>JAJPUD010001694.1:66509-184475 GCA_023553655.1 Myrmecobius fasciatus | reverse complement strand
GAAAATCAAATTGTTAGTCTCAAAAATGAAAAGGGAGAACTTTCCACCAATGAAGAGGAAATTAGAGCAATAATCAGGAGTTACTTTGCCCAACTGTATGCCAATAAATTTGATAACCTAAGTGAAATGGAGGAATATCTACAAAAATATAGATTGCCCAGATTAACAGAAGAGGAAATAAATTACTTAAATAGTCCCATTTCAGAAAAAGAAATAGAACAACTCATTAATCAACTCCCTAAGAAAAAATCCCCAGGACCAGATGGATTTACATGTGAATTCTACCAAACATTTAAAGAACAGTTAACTCCAATATTATATAAACTATTTGAAAAAATAGGAAATGAAGGACTCCTACCAAACTCTTTTTATGATACAGACATGGTACTGATACCTAAACCAGGTAAAACAAAAACAGAGAAAGAAAATTATAGACCAATCTCCTTAATGAATAGTGATGCAAAAATCTTAAATAAAATATTAGCAAAGAGATTACAGAAAATCATTCCTAGAATAATACACCATGACCAAGTAGGATTTATACCAGGAATGCAGGGATGGTTCAATATTAGGAAAACTATTAACATAATTGACTATATTAATAACCAAACTAACAAAAACCATATGATAATCTCAATAGATGCAGAAAAAGCATTTGATAAAATCCAACATCCATTCCTATTAAAAACATTAGAGAGTATAGGAATTAATGGACTTTTCCTTAAAATAGTCGGTAGCATCTATTTAAAACCATCAGCTCGCATCATATGTAATGGTGATAAACTGGAACCATTCCCAATAAGATCAGGGGTGAAACAAGGTGGCCCACTATCACCATTACTGTTCAATATTGTATTAGAAATGCTAGCCTCGGCAATAAGACAAGAAAAAGAGATTAAAGGAATTAGAGTAGGTCATGAGGAAACCAAATTATCACTCTTTGCAGATGATATGATGGTCTACTTAGAGAACCCTAGAGAATCAACTAAAAAACTATTAGAATTAATCCACAACTTTAGCAAAGTTGCAGGATACAAAATAAATCCACATAAATCATCAGCATTTTTATACATCACCAACAAAATGCAACAGGAAGAGATACAAAGAGAAATTCCATTCAAAATAACTATCGATAGTATAAAATATTTGGGAATATATCTGCCAAGGGAAAGTCAGGATCTATATGAGCAAAACTACAAAACACTCTCCACACAAATAAAGTCAGATCTAAACAATTGGAAAAACATCAAGTGCTCTTGGATAGGTCGAGCGAATATCATAAAGATGGCAATACTACCTAAACTAATCTATCTATTTAGTGCTATACCAATCAAACTCCCAAGAGATTATTTAACTGAACTAGAAAAAATAACGACAAAATTCATCTGGAAAAACAAAAGGTCAAGAATTTCAAGGGAATTAATGAAAAAAAATGCAAATGAGGGTGGCTTAGCTGCACCAGATCTAAAACTATATTATAAAGCAGTGGTCACCAAAACCATTTGGTACTGGATAAGAAATAGAGTAGTGGATCAGTGGAATAGGTTAGGTTCACAGAACAAAATACTGAATGACAATTGTAATCTAGTATTTGATAAACCCAAAGACCCCAGTTTTTGGGATAAAAACTCACTATTTGACAAAAACTGTTGGGATAATTGGAAACTAGTCTGGAAGAAATTAGGCATTGACCCACACCTAACACCATATACCAAGATAAGGTCAAAATGGATTCATGATCTAGGCATAAAGAATGATATTATAAACAAATTAGAACAATGTAGGATGGTTTACCTCTCAGACCTGTGGAGGGGGAAGGAATTTGTGACCAAAGAAGAACTAGAGGTCATCATTAATCACAAAATAGATAAGTTTGACTATATCAAGTTGAAAAGTTTTTGTACAAACAAAATGAATGCAGACAAGATTAGAAGGGTAGCAGTAAACTGGGAAAATATTTTTACATCCAAAGGTTCTGATAAAGGCCTCATTTCTAAAATATATAGAGAATTGACTCAAATATATAAGAATTCAAGCCATTCTCCAATTGACAAATGGTCAAAAGATATGAACAGACAATTTTCAGACGAAGAAATTGAAACTATTTCCGGTCATATGAAAAGGTGCTCCAAGTCACTATTGATCAGAGAAATGCAAATTAAGACAACTCTGAGATACCACTACACACCTGTCAGATTGGCTAAAATGACAGGAAATGATAATGATAACTGTTGGAGGGGATGTGGGAAAACTGGGACACTGATACATTGTTGGTGGAACTGTGAACGGATCCAACCATTCTGGAGAGCAATTTGGAGCTATGCTCAAAGAGTTATCAAACAGTGCATACCCTTTGACCCAGCAGTGTTTCTACTGGGCCTATATCCCAAAGAGATTTTTAAGGAGGGAAAGGGACCCACATGTGCAAAAATGTTTGTGGCAGCCCTTTTTGTAGTGGCAAGAAACTGGAAATTGAAAAGATGCCCATCAATTGGAGAATGGCTGAATAAATTATGGTATATGAATGTTATGGAATATTATTGTTCTGTAAGAAATGACCAACAGGAGGATTTCAGAGAGGATTGGAGAGACTTGCATGAACTGATGCTGAGTGAAATCAGCAGAACCAGGAGAACATTATACACAGCAACAAGACTATACGATGATCAATTTTGATGGACATGGTTCTCTTCAACAATGATGTGATTCAAACCAGTTGTGCTGCGATGAAGATAGTCATATACATCCAGAGAGAGGCCTGTGGGAACTGAGAGTGAACCACAACACAGCATTTTAACGCTTTCTGTGAATATTTCCATGCATTCTGTTTTCCTTCTTAGGTTGTTTTTTTTTTTTCTTCTTCTCTTTCTAGATCTGATGTTTCTTGTGCAGTAAGATAACTGTATAGATATGTATACATGTATTGTATTTATCATACAATTTATCCTATCTAGCATGTATTAGATTACCTGTCATCTAGGGGTGGGGGGTGGGGGGAGGGAAAGGAAAAGCTTGGGAAAAAAAAAGGTTTTTTTTGCAAAGGTCAATGTTGAAAGGTCACTCATATGTTTTGCAAATAAAAAGCTTTATTTAAAAAAAATGAAAAAGGAGTGCATATGTGCAAAATCTGATTTGATTCTCATAACAAATTATTATTGGGATTGAGTCTTACATATTTCTCTCTCCCTCCATATATAATTATGTCTTAAAATTTTATTTATATATACATATCATGTGTGTATGTATAACTACATAAAATTTAGCTATCATTAGGTATGTGGGACCATGTCCTGATGAATTCTTGTAGTAAATTTCATAGATCAATTGAAAATTAAGGTATTTTAAGATTTGATATGCATTCTATTTATATGTAAGTAGAAGAAACTTCTACCAATTTAGGAAGTTGCCCTTTAAAAAATAATTATGGGCAGAAAACTGAAAGTTTAAATCACTTGCCATATGTATCAAAAGAGGGTCACATAACCAGAGTTTTTGCTAGCTCTGAAGCCAGTTCTCTATCTGCTCCTTCTTAATAACCTTTAAAATGCTTAATACATGTTCATTAGAGAGGAACCTTGTATAAGTGTGCAAAGAGCCAACTTTGTATTAAGATCTAGGTTCAAGTCAGTCTTATCTCTGACACATAGGAGCTATATGACACTAGGAGTCATGTAATCACTCAATACCTTAGGCAATTTTTTAAAATTATAAGTTGCAGAACAGGTGCAAAGATAGAAGGAGTAAGTCAATCAATGGGAAGTTCCTTACATTTTTTATGGACACCAGATCCATATAAAATCAGATCTAATCCAAATAAACATTGGTTGATTGAATCAATCCCTAAATCATGAAGTATGTGAGAAAAATTATTACCCCCATTTTACAGATGAGGAAACTGAAGCACAGAGGTGGTGATGAGACTTGCCCAATCCACATAACTAGAATGAAAGGAAAACCGAGGTCTTCTGACTTTGGTCTAATTTCCCTTTCCCTATCATTAGGACTGTATTAAATCCAACTCTCACACTAAGGACAATAGAATGGGAACCCCCATTAACAACAACCTAAGTCAGGGTTTTTTTTCACCCAAACTCTGAAATGTCTTCCCCTAAATCCTTATTACTATCCAGGGATTAAGACTTTGATGCCTTTTTTCCTCTCAAAAGTCTTGAAGCTGCTTCAACTAGAGCTTGGAAAAATTAAGAAAGTCATTACCATAATTTCATACTTAATATTACCCCACCCACATAGTCTACCTTGTGCCTTATAACCTACATTCCAGTTGACACACAGACCCATGTTAGAAAAATGCTGTTAATTTCCCATCTCATAGAACATGTCTTATCTTTTCCCTATGACTCTTCAAGCAAAGGCACCAAAGTTTGGGGTTTTTTAATTTTTTTTTCCCACTGACCAAAAATCTATTTTTTCTTTCACCTCACTTTCCCATAAGGAAAAAGAAAACAAACAAGCAAACACCTTAGAATATAAACAGATGGATCAATAGATAGATCTATGGATGAAAAGACAGATTGGTAGACAGATCAATAGATAGGCAGACAAAACTAATGCCTTCATTGGCCATGTCTAAAAATATGTCATTTTATATTCTGAGCCTTCTGGTCCTTTTTATTTTGTTTTTTGGTTTGGTTGGAGGTTTTTTGGAGGCAGTCAGAGTTAAATTGCTTCACTAGAATTACATACTAATAAGGTCTGAGAATGGATTTAAACTCAGAAATGGTGCTCTATAGCGCCTAGTTGCTCCTACTAGTCCAGTCCTTGTAATACTGAGCTGCCACTTACAGGCTATCTACATGTAGTCTTACATCCTTCTTCTCTAATCAGCCAATCTCTAGAGTTACCCATGGTATCTACAATGCCTTCATTCTATTTTCTGATACAATTTTTTTTAGTCCAAAATATCACAGGACCCTCTTCTCCCATCCTTTGATAAAATGGGCTCTCTCCTCATCTCTGCCTCCTGACTTCCCTCAGACTAGCTATGTGACCCTGGACAAGTCACTTAACTCTGCCACAGTTTCTTCAACTGTCAAATGAGCTAGAGAAAGAAATGGCAAATGGCTCCAGTATCTTTGCCAAGAAAACCTCGAATAGGATAACAAAGAGTTTGACACAACTGAAAGTTGAATGACTTTTATGGACATGCTTCGTATAGCTTCATACATGGGGGTGAGGTGGGAAGGGAGGGAGAAAATCTGGAACTCAATAGTGTTAAAAATTATTTTACATGTAACTGGGAAACACAAAATATTAAATAAATGGGAAAAAAATAAAATAGAAAACAACAACAACAAAAAAAAACCTGAAAGTTTTTCACTCACTGAGTAGATCCTCCATACTGTGCTTTAAGTAGATAATCCATGTGCCAGAATTTAATGGCTAACCTTTTGGGTATGGACCTCTCTCTACCCAGATAACAGACATACAGTCCATAGCTCCATCTGCACTCCAAATCTTTCTAATTTATTAAGATCTTGCCAGAGGTTACAATATATTAGAAGATACCATCCAATTACCTCTGACACCCTGAGGCATCCAAAGAGGAATTTGGTGAAGGCAAAAAATTGTACTGGACAAATATAGCATCATAGGACTTGGAAGGAAGGGGATAATCCTTCAAGTATTAAGCATGTATTCTGCTTAGCACTGTATAAATATAATCTAAATTATGGAGACTGAATGCATATTAAGGCATATTCTCTTCACCTTTTAAAAAAATTGTTGACTTTTTCTTCCTCATGGTTTTTTCCCTTTTATTCTGATTTTTCTTTCACAACATGACTAAATAAGGAAATGTTTAAAATGACTGTATGTGGATAACCAATATCAGAATGCTTGCTCTCTTAGGAAAGGGAGAGGGGTAAGGGAAGGAGGGAGAAAAAATAACTCAAAAACCAAAATGAAAATTTTGTACATGTACAATTTGTACATGTAATCAGAAAAATAAAATAGTGTTTAGGGGGGAGGGAGAGGGAACAATCTCAGCTGATCCAGAGAGGTGGGTGCTATTATGATCTCTATTTTAGAGCTGAGGAAATAGGAAATTGACTTGCCTGGGTTGATTAAACTATTAAGTATCTGATGCTGGATTTTAACTCAGTTCTTCCTGACTCCAGGTCCAATGCTTTATTCACTATGCACTTAGTTGCCTAGATTTAGACCAATCTTGGTCTAAGGAATCTTGGAAATCATGTAATTCTTATCAATCTCCTCATTTGATATATAAGGAAACAAAGGTGCAGAGAGATGAAGAATATTGCCCAATGTCTTCTAGGTGACAAAAGTAAAGCCAGACAGACTTCAACTTCAGACTCTATTGTTCTTCCCATCTCTATTAAGATTTTTCCATCTCTATGGAAAAATCACTACCTGTCTAAGCCTCAATTTCTCCAGCCATAAAATAAACAATATGAGTTTTAAGAGCCTTCTCAGCACTAAATCCATGGTCCTATCAATAAAAATAGAGATAGTGACTAGACCTGTGATTTCACTATAAGGAATCTCCCAAGTGAGGAAATTTTCTCCATCAATGGAGCCCAGCACTTTTCTTAAAAATTATGGTCTTACAACCCTGAGGTACCACTTCACACCTGTCAGATTGGCTAAAATGACAGGAAAAGTTAATGATGAATGTTGGAGGGGTTGTGGGAGGGCTGGGACACTGATGCATTGTTGGTGGAGCTGTGAACGGATACAGCCATTCTGGAGAACAATTTGGGGCTATGCTCAAAAAGTTATCAAACTGTGCATATCCTTTGACCCAGCAGCATTTCTATTGGGCTTATATCCCAAAGAAATCATAAAGAAAGGAAAAGGCCCCACATGTGCAAGAATGTTTGTGGCAGCCCTTTTTGTAGTGGCTAGAAACTGGAAATTGAATAGATGCCCTTCAATTGGAGAATGGCTGAATAAATTATGGTATATGAATATTATGGAATATTATTGTTCTGTAAGAAATGACAAGCAAGATGATTTCAGAGAGGCCTGGAGAGACTTACATGAACTGATGCTGAGTGAAATGAGCAGAACCAGGAGATCATTGTACACGGCAACAACAGTACTATATGACAATTAATTCTGATGGACATGGCTCTCTTCAACAATGATATGTTTCAAACCACCTCCAATTGTTCACTGAAGAAAGCCATATACACCCAGAGAGAGGGATGCGAAATGTGGACCACAACATAACATTCTCATACTCCTTGATTGATGTTTGCTTACATTGTGTTTCCTTTATCTGATATATCGTTTGTGTAGATAAGATTTTTCTTGCACACCAATGATAAGTTTGGAAATATGTATACATATATTCGATTTGCCAATATTTTAACATAATTAACATGTAGTGGATATCCTGCCATCTAGGGAAGGGGTGGGGAAGTTGGGGGGAAAAATTTGTAACGGAAAGCTATGTAAGGGTTATTGTTGAAGAATTACCCACACATATGTTATGCAAATAAAATAAAATTTAAAAAAAAAAAATTATGGTCTTAGAGAGTTGCCCACATACCAAGAAGTTAAAGGACTTGTCACAGTCAGGATGTGTAAAAGAGAGGACTTGAAACCAGATCTTCCTGTTTCAAGGACCATTCTCTAACTCAACCATTACTGCTTCTCTTATGAATGATAATATTTAAAATAATAATTTGTCTTTAAAACATCATATAGTATTTTCTTTACAAAAACTCTTTGAAATATGTAATTAATAGAGATATTCTTTACCCATAGGTTTTATAGAAAAGGAAACTGTCTCTACTGGGTCTATATATCTAAGAGATCGTAAAAAAGGGAAAAGGACCCACGTGCAAAAATGTTTGTGGTAGCCCTTTTTTGTAATGGCAAGGAACTGGAAATTGAATGGATGCAGAGAATGGCTGAATAAAATATGGTACATGAATGACATGGAATATTATTGTTCTGTAAGAAACGACCAAGAGGATGATTTCAGAGAGGCCTGGAGACTTCCATGAACTGATGCTAAGTAAAGTGAGTAGAATCAGGAGATCATTGTACATGGCAACAACAAGATTATGTGATAATCAACTGTGATGGACTTGGCTCTGTTGAACAATACGGTGATTCACGCCAATTCCAATAGACTTATGATAAAGAGAGCCACCTGCATCCAGAGAGAGGATTATGGGGAATGAATATGGAAAACAATATAGTATTTTTACCTTTTTTGTTGCTTGCTTACTTGGTTTTTTTTTCCTCACTTTTTTTTTTCCTTTTTGATCTGATTTTTCTTGTGCAGCATGACAAATGTGTTAATATGTTTAGAAGAACTGCACATGTTTAACCTATATTGGATTATTTGCTGACTAGAAGGGGGTAGGTGGGGAGGGAGGGGGAAAAATATGGAACACAAGATTTTGCAAGGGTGAATGTTGAAAACTATCTTTACATGTATTTTGAAAAAATAAAAAGCTATTATTATTTTTAAAAATTCTAATAACAAGGGAGAGATTAATAAAATTGAAAGAAAAAACTGAAGACTACTAGTGGCATCATTATTATCATCATAAATAGCACTTATATAGCACTTTAAAGTTATAATATCTCATTTCATCTTCACAACTTGGGAGCAGGTATTATTATTATTATAATACCCATTTTATAGATGAAGCAGAGGTTAAATGACTTGTCAAGTGTCTGAAGTTGTATTTCAAGTTAATACTCCTTGATCCAGAGTTCTCTAGGACCTTCTCCACTTAGCTGGCACATGATCCCTTGGCTAATAAATAGAGAAGCAAGAATTTGAACAAAGGTATCCTGGCTTGGAGTGCAATTTCAATATACTCCATGTTTTTTAATCATCAAGATGAGGTTGGAAAACAGACCAGAAAAACTTCAGTAGAGACTACTCAAACTGAATCACAAAAGAGAGCCAGGATGATAGCTACTGTGAGGTGTGTGAGGATGGAGGAAACCTAGAAATGCTTAAGTAGACAAAGAGTAATTGAAATTTAGTGAGAGAACAATGATCCATCTGCTAGGAAGACAATATCTTTATGGCTGGTCAATTCACATTCTCATAAGCCTTTATTTCAGAATCTGTAAAATGGAGTTAATAAGAGCACTTACCTCACCAAGGGTGTTATGAAGGCAAAATGAAATCAAGTATGTAAAGTGTGACGAAAATTTTAAAATACTATGCAAATGTTAGTTATTATTATAAGAAGTATAATTGATGTGAAGATGCTTTTTACTAGACAACTAAAAGGAAACAACGTATACTAGCCTGGTGCAATGCAAAGAGTACTGTTTTTGGATCCCAAATCCATTTTCTACTTGTAAAGTAGCTAAGGAAAAGTCATTTCTATTTCTGGACTTTGATTTTCTCATCTGTAAAATTAGGAAATAGAATTAGATAAATGTTCTTCTTCACTCCGAAATCTAAGTGTCCTGATGAGTAGTATCATAATTAGCACTGTTAATTAACATTTGCACATCATTAAGGAGTTCCAGAAAACTTCAATAATTCGCCAGAATTCATCAGCTTGTTCAATCAGCAGAGTTAATGGTTACCCCTACTAACCATTGGGAATTCAATTCAACAAGAATTTATAAAGTGCCTACTCTGTGCAAAGCACTCTGGTTGACTGAGGTCATAAAAAATGTCTGGGGCCTAAAGGAGTTTTCTTTTGGTCACGAGTAAATCCCACAAAATAATTCCAGGAGGAGAAAAGCATTAACAATAGGGAGAATCAGGAAAGGCTTCCTGTAAGAAATGGCACGGGAGCTATGTTCTAAGGGTGTTGGTTGTGGGAGTTTCTTAACTGGGTTCCTTGAAGCCCAGGGAGAATTTTATTTACCACCAGATCTGTAAGACTTCCTGTCAAATAAAAGGAGTAGCCAAACTGAAAGAAGACATTTATTAGCACATTAAGGAGGCCCATTTGGACTGATAGTAGTTTCATTTTTTTGGAGTACACATAGGGTTTTTATAGCTTTCCCAAAATGTACACACCTGGTTCATTTTCGTCCCCCTTGGGATTTAAGGATTGATTCTTCTAGAGGAAGGAGAAGAGTGAGTTATTGGCAAGGGAGAAAAACTGTGCAAAGGCTAGAGGCTGAAGAAATATAATATATGGTAAAATAGATTAAAAAGCCAGTTTAACAGAAACATGGTCTGTGATGGGAAGTAAATAGTAAGACTACAAAGGTAGATGGGAGCCATAGGGCTATCACCTACCTTAGGCAGTAGCAACAACAAATGTGGAGTGTTTCATCTTTATGAAGTGCATTAAAAAAAATGAGAAAAGGAGTTTGCCTCAGGGTTTGGTTTGGATTGGCTGTTAAAAATCTCATTAGGATTCTCAGCCTAAGTTAATAGTGGCTTGCTTTCTGCTTAGCTAGTAGGCTTGGCAAATGGATTTTCTGCTGCTCAAAACACCTTTATTTCCTATTTAATCTTAGAGGAAAAAGGAAGATTTATAGCATTATCCCTGACCTGTTTTAGGAGGTGTAGCATGAAGGATTTTGATTATATATGCATCTTGACTTCAGACTTTAAAAGTTTAAAGGATTTCAGAACTAATGGTGAAATATGCATCCTACCTCTCATCCAAGAGGTGGTGGACCACATGTGCAAGATGAGGCATGTATTTTCAATCAATCAATATATAGATGTTTTTCTCAACCATATTCCTTTGTTTCTAGGGCAGACTCTATTGATGTGGGGGTGAGTGGGGAGTGAAGGTTAAGAAGGAGGGGAGCCACTGGGAAGTGACAAAGATTTTTTTAAACATCCACAGAAAGATCCAGATGTTATGATATACACACACAATATGAGCCTTGGAACACTTACAGAGCTATAGCTTATGGACAGTGATAGTAGTCAGCTAGTCCAAAACTTATTAAACTGTGGTTTGAGATGCCAGTGGGGTCACATAACTGAATGTATGTATTTGTGTGTGAATGTGTGTGGGGGGAGTGTCACAAAAAAATTGGCAACAGTAAAGGTTTCTGAATGCAATTATCAAAAATTAATTTAAAATCAAATGAATAAAAAATCCAAGGTAATTCTGGCAATGCTGGCTTATGTCATATTTTGAGATTTTACTGAACATAGAACATGTACACTTTGCACTGAACATGGACGAATGCTTCCAGAAACACTTTGACTCAGATCTGAAACTGGGTTGAGTAAAAATTTCTCTGGGGAAAAGGGATCACTGAATCCTGGAATTCTAGAAAGTTATTTTTTTGTATTAGGAATAAGGGACAACCTCTGATTCTTTCCTTCTCCTTGACATTCTATTATCTCTAAACTTTTGAAAGGTGACTCCTTGGTTCTTTTAGTTATCTAACTGTTCCTCCTCCATCTCTTTTGCTGGATTTTCAAACCAATCATTCCCCCACCTATGGGGGTTCTATGAAACAAAGCCCTCTTTTCTTCTTTGTTACTTCATTTGGTTATCTCAAAGGTTAGGGATGATCTATCCAGCCCCAACACCTCTGGTGGGCTTCTAGTCTTGCAGCATCTTTAATTGCCTTTCAAACATCTCAAATTAGATGTCCAGTAGAGATCTGACTCAATATGCCTAAAATAGAACCCATCTTTCTCCCTAACTGTTTAGGGCACCACGCTGATCCTAGTCTCTTAGGATCACAACCTAGAGGTTTTAGTCAATTTCTCATTCTTTCTCACTTTCCATACCCACTTCATTGCCAAGGTCTGTCTAGATTTCATCTTTCTTGAATATGCCTCTTTCTCTTTTCTGATACTGCTACCATCCCTAGTACAGGTCTTCATTAAATCACACTTCAGACTATTGAAATATAGCCTGCTGGTGGTGTCCTTACTGGGTCTATATCTCACAGAAATCATAAAGAAGGGAAAAGGACCACACGGGCAAAAATGTTTCTAGCACCTTTTTTTGTGGTGGCAAGGAATTAGACATCAAAGCAATGGCCATCAATTGGAAAATTATTGAATAAATTATGGTATAGGAATGGAATGGAATATTATTGTTCTATAAGAAATGATGAACAGGCTAATTTCAGAAAAACCTGGAAAGATTTACATGAATTTATCCTTAGTGAGGTGAGCAGAATCAGAAGAACATTGTACACAGCAACAAGATCATGTGATGATAAACTGTGATAGACTTGGTTCTTTTCAATGGAGAGGTGATTCAAGGAAATTCCAATAGACTAGGGAAGGAAAGAGCCACCCACATCTTGAGAGAATTGTAATGTAAATCAAAGCATAGTAACTTCACCTTTTTTTTTTTTTTTTTGATGGTGATGTTTGTTTGCTTGGCTTTTTTTCTTTCTCAGGTTTTTTCTCCCTTTTGATTTTTCTTGTGCAGCAATGACAAATATGGAAATATGTTTAGAGGAATTGCATATGTTTAACCTATAGTGTATTGCTTGCTGTTTAGAGGAATAGGGAGGAGGAAAAAGGAGGGAGAAAAATTTGGAACCCAAGATTTTGCAACAATGAATATTGAAAACTATCTTTGCATGTATTTGGAAAAATAAAAAGCTATTATAAAATTTTTGCTTTAAAATAAAAATGTTCGGGCAGCTAGGTGGTGCAGTGGATAGAGCACCAGCCCTGAAGTCAGGAGGACCTGAGTTCAAATCTGGTCTCAGACACGTAACAGCTGTGTGACCCTGGGCAAGTCACTTAACCCCAATTGCCTCAGCAAAAAAAAAATAAAATAAAATAAAATAAAATAAAAATAAAAAATAAAAATAAAAATGTTCATGCTACCAAAAAGACACCAAATAAAATCTTATTTTAACTTAAAATAATTAAATTGATATTTTAATTAAAAAAAAAAAGATGAGCAGGCTTATGTCAGAAAATTCTGGAAAGACTTACATGAACTAACATTGAGTGAAGTGAAAGCAGAAGCAAGAGAATATTGTGTACAGTAACAGATTATGTGCCGATCAACTGTGATGGATTTAGCTCTTCTCAGCAACAGTGGTCCAAGACAATTCCAATAGATTTGAGATGGAAAATGCCATCCACATCCAGAGAGAGAACTAAGGAGGGTGAATATTATTTTCACTTTTTTATATTTGTTTTTTTTTCTCATGGTTTTCCCTTTTTGTTTTGATTTTTCTTTCATAATATGACTAACATGGAAATATATTTAAAATCATTTACATGTATAACCTATATTAGATTGCTTGCTATTTTGAGGAGGAGGGAAATGAGAGGAAGGGGGAAAAAGCTGGAACTCAAAATGTTACAAAAAACGAATGTTAAAAATTATTTTTACTTGTAATTGGAAAAATAAAATACAATGGAGAAAAAAAATACATATAGCCTACTGATTGCTGTGTCTACTCCAATTCTCTCCCCATTGCAGTCCACCTTCCATTTAGTCACCAAAGTGATTTTCCTAAAGCACAGGTCCACATTGCCCACTCCATCCAGTGACACTGACTTCCTTGCTGTTAATCAAACAAGATTCCAACTCCAGGCATTTTCAGACTGTCTCCCCCCCTCACCTTTGCCTCCTGACTTTCAAGTCCCAAGCCTTCCCACTATTGATTATTTCATCCATTCATTTATATGTTTTATCAGTACATAGTCGTTTGCAAGTCATCTCTTCCATTGGACTGTGAGTTCCTAGAAGGCAGGAATTATCTTGTCTTTTAAAAAATTTCCTGTACTTAGTACCTGGCACACAGTGGGCACTTAAATGACCCCCTAAGTAATTCAGTCTTTGAGCATTTCCTGAAACAGGGTCTGAAACCAGGTCTTCAATCTAGGCTTGAAGGCTTGCTTTTTATCCACTATACCAAAGCTTCTTAAACTTTGAGTTTTGAGCAAAACATCTGGCAACAGTAGTCAAAAGGTTTCTGAATGTTTTTAGTCCTGCAGTATGAAATATTCTACCAAGATTCAATACTTTATTTAAAAATAAACAAGCACATCCATCTCAGATATGCACATTTGCTTTCATCTTTAATAAATGATAATATTTACACACATACATAAAGAATTGCCTTAAAATAAATTTCTTAAAATAAAAAATATGCAAATATTTGATTTGCATTCCTTATGTATCTGGGGTCATATAAAAATTTCTTGTGTGAAAGGGCTTCCAAGGGGCAACTACATGGTAGAGTGTATAGAACACTGGTCCTGGAGTCAAAAGCACTTGACTTCAAATCCAGACTCAGACACTTAATAGCTGTATGATCCTGGGCAAGACACTTAACCCCAGTTGCCTTTTAATAAAGGGGGAAGGAGAAGGGAGTGTCAAGAGAAGAGTAAAAGTTTTTAAGAAGCCCTGATCTGTACCATAATGCCTTTGGGTTGGTTAGTAGTGTTATTTCACAAGTCAATAAATATTTTTTCGAGCTCTACATTCACTCTGGGAAAACCAAAAAAACAAAACATGACGGAATGCCTTATTGGCATTGCTCAGATAAGTCTCATTGTCTCATCAGGAAAAGTTCTTAGAAAGGAAAGCCTTTCTCAGATTGTGGTCTTGTAAAGGCCCTCTTGAAGAAATGTTCTCTAAACCTGTATGTATACAGAATATTCTCTGCAGCGAATAGATCACCCAGGCTCCACTAGATCTCTCAGGGGTAGAAACGCACTACTCCACAGGAAAGGGAATCCACTGCTCCCCAGGGAGTCATTTCCAATTTAGGACAATGGTAATTAGGAAGTTTGCCTCACTACAAAACTGAATTGCTCTAGTTTTTCCCTTTAGGACTAAGGGGGTTTATCAAGTGTGGTAACAGCAGAAGGAGATTTAGGATTAGATCATTTGGGTGAGTCCAGATTTGAGACGTCCCTGGCAGGGGCAGAGGGGAAGTGGGAGCAGGGAGGGAAAATCAGAAATGATGGCAAGAGAAAGATACTACCTCCACAAAGGTTCTTTAGGGGGTCAGACCACAGAAATTCTACTCAGAATTCAAATCATTCAATCCAGACACTGGGTATAAGATTTAGCCCCACCCTGTCTTTAAGCTTAGGGCTTTGATCTCCAAAGTAAAAAGATCAGATAAACTCAAAACCAAGAGTTGCTAATAACTGATAACTTTTACTTAAAGTGTGACCCACCCTGGGGGGAATTTAAAAAGCAGGTTTGCTTGGATGTAGGGATGGGTGAGTAAGTACACTGGATCCCACTAGTTAGGAGCCTCCATTGATCTACTACAAGAATCTTTGGTTTTAAGATTATAGCATTTCACAATTACACACAAAAGTTCCAATAATAATGTATAAGAAAAACAACAACAACAAATTAAGGTTATCTGTCAATATCTATCATATTGGACAGAGCCTGGAATCAAGAAGACATGAACTTAAGACATTAGCTGCATCACCCTGGGCAAATCACTTAACCTGTCTCAGTTTCTCTTCTTCACAATGGGGATAATAATATCTACTTTCCAAGGTTGTGGTGAAGATCAAATGAGATAACCATTGTAAACATCTTAGCACAGTGCCTGGTACACAGTAAGCTTCATTGATGTTAGCAATAAAATTTATCTAGGATGTAAGGTAATCTAAGCCACTTACATTTAAAAAAAAAATGAAAACTTTAACAAGTCATTGTACAAGTTACTTGCTAGAAAGGTAGCATGCTTTACTGTTTAGGAAGGGGAAAAAGAACAAGCATTTATTAAAAACCTATTATATAACAGGCATTGGATTAAGTGTTTTATAAATATTATCTCATTTGAGTCACAACAATCCAGGGAGGTAAGAATTTTACAAGTGAGGAAACTTCGGCAGATAATAGGCAAGTAACTTGTTGTGGATCACTTAAATATTAAGTGTCTGAGAACTGAACTCTCAGCTTCTAACTGAAATAGTGGCTGCTCTTTCAAAGTTTAAATCACTTCTCTGTGTGACCAAAGGTAAGTCAATTAAATTCTTTGAGCCTTTAGGCAAACTCTCCAGGACTTTTCTATTAAGTTATAGAGGATTAGCCACAAAGGAAATCACACAGACCCTTGAAATATTGATTTACTGGCTGTGTCCTTGATTTCAATTCTGCTTTCCTCATTCTGACCCACTTTCTTGAGTCTTCTGTGTTTCTTTGCATTCCTCAAACTTGTGATGGTAAAGCAGTTCTGCCCCTTCCCCCATCAAGCTATTGGCAAGACCTATTGATTTCACCTATGCAACATGTCTAGTATATGTTCTTTTCCTTCTTCAGATATTGTCACTTTCCTGATGCAGGTCCAAATCATCTCACATCTGGATTACTGCAGTGGTGGGTTTGCCTGCCTCATGTCTCTCCTTACTCCATCCTATTGATTCAGCCACTAAAAAGTGATTTTCTTCAAATGCAGGTATGATCATGTCATATCTCTCTCTTACCCTCAGCCATACTCAATGAACTCCTGTGGTTGCCTATTGTCTCCAGGAGAAAAATCCGAAATGCTTTTTATTTGACATTCAAAGTTCTTCTTAGTCTAAACCCAACCTACCTTTCCAGTCTTCTTATACCTTAGATCACTCAAGGTATATTTCAATCCAGTAATATTGGCCTCCTGGCTGTTCCATGAACACCAAGCTTCAACTTTCCCCTCCAGGAATTCTCTCTGGCTGTCCCCCATGGTCTTCCTCTCAGATTATGGACTTTTCTGGCTTCCTTTAAATCCCAACTAAAATCTCACCTTTTACAGGAAGCCTTCTCCAATCCTGCAGAATACCAAAGCCTTCCCTTTTAATTACTTCCTATTTATCCTGGACATAGCTTGCTTTGTATATATTTGTTTGCACTATGTCTTCTCCTTTAGATTGTAAGTTCCTTGAGGGCAGGGATTATCTTTTCCTTTTTTTTTTTGTACCCCCAGCATTTAAAGTGCCTGACACATTGGTGTTTAATAAATATTTATTGAATGTTTTATATTTGTATAATGTTATCAGGTCCTTGGGATGTGGGGATGCAGCCCAGTGGGTAGAGTATAAGATTTAAGTCTTAAATTTTACCTGAGTAAAGTGCAAATCCTGCATCAGCTATTTACTTTCTTTCTTTTTTTTTTTTCTTGTTGCTGAGACTATTGGGGTTAAATGATTTGCCCAGGGTCACACAGCTAGGGAATGTTAAGTGACTGAGACCAGATCTGAACTCAGGTCTTCCTGACTTCAGGGCTGAGCTATTTACTTTCTATGTGATTCAAAGTAAGTAACAATTTTTCTGAGTTTCAGCTCCTCATCTATAAAATGAGAATAACAGAATTTAGCTCTTAAGGGAGGATCAAATGAGATAACTTATATAAAGCACTTTGCAAACCACAAAGTGCAATAAGAATGCAATGCTGTTATGTAGTTCCTAAAGTACTCCTCTTTCCCTTTCTTGCCTCCCTTTCTTCTCTTATCTTTTTCTCTTCGGCTCATCCCAACTTACTTTCCCGCTCCCAGCCTTCCTTATCTTGTATTTATGCCTTCAAGGACATTCTCGAGCAGATCAGCTCTCTCCCCTGAGAAGGAAGATGAACGAACTCTAATTTAGACTCAATTTTGACTTCTAAGACTCAGCCTCCAAGACTTTTACAATAAAAAGCCCTGGCTTTGTTATATAGGAAGGAGGCAAAAATCTATGTGGAGTCAGTCCTCAAAGAACATTAAGTACCTACTATGTGTCAAACATGGTGCTTAGCACTTAACACTGAGGTCTGGGGAATTCTAGGAAAGCAGAAGCCAGCCCCTGCTTTCAAGGAACTCTGTTTAAAAACACTATGTACAAGCAAGTGATCTATCAGGTCAAATTAGAAATAATCAAGAAAGAAGTCTGTAGAATTAAGGGGGGCTGCTTCTTTCTGGACTGACCTCCTTTTCTGTTTCTATTGAGGGTGCTACCATCCTTCTAATCAACTCAGTTCAAATCCTTGATATTATTCTAGTTCTCCCCAAATCCACAAATCTAACCAGTTGCCAAATCCTTCCATTTCTACCTTTAAAATTCTTCTATTTCTACCTTTACAACATCCCTAGATGTTCAGATCCTTATCATGTCTTAGTTTCTGAATTGATCTTTCCAAGTTTCTCCCCACTCCAGGTTCACCTTACATTCTGCTGCCAAAATGATTTCTGATTCTGACTTGTGCTATTCCCCTTTTCAATAAAACTACACTAATGCCCTATTACTTCAGGATTAAATATTATTAAGTCTTCTGGCATTTAAAGTCCTTCACAATCTAGCTTCCATCTGTCTTTCCAGATTCAGTGGGCATCATTCCCTTTCCAATACTCTGCAATCTACAGTCTAGCTAAATCGACTTTATACTAATTTTTTTTTTTTTTTGAGGCAATAGGAGTTAAATGACTTACCCAGAGTCACACAGCTGGAGTGGTCTGGGATCACTCAGGACCTCCAGATCTGGTGCTCTACCACAGCGCCCCCAGGTGCTCGTATACGAATTCTTACCCACGGTAATCCATCATCCTGACTCCCATTATTTTGCACAGAGATTTAATTGGAGACTTCTGCTAACCCTGCCTGAAATGTACTTCTTCCTCACTTCTGCCTCTTAGAGTCTCTTGCTTCCTCCAAGTTCCATCCCAAGCTCCATCTTCTACATGAAACCCTTCAACTCCTGGTGCCCTCTCTCCCTCCTTCTGTAGCCTTCCATTTATTTTATATCAATTCACCCAGTAGAATATAATCTCTTTGAAAGGAAGATCTTGCTTAATTTGACTTCATCTAGCACAATGTCCTTTGATAAAAGTTTATTGATACGCCCAAGAGTATAGTTCTTAATGGCAGAGAAACCATCCTATACCTCCCTCTTTTTTCTCTGCTAAGGTCCTTAAGAAATTATCATCTTAACATCTTAATTGCCAGCCAGCTCTAGAGCCTTTCCTCACTCTTGATCCTTCTGGATCTCTCTGCAGCACCGGACACCTCATCACTTTTCCCTCCTGGATACCCTCTTCCCTCTCTGGGTTTTCATGTCCATGCTTTTTCCTGGTTCTCATCTAATCCATTTGACCACTCTTCAGTCTCCTTTGTTACCAGTCATCCTGATCTGTAACTGGCCACTGGACCCAGTTGGCTCTGGAGGGGAAAGTGAAGCAGGGGACCATGCCAGCCCTCTCTCACTTAAATCCAATTCACTTGCATGTCATGGCATCCCTTCCCTGATGTTTTGGTCCTCTAGACAATAATTTCTCCATCTATATCAAGCTCACTAACCAAGGCAGTTTTTTTTTTCTCTTTCATTCTATAATATCACACTTAATGATCTCATCTGTTTCATGGATTTAATTATCATCTCTTTGCAAATGATTTAAGATCTATATATTCCATCCTGATCTCTAACCTGGGGTATAATCCTTTCTGGGCCACACTCCTGACTTTTCCTTACATTCTCCACAGCCCCAAAATTTCATCCTGACAACATTTACTTCTCACACTGGAAGTATTCTCCCTCTCTTCAATCTCCTCTTATCTCTCAAAACTTCCATTTTAAGGAGGAGGTCCAAGCCAGCTGGATTTTTATTCCTCTTTAGCCTGTACTCCTGACTCTCTCAGACTTTCTCCACATTGGTTTCTTTCCATTATCCTTCAACCTCTTTAAGCTCTGTTTTCTGTGTTATCTTCCCCCATTAGAATATAAGTTCCATAGGGCAGAAAACAAGTTACATCTTTCTCCTTGTACTTATATTCTCCAGGCTTTGCACAGTCTCTGTCTGACACATAGTAGCCATGTCATAAATTGATTTGACTTAAACAATCCCGTAACACCAATTGCCTTTTGGCTAGCTCAAAAGTCTCAGAGCCATGTTGGATTCAACACAGACTTTCGTAGTCTCATCTCCAAACACTTTCTATTCAGCTGCCAATGTGACTTTATTTTATTAATTTTATGGCATTCTTCTAATTATTTTAACCTCCTACTCAATAAACTCCTCCAGGAACCAGTGAAAATTGTCCAGTACCTATGCTGGAGTAGGGGAAAATCTGAGATCAAATCAGCCTTCAGTCACTAGTTGATCACCGGGCAAGTTATTTAACCTCTCTGCCTCAGTTTCCTCATTGGTAAAATAGGAATAATAATAGCACCTGCTTTTTAGGCTTACTGTGATAATATTTGTAAAACATTTTGCAAACCTGAAAGTACTTTAAAAATGCTAGTTATTGTTACAAAGTGTTAATATTTGTTGTTATTCCTTACTTGACTCTTTCTAACTTTTTTTTTTTTTTTAACTCAACTTCCAAGGACTCTACAATCCAGCTACATCAACCCATTTGCTATTCCTACAAAAGGACATTTTATTGCTATCTTCATATCTTTGAACTGCCTGTCCTACATACCTGGAATGTTCTCCCTCCTGACCTCAGTCCTTTAGTTTCCTTCAAGACTCAAATCCCTTTGTCCAGTAGATCTTTCCTCATTCCTTCCACTAATGCCTGTTACTCTATATGCACCTAGTCATTTACTTGCTGTCTCCATTAGAATGTGAATATTTTTTCTGGGCAAAAAACACTGCAGTCTCCCTGACTTCAAGCCCAGCATTCTATCCACTGTGCCACCCAGCTGCCCTATAGCATCTAGCTATCATATAGCTTGCATTTAATAAAATGTTTGTTGATTAAACTTTAAAAAGTCACAGCAACTGGAGTATTTGGGTAAATGTTTAATAACCAGCTCTTTTAAGGGGGAAATGCAGGGAAGAATACTTTTAAGTTTAATCTGCCTTCTTAACATTTTTTCCATCATTTTCCTAAGTCTAAATAATCAACAAAATAATAAATCAAGCTACAGTTTGCTGAGTGAGATCAGATATGTGAATACTCACACGGAAATTTTAACAATTGATTATTGAAAGCCCTTTAGAGCTGGTTATGGCACACTCCTGCACCCGAGTGAAAGCCAGTAGATTATCTGTACATAAAACAGGATTGCTTTTCCTAGAGAGGGTGGGGAGGGAGGGTGTCACAGGGCATTGAGGTGGCATAATGAATGTAATGGTTGGGTGTCTTCAGAAATCTGAATTTTCCTTTAGTCACTTAACTGCTGTGTAACTGAGTAAGATGCTTAAATTTTCTCAGACTCAGTTTATTCATCTGTAATGTGGGTAATCATAGTACCTACACACTTCACTGGGTTGATGTGAGGGTCAAATGAGATAATGTATGTAAAGTGCTCGGTATACTTTTAATTATTTGGTAAATACTTGCTGTTATTATGAATGAGAAAGAGAGATGCAGAGCAGAGCTATAAAAGCACTTTGAGTGGGACAAGGAAAAGAACTGACTCAGATCAAAACAACTGGAAGGGTTCAATTACCTTTTCCAGTTCAATCTCCCATCCTAGAAAATCCCACTATTACTCCCTGGAACAAAACAATGACTAAGGAAGAAAGAATGGAGAATTGTTTATGGTGCCTCCCTCTATGGGTCTCCAAGCTCGCCTTATTTCTTTTCATTTGCTAATTCACCCCAGAGACACTGACCATACATATCCTCTGAGGTCGAGAGGTACAACAAAATTCCATTAAGGAATTTCTGTGGGATTGCCAAAGGACAATTATGAACGAGGCGGCCGTTCTCCTGGGAGAAAGAGGAAGAAAAAATAATAAATTAAATCCCCATTATGTTTTTACTCAAGAAGAAAATAGGACTTAACATTTCCCTCTTCTGTTTCAGGAAACTATAACTTTTGTCTATAGAATAAAATCAAAAGGTCAAATTCCTTCGGGATTCAACCCACTTTAACCTAGCCCCACCCAACTTTTCCTTTTCAATTAACAAGTACCTATTTTTTCTCCTGCCTCCTCCCCACCCATTTTTTAAAAAAGAAAAACAAAACCCTTATTATGCAGAAATACCTAGAATCTAGAAAAACAGATTCAAGCATTGGCTAGGTCAAAAACAAAACAAAACAAAACAAAACAAAACAAAAAAACCAAAGCAAGTTCCATTCTGCTTGAGTCCATCACCTGGAAAACTGCAGGTACCCCACCCTACTTCAATTTTATTTTCTATCACTTCCCAATCCAGAACACTTTCTGAATATTCCATCTTTTCTTAAACACTTCCCAAGCATTTTCCCCATTCCCGGATCTCCTTTTCATTTTGCTCCTAATCCTGGAATAGCTGAGTTGGAAAAGATTTCTGAGTTCTAGACAATATATACTTAGCAAACATTTGTTAAGTGCCTATTATATGTAAGACACTTCGAAGGGTGTTAGGGATAGAAAGAGGAAATAAAATCACCACCTATCCTCTAAGACCTTAAGGGGGGAGGGATAGAGAAGATAATCACATATATACATAAATTAAAAAAAAAAAAAGGAAATTTTAGATTGGAGAGAATTGTTAAAAATGGGAGGGAAGGGGTGTCCCTGGGAAGGAAATCCTGGGAGGTTCCAAAAAGGTGACTGAAATGAATTGTAAAGTTTGCAAAATGTTTTACATACTTAAGTACTTATCTCATTTGAAATTCACAAAAACCTGTAATGTAAGTTCTACCAACATCATTTCCATTTTATAGATGGGAACCAACTGAGGCTTGGATCGGTGGGGTAAATGACTTGCTGCATTTTAAAAATTCTTGTAAGTGACTGCCTGAGGTCAGGCTGCTATTTAAGTGTTAGAGCCGGGATTTGAATCTAGCCTTACCTGACTCCAGGCCTAAGATTCTGCCTACTACATCTCATTGCAAAGGAATTCTAAACACCTGGAATCTCTCATATAAATGTATGGAGACAGGAGATGGAGTTCCAGTTTCAAGAAGAAATCCATAATGGCTGGAACATAAATAAATGAAGAGAGTAAAATAAAGTGGTATTGGAATAGAGGTTGTTTTAGCCATGTGGTGAAGGAACATTTTTATTGTGGAGGAATGTGTTGGACCTTAGGCAGATATATGATTTGGGAAGCTAAGTAGAGGATAGCTTAGAATAGAGAATAACTGGAATCAGGAAGAGCAATAAACACCATATAAGAAGAATTCACAAAAGCATAGAAAAATAATTTTCATTATACAAGATTTAAGTATAAACAATAACTATCGGCAGCATTGAAACTGGGAGATCTGAATTCAAATGTGACCTTAGACACTTACTAGCTATGTATGTCTGGGCAAGTCATTTAATCTCAATTTGCTTCAGTTTCCTCATCTGTAAAATTGGGATAACAATAGAATTTATCTCACAGGCATATTGTGAGGATCAAATAAGATAATGGTAAAATCTTAGTGCCTGATACATAGCAAGTGCTATATAAAAGTTATTATTATTGACAAAATTAAACATAAGACAAATCTTTTGTGAACGAGTTGCACTTACAGGGTTTGGAGATGGATGATGAAATAAACAGCAAAGAAGAAACAGGCAGTTTATTTACGTTTTGTGGATAGTCTCCAAAAAGTTGTTAACCTACTTATGTGATAAATCTCTCAGTAAAGTTAATTCATTCTGTGATGAGGTCTGGATTTTGTGATGGGCTCGTCAAAGCTTGGCACACAGTTTGGGAAGGCAGGATCATCCCTTTCCCATGTCATGGCTCTGGAGTAGAAATTGATAATCTAGAGCCTCTGAAGATGTAAAACTGAGTGCCCCTCAGAGAACAGGAAGACAAACGGAGGGTTGTGAGTTAGCTATAATTCCTAAGTAATAAAGTTATAAAGCATTCTCTACAGTGGGGAGTCCTATGACCTGATCCAGAGTGAGGTGAGGACCAAGAGAAAATTGACATTGAAAATACAAATAAACTCGAAAGCTTTAAAAATTCTGATCAATGCAATAATCAGTCATGATTCCAAGACTGAAATGAGATACTGATTATTGGACACAGGCAATAGAAATTTGTTTTCCTTGACTATATTTGTTACAAGGTTTTGTTTTTCCTTCCCTCCTTTTTGTGGTGGAAGGAAATGAAAGGGAGAAAACAAAATAAATGCTTGACAAGTAGGAACAAAAACGAAAATTCAGGGTAAAGAATGTCATCAAAGAAAAGTCCCACAGAAAAAGATGTTTGTTTCCATGGAAAGAGTGATATTCTGATGGATAGCCACTGGCATCCCTGTGATGTCAGGAGAAACTGAGAAGGGTTTCCAACATGCTGAGTGAATCCCCTAGGGTGAACTCATGGGAGGATGGAGAAGAATCCCACAGGATGGGCAGGCATTGATAGGTTATGACATGCACTGTTCAATAGGAATAGGAATATCCAAATGAGTGAGATCTCAGGTTCATTTGAATATTTCAGAAGTCATAGTTTAATTGTGGACAAAAAAACTCAGCACTTAGGAGAGACAAATAATGAATTATAAACCAAGAAGGAAATGAGATAATGTTTGTGCATGACACATGGTAGGTACCTAATACATGTTTGTTCCCTTTCTCTTCTTCCCTTTTCTAATCTATTTCCCCTTTAAAGATTGGGATGGAACAGCCAAGGTGACTTCCAGGAGGAATGTGAATTTGTCTTAAAATAATGATGGATTGTTGTTAGGTAAAGCTGAGGCTGTCTAATAATCTTTTCTCAGACCTCATTCACCTGGACCTCTCTTTTCTTTTCTTTTCTTTCTTCTTTTTTAAATTAAAGCTTTTTATTTACAAAACATATGCATGGGCAATTTTTCAACACTGACCCTTGCAAAGCCTTCTGTTCCAAATAATTCCCTTTTTCCTTCCACCCTCTCTCCTAGAGAGCAGGTTGAAATATATGTTAAATCCAATATATGTATACATATTTATTACAAATATCTTGCCACACAAGAAAAATCAGACCAAGAATGAAGGAAAATAAACTCTTGTTAAGTGTCTGAGACCAGGCAGTTGGGGTTAAGTGACTTGCCCAGGGTCACACAGCTAGAGAATGTTAAGTGTCTGAGACCAAATTTGAACTCAGGTCCTCCTGACTTCAGGGCTGGTGCTCTATCCACTGTGCCACCTAACTGCCCCAGGAAAATAAACTCCTAAGAAAACAAAATGCAAGCAAACAACAGAGAGAGTGAGAATGCTATGTTGTGTGGACCTCTCTTTTTAACAGCTTTTTAACACTATTCAAAATATTACCCCCTTCTGGGTGAACCAGAGGAGAGAATGGTGGACTTAGAATCAAGAAGACTTGGATTCTAATTTCACCTCAGACACTTAATAGCCATATAAACTCTAGAAAGTCACTTAATTTCTCAGTCTCAACACAATTTCTGTCTCAATACGTTTACCTATAAAATGTACTTGTACACACCCTAAATCTCTGGTCCTATGATTCCTTCGCTTTCTTGGCATTGTTCTTACCTGGTTCCTATTTGCCTGTCTATTCCTTGCATTAGAATTTTGTAAGATAATCAATTTGCAAGAAAGAAGAGATCTTGGAACGTAGAGGAACATCGATTTAGGAGATGGCAGGGAACGCAGAGGCTGATTGGTTCAAACGGATCGTTTTACCACCGAAGACACGGAGGCAAAGAGGAATTAAGTGACATGTCCAGGATCATGCAGCTAGAAAGTATCAGGAGCAGCAGCCTCCCTGCCCCAAGCCCCACTGAGTCACCTACTAGCTCGGTTCTCCCATATACAACCATCACAATCGCTTTGGAAAACCAGCCGTCTCTGTTCAATGAAATGGGCTTTTGCTGCCATCTGCTGGCATAGTCTGGTTTTTTCTTTGCTTTAAACAGGCAGCCGCCTTGGGGAAGCTGGTTGTACCGGAATAGAAGGCTGATGTCAAAGGGTGCTGCTGTGGCTAGTTAACTTTTCATTGTGATCCAAGGCAATCCCAATAGGAAAGAAAATGTCATCTGCGTGCAGAAAAAGAACTATGGAGACTGAATATAAATCAATTATGTTCACTTTTTCCGGTTATTTTTCCTCTCCTATCGTTTTTCTCTTTTGTTCTGATTTTTCTCTCCCAACATGATTCATAAAAGTAATGTGTATTTAAAATAAACTAATTAGGGGAGGCTAGGTGGTAATGTCTGTAGCATTTTATGATTTCCAAAGTATAACTAATCACCATTAAAAAAATTTTTTTCCTAGTTATGCTCTTTATTTTTTCCATTAATTAATTAATTATTGGCTAAGGCTCTGTGCACTCTGGCGCCATCTAGGTGTCAATTTATAGTTGTTTGCATATGGTTTCACCTGTTAGACCCTTGAGCTCCCAGGATTGTCTTTTGCTTTTTTTGTTGGCCCAGCGCTTAGCACACAGTAGGCATTTAATGAATGTTAATGTTTATTTAGAACTTTAAGGTTTTCAGAGTGCTTTACATATATTGTCGTTTGATCCTCACCACACCGCTAAAGTAGGTACTGTTATCATTACCATTTTGCTGATAAGGAACTGAAGACTGAGAAAAAGTTGTAACTTGTCCAGAACCGTGTAGCTAGTATGATTTGAACTCACTTTTGTGCTCTTGACTCCAAGACCAAAGCTTTACCCACTATGCCAAGCTGCCTCTGCACAATAGAGAAAAAAATTGACTCCACTATTGCTTTTCTGGAAGTGGAAAACACCAGCGTCCTAGAGCTTCTGAGATGTTTCTGTCTTTCACTCTTGCAGTGTGAATTACTCTGTTGATAGACTAAGATAAGTTTGATACTTTCTCCGTCTTTGGCCACGTAGGACAAGAAAAGATGGCAGATACGTGGTCCCTGCCCTTAAGGAGCTTGATTCTTTTCTTGTTGGGGACATAAACTCAGCAGCGGAATCCATAGGCAAGAGAAATGCACAGAAATAAGTGATAAATAATAGTGTAACATCAACAAGGAGAGGGATTGGTCTACCCAATGCAGTTTTAGTATTATCTCTGAAACACACATTCTTAGAAAAAAAAGAGCTCTTAATCTTTTTTTTAAATTTTGTTTTATGGGAGATTAATAAAATTGAAAATAAGAAAACTATTGATTAATAAATAAAACTGAGTTGGTTTTATGAAAAAACCAACAAAATAGATAAGCCTTTAGTTAATTTGATTAGAAAAAGGAAAGAGGAAAATCATATTGTTAGTCTCAAAAATAAGGGAGAACTTTCCTCCAATGAAGACAAAATTAGAGTAATAATTAGGAGTTACTTTGCCCAACTTTATGCCAATAAATTCCATAATCTAAATGAAATGGAGGAATATCTACAAAAATATAGACTGCCCAGGTTAACAGAAGAAGAAATAAATTATTTAAATAGCCCCATTTTAGAAAAAGAAATAGAACAAGCTATTAATCAACTCCCTAAGAAAAAATCTCCAGGGCCAAATGGATTTACATGTGAATTCTATCAAATAATCAAAGAACAATTAATCCCAATACTATATAAACTATTTGAAAAAATAGGAAAAGGAGGCATACTACCACATTCCTTCTATGACACAGATATGGTGCTGATAGCTAAACCAGGTAGGGTGAAAACAGAGAAAGAAAACTATAGACCAATTTCCCTAATGAATATTGATGCAAAAATTTTAAATAAGATATTAGCAATGAGATTACAGAAAGTTATCCCCAGGATAATACACTATGACCAAATAGGATTTATACCAGGAATGCAGGGCTGGCTCAATATTAGCATATCAGCATATCAATTATATCAATAACCAAACTAACAAAAACCATATGATTATCTCAATAGATGCAGAAAAAGCATTTGATAAAATCCAACACCCATTCCTATTAAAAACACTAGAGAGTATAGGAATAAATGGACTTTTCCTTAAAATGATTAGTAGCATCTACTTAAAACCATCAGCAAGCATCATATGTAATGGAGACAAACTAGAACCATTCCCAATAAGATCAGGAGTGAAACAAGGCTGCCCACTGTCACCATTACTATTTAATATTGTATTAGAAATGTTAGCTTTGGCAATAAGAGAAGAAAAAGAGATTAAAGGAATTAGAGTAGGTAATGAGGAAACCAAATTATCACTCTTTGCAGATGACATGGTATACTTAGAGAACCCTAGAGACTCAACTAAAAAACTTCTAGAAACAATTCACAACTTTTAGCAGTTACAGGATACAAAATAAATCCACATAAATCATCACATTTTTATATATTACCAACAAAGTTCAGCAGCAAGAGACACAAAAAGAAATTCTATTCAAAATAACTGTTGATAGTATAAAATATTTGGGAATCTATCTGCCAAGGAAAAGTCAGAAACTATACAAACTAAACTACAAAACACTTTCCACACAAATAAAATCAGACCTAGTCAATTGGAAAAACATTAAGTGCTCATGGGTAGGCTGAGCAAATATAATAAAAATGACAATACTACCCAAACTAATTTACTTATTTAGTGCCATACCAATCAAACTCCCAAGAAATTATTTTACAGATCTAGAAAAAATAGTAGCAAAGTTCATCTGGAAGAACAAAACATCAAGAATTTCAAGGGAATTAATGAAAAAGAAAAAGGCCTATGAAGGTGGCCTTGCTGTACCAGATCTAAAACTATATTATAAAGCAGCGGTCATCAAAACCATTTGGTACTGGCTGAGAAATAGAGCAGTCGATCAGTGGCATAGGATAGGATTATCAGGACAATCTAGGTAATAACATTAGCAATTTAGTGTTTGATAAACCCAAAGACCCCAGCTTTTGCGATAAGTACTCACTATTTGGCAAAAACTTCTGGGAAAATTGGAAACTAGTGTGGAAGAAATTAGGGCTTGACCCACACCTAACACCACATACCAAGATAAGATCTAAATGGGTTCATGATCTAGATATAAAGAGTGATATTGTAAGCAAATTAGAGGAACATAGGATAGTTTACCTCTCAGACCTGTGGAGATGGAATAAATTTATGTTCAAAGAAGAACTGTAACTCTTAATTGAACACCAGATAATTTTGACTATATTAAGTTAAAATTTTGTTTTATACATGTATTACCTGCCATCCAAAAGAATGGGTAGGGGGAAGGAGAGAAAAATTTGGAGCAAAAGGTTTTGCAAGGGTCAGTGTTGAAAAATTATCCATGCAGATGTTTTGCAAAGAAAAAGCTTTAATTTAAAAAAAAAAAACTTTAAAAAAATTTGTTTCATAGATTCCTTTGACAAATTACTGAAACTCTCAGCTTCTCAGAATAATGTTTAAATACATAAAATAAAGTAAATAGAATTAAGAAGGAAACCATTTATATCAAGAAAAGTTTATGGAAATGATTTAAAAAACCAAGTTCTTAGAGAACAAATTTAAAACCTTTTATGTTCAAATGTTGCTTAAGAGTATTGAAAGTGATTTGCTTATAGTCATAAAGCTAATATGTCAGAGACAGGACTTGAACCCAGGTCTTAAGGTTCTGAGGTAATTCAGGCTACCTTTAGTAATACTGAAATATGGACAATTTCACGGATGGCTCATGTGTTCTCTGGTATTATTCTAGAGAGTGAGGAAGGCCCCTAGCATGTTGGGTGGTATATCAGGGGTGAAGAATCCTATTGTTGTCCTCTGCCAATGTTGAAGCCTCGATTGCACCCACTATCTGCTTGCCCCATTTCTACTCACATTAATGAACAAAGCTAGAGAAAATCACACAACCATTATCTATTGAGATTATAAATTGATGTCACACAATTTCAAATGGGCCCTCACTACAGTAAGGCAGTTCTTTAATTCTTCCCTAATTGATCACATCTCACTCTCTACAAAAGATACTCTAAACTTTCTCTTCTCTTAAGATTCTCATACCTCTGGGAGCTAATAGATGGGACAATAGATAGAGCATTGGCCCTGGTGTCAGGAGAAACCGTGTTCAAATTTTATCTCCTGCAAGTTGTGTGATCTTAAGTAAGTCACTAACCATAATTGCCTAAAAAAAAAAAGATGAATAAACAGCAAAAAAATAACCAAAAAGTCTCTCATATCTCCTTTTCTTTTTCACCTGAGGACCTTGCCTTTTGCTTTCCTGAGAAAACTGAAATCTTTCCCTATGAACTCCCACTTTTCCCCTTCTTTATGTCTAAGCCTTCTTCACATCAAGTACCATCTCTCCCCTAATCTTTGATGATGAAGGGGCCTTTCTCCTTTCTAAGGCCAGCTGGGCAATGGCTCTGAATCCCTGCCTCAAGCACAGATCCTAGGAGTCATCCTGGATTCCTCTCTATCTCTCCCCCAAGATCCAAGCGATCGACAAACTGTCCGTTGCATTTTTTTGACGTCTCTCGAATGTGCCCCCTTCTCTCCGCCGACACTACCACCTCTCCAGATCGGGCTCTCATCACTTCATGCTCCAATTATTGCACTCCCTTGTTGGTGGGTCTGCTGGCCTGACTTTCTCTGTTCCAATCCACCTTCTATTAAGCTGGTAAAGATTTTCTTAAGAACACAGGACTGACCGTGTCACTTTCTACTCCCTACTCAACAAACTTCAGTGGCTCCCTATTGTCTTCAGTATCACATTCAAAATGCCCTTCATAAGCCCTTCATAACTACTTACCTTCTTGGTTTTCTTATGCTTTATGTCTCTTCCCCCCCCCCCCATATTCTTCAATACAGTGACACTGACCTCCTGGTTGTTCCACAAACAAGAGACTCCATCGCTTTTCTCAGAGCATTTTCGCAGTCTGTTCTCCATGCTTGGAATGCTCTGCCTTCTCAGCCTACAGACCTCCCCAGTCTACTTTGAGTCTTTCAAAAAAAAAATCACATGTACTGGAAAACTTCTCCACCCCCTCCACCCACTTCCATTCCCTCGGTTAATTATTTCCTATTTTGTTCTATCTCCCTTAAGATTCTAAGTTCCTTGAGGGCAAGGACTTGTCTTTTGCTTCTTTTTGTATGCCCGGAATTTAGCACTTTTGTGCTTAATGAGTGTTGATTGATTGCCTCCCATCTTCTTTAGGAGATTGCCTCCTGCACTACTTTGGGATTTCTCTGACTGACTTCACCATACCCAGCAAACTCTTTATTGGGATAATCTCATCATCACAGTAAGATTTCATCAACCTTGGTTTTTCACCTCATCACTACTTGGTGTCTGTGGTTAGAAGGTAAGACTAGGAACTTCAAACCTCCATTTTAAGGAGAGAGCTAAACTCAGACTTCTCATTTTCCATCTGACAGTACTACTTTGGGGCTTCCATCATACTCTTCCATCAGGTACCCCTTCCACCTCTACCTTTCAGCTTCCTTTTGTGTTTCCTTCCCCTTTAGATTGTAAACTCCTTGAGTTTAGGAATTTTCTTTTTCAATATCCCCAGCATTTAGCTCAGTATCTGGGACAATGGTAGATGTTTAATAAATGTTGATTGACTATTGACTCACCATTTCTTTCCTCACCAACTTTCAATCTCTATTTACATCTTACTGCTTTCAAATAAGCCCAAATATCCCCTGTCCTTAAGTCCTGTCTTTTGTTTATGATTGGTAAACTATGTGAGATGTCAGTCTATGTCTATTTTCTGGTCAGGGTGTTTTTTACAATTTTTTAAAGCAATTTTTGTCAAATAATGAATGCTCACCTTAGGAGCTAGAGTCTTTGAGTGAACCAAGACCTAAGCTACTATACCATATACACTGGCTTTGCTGCATACTTAATCTGTTCCACTGATTAATCTCTCTATTTCTTAACTAGTACCAAATCATTCTAATGATTATTATTTTGTAGTATAGTTTGACCTGGTGCTGTTCTGGCCCCTTCCTTCTTTTTTTCATTATTTTCTTCATGGTCAAAGTTTCTTAAAAACTGTCGGTAGATCCTACACACATGCAAACTATTGTCCCACATCTCAATTCTTTTTCTTAGCTATATTTCTTGAAAAAGCAATCCATAGACATTATCTCTACTTCTTTTCCCCTCGACTCATTTTTCAAATACTTTTCAACCTGACTTCCTACTTTATTATTCAATTGAAATTTTCTCTCCAAAATTACCAATGATTTCTCAAATACCAAATCTGGTGGTCTTTTTTCAGTGATAGTACATCTTGACCTCTCTGCTGGATTTGACACTGTTGAGCATTCTCAATACTCTCTCCTTTCTAGAGTTTCATGACACTGATGTCCTCAACTACTCCTATCTGACTTCTCCTTAAATCTTAGTTCTTTTTCTTGAGTCATCATTCCTATCATACTTTCTAACTGTGGATATTTCTCAGTCTATCTATCTAGCTTCACTACAACCCTCTTGTTCCCACTACAACAAATCAAGGAGTATTTCACACAGAATCTCCAAGGCGGATGGGATATCAGAGGTCATTAACCTCTATCTATTCTCTTCTCTCCTTTTTCTACACACTTTCCTGGTGACCTCATTAGCCCCCACAATTGAATTATCACTCATATTTAAATTAATCTCAGATCCAGTCTCCTTTTCTCTGGAGTTTCATTCTCACATCAGTAATTGCTGATATTTCAAGGAATGTCCAAGTCAAAACTCATTTTCTTTCTTCCCATCTCCAAACCTATCACTCCCAATCTATCCTTCTGCCAAACTTCTCTATTTCTGTTGAAATCATCACCATTCTTTCAAGTTTTCTCAACTTCTTCATTAGCCTCAACTTCTACTTTGTCTCAGATATTAAGAGTAATCAACTAATGTCATTTCTACCTTCAGAATGTCTCTTAAATCCATACCCTTATACTTAGTTACACAGCCCCTACATTACCTCAGGTTTCCATCTTCTTTTACTTAGACTATTACACTGACTTCCCTGCTTCAAGTCTTTTTCCATTACAATCTATTCTTCATATAGCTGTCAAAGTGATTAAAAAAAAAGTGATAAAATTGTAGTTCTCACCACTTCAACCCATACTCAACAAACTTCAGTGGTTCTCTGTTTTTAGGATAACACAATCAACATTTATTGACTAAAAGGTACCAGGCAATATTCTAAAAAATTGACTGCAAATAAGAAAAATTTCTAAAGGACTTTACAATAAAACGGAGAAGTCAAAGCAAAAGAAAGCTGAAAAGGAGGGTGGGATGGGATAGACTGGAGATGGGGTTGAGAGAGGAACATGAATAAAGATGGTGGAGTCTAAACCAAGCAGAGCAGTTGGCTTTGGAAGGAGTTTTTTTGTTCTTCCCTCCAATTTTATATTAGAGGGGCAAAAGCAATTGAGGGTTGTTTGATTGTTGTTCTTTGTGCTAGAAGAGGATCAAACTGTATCATTATTTCAGGGTTGAGGAATAGTGAGTCTGGCTGTGGCTGATCAGACCAATATGAACTCAGAAGGCTCTACCACAGGTTGGGCACAAATAGTCCATGTGAACATTTGGGTGGAGATGTCTTTAAATATAGATATCTCATGTTTCTTTTGAACTAATGCAATTCTCTTTTGCTCCAGGGCACACCATGCTGGATGATCCTGTGTCAGTGTCTCCCATTTCTCCTGATTAAATCCAAAGTTCTTCAGAGAGAATTTGATAGTGTCCTTGTATCGCTTCTTTTGATCTTCATGTGAGCACTTGCCTTGTAAGAGTTCTTTGTAAAAGAGTATTTTAGGTAGTAGCATTTGAATGCTTGGCAGTTCAATTCAAGAAAGGACCTCAGTCTGGTACTCTGGCTTGTGGAGTCCTTTTCAATCTGGACCTTAACTTATCTTTCCAGCTTCTTTAAACATTACTTTCCTATCCATAGTGTTCAATTCATCCAATTAGAACCCTCTGCAATCAAATGCATCAAATACAAAGTAGGTAGGTATGCTTTCAAAATTGTTTGTGTTGATCAGAGTTCTGCTACCTATACTGTTGTTTTCCTTTATGTTATTGTAATGTTTATATGAATTTTTCTTTTGGTTGTGATTATTTTGCTCTTGATACTTTCCATACAAGTCACTTTGATAATAACTAGTCTTTCTATAGCACAAAGCTCTTTACATATGTTATCACATTTGATCCTCCAACAACTTTGGAAGGCAGGTACTATTATTATCTTCATTCTACACCTAAGGGACCTGAGAGTCAGGAAAGTTCATGATCTATTCATTGTCACATAACTAATAAATGTCTATGGCTATATTTAAACTCAGTTTTTCCTGATTCCAAATCCAGTATAGCATGTATTATCCAGCTGCTTGGACCCATTCCTTGCTTTGTTGTAGTGGGAACAAGAGGGTTGTAGTGAAGCCCCTTCTCACTTTGATTCCAATTCTATGAAGTATAAGCAGTTTTTCCAGAAAAAAAAAAAAGGTATTAGAAATTTCAGAGAGAATATGTTCAGTTGAGGTGGATGTACTTAATAAATCAATTGAACATTACTCTTCTCTTGTGTGTGTTTGTGAGGGTGGGTGGGGTGTACAGACACAATTAGAAGTAGAGATGACTTTTCAAAGGAGTATTTCACACAAAATCTCCAAGGCCGATGGGATATCAGAGGTCATCAACCTCTATCTACACAGGAAATTTCCTCTACTATAGCTGCTATACATAGCCATTCAGTCTCTCCTTGGATATTGCTAGAGAAGGGAGCCCATCTGCTCATCAGGTAATGTATTTTATTTTAAGACAGTTTTGGTTAGGAAGCTGTTCCTTACATCTGTCTCTCCACAACTCCCATCCATCATTCCCCCTTCTACTTTAAACAGGTAGGACTAATCCCTTTATCGTATGACTGATGTAGCCTTTGACAGATCTGGCTCCTCTTATTAAATCTTCACTTCTCCAGCTAATCATTACTTATTCTTTCATCTGATTTTTCTACCTCAGAATTACCATGGGAGACTGATTAGGATAGGCTTCCTGGAAGAAATGAGATTTAAACTCGATCTTGCCTTCACCTCCTTTCCACCTACTGATATCTCAAAATATTTCTTTGGTGGAGGGGGAAAGGAGGAGAAGAAAAGAATGGGAGCTGAAGGATAGAGTTCTGAAAATGCAAGATATTAGTCTTTTTTATTTTATTTTTATTTATTTATTTATTATTTATTAAGAGCCTATTATATTCCAGGTACTGTGCCAAGCACTGGGGATACAAAAAGAAATGAAATACAGTTCCAACCCTCAAGGAGTTTACAATCTAATAGGAGAGACAACCTACAAACAAATATATACAAAGTGAGCTATATATAAAACAAATGGAATAGTTGAAAGAGGGAAGATGCTGGAATTAATAAGATTGCAGAAGGCTTCTTATATTAGGTGGAATTTTATTGGGCCTTAAAGAAAACCAGGGAGGTTAGTAGTGAGGGTTCTGTTGAAGAAGGACCATTTTGACCAGGATGAAAGAGTATATTGGAGAAGAGTATATTGTCACTGTCTAATATTAATTAGACAGTGACAAGGCTGGGGCTTGTTTCTTAATGTTGGAAACAGCTGCCACTCAGCACGGTGTGACCTTAGATTAGTATCAAGTCAACTAAGACTAAGATCTAAAAGGAACTGGGTTTTTGTTTTTTTGTTTTTAATAGAAGGGTAAACAAAAAGGGACAAAGTGACTTGGAACTTGTTATGATCCTGTTGCTTAACCCTTCAGCATGTCTCCCTAGTGCCTACAGGGTTTGGTATTTGCTTAATCTGGCATAGAGGTTCTGGGTCAAGATTTTAAAATCAGCTTTGTATGTGGTGCCTTGACCACCTTTCCAAAGAAGAGGAACAATTAGGCCTTTTGTAACTTACTTGGCATAAGTCAGCTTCCTGGGCAAGGCAGGCAGGAAAGAGAATCTGATATTTAGCCCAGCCTGGCAGCAAATCCTCATTTTCTTGGTGAAAGAAGGAGCTATGGGTCAGTCTCTCCCATCACTTTCCTTCTCAGCTCCACTCCACAAATCCCATTCTGGATTTGACCTTCTTCCCTCAAGTCTCTCCCTCCTAATCCACCCCAATGCCAGTGATGTTTCTGATGTATGACTTAGACTGCTTCAACCCATGTTCAACAAACTGTAGTGGATCTTTTTGCCTTTAAGATACAGTGCAATAAACATTTATTAAGTACCTACTATGGTAAAACCAAGGAAAAAATCTGGGAATCTGGTTAATGTGGACCTATCAATCTTGTGATTAGCAGGGCCACATTCTAGGCTTGTTTGCAGCAGAGAGGGTTTGTCAAGAATCAAAGCCTCCTTTTTTTTTTTTTTTCTTTTTTCTTTTTTTCATTCAATTATTTCCATACAGCTCTTTGTGACCCCCATCTGGGCTTTTCTTGGAGAAGATACTGGCGTGGTTCGCCATTTTCTTCTTCTGTTCATTTTGCAGATGAAGAACTAAGGAAACAGGATAAAGTGATTTCTTCAGGATCACACAACTAGTTAGTGCCTGATACCAGATTTGAGTTCAGAAAGAGAAGTTTTCCTGACTCCAGAGCCAGCACTTGATCCACTGTACCTGGATGCTTTAGGTCTTAGCTATTATTAGCTATTATTATTAAGAGCTATTATTAGCTCTTAGGTCTAGCTATTATTGCCATAAATGCATACAATTTAAGAGCTAGAGAATTTCAGGCTTACATAACTAGTCCAAAGGCAGGATTCTAAGATCCATAGAAGATTCATTTAGGGAGGAATAAATTCATTTGGTCTGCATCCCAGAGGGGTAGGCTCAGACAAAGTAGTGCTCAGTAGCACCAGCAGTCAGACAGTCCTTTGGCTCTCAAGATATCCAACCTAACTGTAATGAAGAAATCATATGGAAAACTCACAGTGGTTTAGAAATCATATAAAAGCATGAATATGACTCCAGTAGGCTTTGTTTTTTATGGGTGTAGTATGTTGTTTTACTTCTGTGCATTAAATAATTATGATCAGAATTATTAAAAAAATGAAAATTTGAGGTGGGGCCTAGAGTTATTCACATTTTTTCACATTGGCAGGAGTCCTCCACCTGATGCCTGAGAATGTCAACAGACAAATATTGTGTAAGATTTATGTACCCAGTAGCTATATTGAAGAAGAGAGGGAAAGATAGAAAGGAGGAAGGAAAGAAAGAAGGGATAAGAAAAGAAAAGAGAAGGAGAGAGAAAAGGAAGAAAGACAAAAGAAAGGAATTAATGAAATACTTTAAAAATACACAGAAGAAAGTAGAAGGAAATTCAGAAAATAATATAGATGAGCAAGACTGATTTGGTATTACTATGTTAAAATGTGTGTGTATGTGTTTGTGTATTTATACACATGCATAAATATATATGTATTACACACATATATACACATGTATAATATACATTTTAAAAGTCAATGAATGTAATAGATGAAAGGTTTCATTCAAAGCCCTTCTTTTCTGACATTTTTTATATATGGAAATGTTCATGTTTGTTGATAATTTCTCAGTGATTATAAATAATATTGTTGGATTGGATTGATCTACTACCTAGGGTCTTTATTTTACCATTTCATTGATTTCTTGTCCAGGCTGCCCAAGTTCACACTCAGATTATATTGTCCACATTGTCTTCCTCTTGGAGTGCTGGTGACTTGGGGTCCTTAAAGCCATTCTTCCCTGCCCTGGTGAAAAGAGCACCTGTACTGAAGAAACCAGGGATCTTTTAATGTGTTGAAGAATTGTCTTAGAAATAAGTCAGTCAAGATAATGCAAGTCATTTTGAAAGGATTCATGAAGGAGGCAGGACTTTTAGTCTTAACTAAAACAGGCCAGGTATTGGCCAATTCTCTACCAGGCTTGTCAGTGTGCAAGCTTGTCATGCCTTTTAGGACTGCCTTATACTGTCCTCACATGTCCCTGGGGGTAAACAAGTTGTGGGAGGAGGGTGGAAGGAAGCAAAGCAAACCAGGCTTCCTTTGAAGTTTGGCTGAGAATCACAGAATTCCAATTTTAATTCTTTCCCTCCACTTTTGTACTCCTTTTTGCTTTTAAGCCACAGCTGATTTAATTTGCCCAGTGAGGAGGCAGGGAGGTTCCAACAGCCTCAGCTATTGACCTCTGTGAGAGGCTGCTTCCTAGCCCTGTAGTATCTTCTGCCTGTTTTGTCCCAGTTCTGCCCTCTGGGACTATATAGAACAGTCTAATCCCTTGCTCTCTCTTATTTGAAGCCTGCTATCATTTCCACATGACAGGTTTCTGATAATCTTCTTTCTGTTTGTCCAAATAGATGGGACAGGGCTGAGAGAGCTCTGAGTAAGATATGGCTTCCAGACAGGGTCAGATAAAGGAAAACCTGTTTTTCCCAGTGTGGTGCACATGTGTACATGTCTGTCCCATTAGGAACTTCATTTCCTGTAAGTCTCAAAGCTCCAAGATTTGGGCCTTTAAGTTCCTGTAGAAAACTGAGCTGGCTAAGACTAATTTCATAAGGAGATGGGAAAAAAGAGAGAAAAGAGGAACTACATCGGGGAGATAACAAAAGCATCTTGACTCATTAAGCTGACCAAAACCAGAGTCAAGGAAATACTGAACAAACAGGCCACTGGCCCCACTGTGAGGGAACGAGCTAATATAGCTGCCAAAATATTAGTGGGACTGTCTTCTCTAGACAAGAGCCTGGGGAAAAAGGAAGCTAAATTTCTGGATTATGCTGGGAAAGAAGAAATTGGAATTATACTCATGTGAGTTATAGTTGTTGATAATGGTTTCTAAGGTTTGTTTCATTTTCTTTTCCAATTAAATGTGGTACTAGCATATTTTATAGTTATTACTATCTTCATGATTTATTATTTCAATGTTATAGTTTGTCTAGGATTTTTGTTAGAATCGTAATATCTATCTAGATCTAAACTGATTTTAGAAGTTCATAGTTTTATCTAGGGATTCATCAGTTTAGGTAAACATTTCCCAAAACCCTCACATTGATCTCAGAAATCTATGGAAATCCCAGAGTAGAGTGGAAGACGTGGCACATGTAGTAGTTTTTGGCAGCTCATTTAAAGAAGGAAGAGCATGTCACAGCTTCAATATACTCTGATGCAAACTTTTTATTCTTCTATTAATGTGACTACTTAAAGAGCTAATCTATTCACTGCCAGAATGGATGAGGACAGTCAGCTAGACCAAATTTTAAGTATCACAGGCTATTTCTACACTATACTGTTGGCTCATTTTGACTTTACAGTCAACCAAGACACAGAAGTCTTGGATGTGGACTAGTATTAAGGAATGCCTCCCTCATTCTGTGCTTGTACAATTCCTTTTTTTTCCTTCCTCAATTTAAAAGTAGAAGATTAGCTAAGGATCAAAATCTAGAACTACTGCCTCAAACTTTTCCCTAATGTTTCATACTTGGGACTACTGCCTCATATGATTTTCTCACATGATTTTAATATTCCCTTTGCCTGTGCCATAGGAGACATGCTTCTCAAATTAATGACAATGACTTAAATAAGACCATCCACCAATTTGCCACATAAACATTTTTACCCACTTAGGTGTTTACATTTAATAGCTTATCACAGGACTCTTTATTGAGCCGTGACCTATTCAACATAATTAACTGTCTGAGCAATCATATCTAAATGTATTATTAATTTGCCTCTTTATCAGACATACAAATCGTTTTCTTATTCACAAGAATATTATAAGAGACTTTATCTCAATTTGAAACACTTTATGCCTTTGATTTTCATTGTTACCAGTAACACACAGTACACAGTACTCACTAATATAGTGAACCTATGTTGACTTCTAATGATCACTGCTTTCATTTTCTTTTTTTAAATTATTTTTAATTTTTTTTACTGCTTTCATTTTCAATTGCTTACAAATTATGTTAAAAAAATTTTTTGTTCATTCCTTTATTCATTCACTACACAAATTAAGCAATACCTATGTACAGAGCACTTTGCTAAGCCCTGGTAGAAGGGCTTAGCAATAGTTTACATGGATGCTGTTACAGAATTAATGGTGGTGGTGGTGGGATCTGTGTGTGTGAGTGAGTGTGATATTCTAGTATACACAAGCACAAATAATCAAATAAGATTTTGGATTCAATTCATTTAGAGAACTTTCACTGAGGAAAAAGAATTATCTCAAACAGCAAGAAAGGCAGAATGACTTGCATAGGGTTACACACCCAATATGAGTCAGGGATAAGTTTGCTTTCAGGTCTTACTGACTCTGAGGCCTTTTTTCTATCCATTAAGTCACGTTGCCTCTCAGATTATTATAATAATAAAAATAAATAAATCACAAGTTCATTAAAGTGATGGAAAATCATTACTAAACTTGTGGAATCAGGGAAGTTCTCAGGAAGGAAGTGGCAGCTGCATTAGATTCTAACAACTAGGTAAAATGACATGATAGGCAAAGGGGAAGGAGGACATTCTAGGCATAAGCAGAACATAAAAAAAGGCAAAAAACCAGCAAAGGACAGGAACTTTGGGGGAAGAGGAGAGAGTAATACAATTGACTAGGGAGGGGAAGAAGTAGAGGGAAGAAATAGAATAAAAGGCCAGAAAGTTGTAATGTTAGAAAAAACTCTTTGAAATAAGCTCTGGAAATACAAATGGAAAATGGAGCTCACTAACTGGGGGAGATGACCCAATATAGGAGAGTTCAGTTGTAGTGTAGATAATAGTAGGTAGTATTAGCTATAACTAGTCTGAAGGCCTAGTCAGACAGTCCTTGGGAAGGAGAAATTGTGGTGAAACAAGAGCAGAGGATGGGCTGGGAAAGGATTTCAAGCTGATCAGGTGGTTTCCTCCCTTTGGGACTTAATGTTGGACATTCATTCCATTGTCATCATTACCAGATAATGGAAGGGTCTGAATACTAAGCAAAGAAGTTTGAACTTTATTTGGTAGGTAATAAAAAATGTCATTGAAGGGGTTGGAGTAGAAGTAACATGACTAACAATGCATCATAGAAACTTAAATTTAGAGTTAGAAGTCTAGAAGATCAATGAATCCAATTCACTCATTTTCTTTTTTTGTTTGTTTGTTTTTGTTTTTGTTTTTGTTTTTGTTTTTGCTGAGGCAATTGGGGTTAAGTGATTTGCCCAGGGTCACACAGCTAGGGAATGTTAAGTGTCTGAGATCAAATTTGAACTCAGGTCCTCCTGATTTCAGGGCTGGTGCTCTATCCACTGCGCCACCTAACTGCCCCTCACTCATTTTCTTGATGACAAAAATAAGTTCCAGGGAAATTGTGATTTGCTCTTAGTGTTAACTAAGAAAGGCCATTCTTCCAGTTTGGTGAATAAAAGGCAAGAGGTTAGGAAGAAGAATGGAGGCAGATAGACCTCTTCTGAGGTAGATGAAATAATTCATGTGAGTGTTCAAAGCCTTTACCAGAATGGTAGTTCTTGGATTAGAGAGGAGGGTATAGATACTAGAGATATTGCAGATAGTATCATAAATGTTATACTAGAGTTGATGCTATCTGACAGAAGAAAAGAAATGAGAGAGAAAGTTCAAAGATAACTTGAAAGGTTTCTAATATGAATTGAAAAAAAGGTGCTGCTACAGAGAGAAATAGAGAAGTCAGAAGGAGGAGCTGGCTAAATAGGAAAGCTAATCAGTTCAATTTTAGATATGTGAATTTGGAGTGTATTAGGACATCCAAGTAGAGATGGAAGAAAACAAGCACCTATTGTGTGCTAAGTACTTTTATAAATATTCTCTCCTTTGAATCTGGGAGGTAGCTGCTCTTATTATTTCCATTTTATAGGTGAAGAAACTAAGGAAAATAATGGTTGAGTGACCTGCCTAAGGTCACACAGCAAGTAAATAGGTGAGGTTTGATTTGAACTTCCTGATCTGATTTTCCACTATACCACCTAGCTGCCTCTCTTCAATTAGAGAAGTTATGTAAATAGCTGGAGATTTGGGTATGAAGAATAGAAGAAAGATTCAGACTAGAGGTTTAAATTTGGAAGGTCTGTACAGAAGAGGTAGTGGAAGCCCTATCAGGATGGATTGTTTTAGAAAGAGAAGATGTTTGCATATTGCTCAGTTTTATAGATTTTTTTTTCTCTTCCTCTTTTGACCTTTAACATGGGTTTAAAATTTTTTTTTCCTAATTACATGTAAAAACAATTTTTAACTGTTAGGGCTTTTTTGTTTGGTTGTTTGTTTTACAATTTTAAATTCTAAATTCTCTTCTATTTTCCCTTTTTCTCCCATCATTGAGAAGGCAAACAATTTGACATGACTAATCAACTGAACAACAACAATACATGTGCAGTCTTGCAAAATATATTTCCATATTAATCTTATAGTGAAAGAAAACACAGACCAAATCTCTCCCCTTACTCCCCCCAAAATAAAGTAAAATAACATTTTGCTTCAACTGCATTTTGATTCCATCAGTTCTTTGTCTGGAGGTAGATAGCATTATTCATCATAGGTTCTTTGAACTGTCCTGGATCTTTCTATTGCTGAAGATAGCTAACTCATACACAGTTGATCAGCTTTAAAATATTGCTGTTATTGTAAAATGTTCTCTTCATCAGTTCATGTAAGCCTTTCAATTTTTTTCTGAAACTATGCTGCTAATCATTATATATATATATTTAAGAAACTTTCTTTATCTCAATTACCTTTTTTAAGTTTTTTTTTTAATTAAAGCTTTTTATTTGCAAAATATATGTATGGGTAGTTTTTCAACATTGACCCTTGCAAAGCTTTCTGATACAAATTTTCCCCCCTAGTCCCCATCCCTCCCCTAGATGGCAGGAAGTCTACTACATGTTAAATATGTTAAAATACTTGACAAATAGAATATATGTATACATATTTTTACAGTTATCTTGCTGTGCAAGAAAAGTTGGATCTACAAGAAAAAAAAAATCTGAGAAGGGAAACACAATGCAAGCAAACATCAATAGAGAGCATGAAAATGTTATGTTGTGGTCCACATTCATATCCCTCTCTCTGGGTGTATATGGCTTTCTTCACTGAACAATTGGAACTGGTTTGAAACATTTCATTGTTGAAGAGAGCCATGTCCATCAGAATTGATCATCATATACTCTTGTTGTTGCCATGAATAATGATCTCCTGATTCTGCTCATTTCACTCAACATCAGATCATACAAGGCTCTCCAGGCCTTTCTGAAATCATCCTGCTGGTCGTTTCTTACAGAACAATAATATTCCATAACATTCATATACTATAATTTATTCAGCCACTCTCCAATTGATGGGCATCCATTCAGTTTCCAGTTTCTAGCCACTACAAAAAGGGCTGCCACAAACATTCTTGCACATGGGGGTCCCTTTCCCTCCTCTAAGATCTCTTTGGGATATAAGCCCAATAGAAACACTGCTGGGTCAAAGGGTATGCACAGTTTGATAACTTTTTGAGCCTAGTTCCAAATTGCTCTCCAGAATGGTTGGATCCGTTCACAGTTCCATCAACAATGAATCAGTGTCCCAGTTTTCCCACATCCCCTCCAACATTCATCATTATCTTTTCCTGTCATTTTAGCCAATCTGACAGGTGTGTAGTGGTACTTCAGAGTTGTCTTAATTTGCCTTTCTCTGATCAATAGTGATTTGGAGCACCTTTTCATATGACTATAAATAGTTTTAATTTCATCATCTGAAAATTGTCTGTTCATATCCTTTGACCATTTATCGATTGGAGAGTGGCTTGAATTCTTATAAATATGAGGCAATTCTCTCTATATTTTAGAAATGAGGCCTTTATCAGAACCTTTAAATGTAAAGATGATCTCCCAATTTATTGCTTCCCTCCTAATCTTGTCTGCATTAGTTTTGTTTGTACAAAAACTTTTTAGCTTAATATAGTCAAAATTATCCATCTGGTGTTCAATTAAGAGTTCCAGTTCTTCTTTAGATACAAATTTATTCCATCTCCATAGGTCTGAGACATAAACTATACTATGTTCCTCTAATTTACTTATATCACTCTTTATGTCTAAATCATGAATCCATTTAGTTCTTACCTTGGTATGTGGTGTTAGATGTGGGTCAAGCCCTAATTTCTTCCACACTAGTTTCCAATTTTCCCAGCAGTTTTTGTCAAATAGTGAGTTCTTATCCCAAAAGCTGGGGTCTTTGGGTTTATCAAATACTAGATTGCCATAGTTATTGCCCAGTTTGTCCTGTGATCCTATCCTATGCCACTGATCGACTACTCTATTTCTTAGCCAGTTCCAAATGATTTTGATGACCGCTGCTTTATAATATAATTTTAGATCTGGCATAGCAAGGCCACCTTCATCAGCCTTTTTTTTTAAATTAATTCCCTTGAAATTCTTGACCTTTTGTTCTTCCAAATGAACTATTTTTTGCTACTATTTTTTTCTAGATCTGCAAAATAATTTCTTAGGTATCTCAATTACATTTTAACAAGATTTTTAGCATTCATCCCCCCCCCCTTAATTTTGAGTTTGAAATTTCTTCCATCCTTTTCTCCCTCATTGAGAGGGGTGGAATTTGAAGTAGATATGCAATCATACAAAACATTTCCATATTAACCATGTTGCATCACAAGTCCTTTGGAATTATCTAGGATCACTGTATTGCTGAGAATAGCTAAGTCATTCTCAGTTAATCATTGTAAAATGTTGCTATTACTGCATACAATATTCTCATTCTGTTCACTTCACTCAGCCTCAGTTCACAGTTCTAGGTTTTTCTGAAAGCATCCTGCTCATTGTGTCTTATAGCACAATAATATTCCACCACAATCATATACTACAACTTATTCAGTGATTTCCCCAGTTGATGGACATCTCAATTTCCAGTTGGTTGCCATCAGAAGAGCTGCTATAAATAATTTTTTTACATATAGTTTTTACATATACTTTTTTAAATTTCTTTGGGGTACTGACCTAATAGTGGCATTGTTGAGTAAAAGGGAATGTACAGTTTTATAGCCCTTTAGACATAGTTCCAAATTGTTCTACATAATGGTTTGATCAGTTCACAATTCCACCAACAGTGCATTAGTGACCCTGTTTTTTCATATCCCCTCCAACATTTGTCATGTTCCTTCTCTGTCATATTAGCCAATTTGTTAGGCATGAGATGGTGTTTCTGAGTTGTTTTAATATACATTTCTCTAAGAATAATTAAGAGCATTTTTTTCATATGATTATAGTTTCAGTTTCTTCTGAAATCTGTCTGCTCATATCCTTTGATAATTTATAAATGGAGAATGATTTATATTCTCATAAATTTGACTCAGTTTTTTATATATTTAAGAAATAAATCAGAGAAACTTGCTGTAAATCCTTTTCCTCCCTCCTTTTCTGCTTTCCTTCTAAATCTTAGCTGCGCTGGGTTTTTTTTTTTATTATTAAAGCTTTTTATTTTTCAAAACATATGTGTGGACAATTCTTCAATATTAGTCCTTGCAATCCAATTTTCTCCCCTTCCCCACACCCTCCCCTAGATGGCAAGTAGTCCAATATATGTTAAATATGGTAGAAATCTATGTTAAATCCAATATATGCATACATATTTACACAATTATCTTGCTGCACAAGAAAAATCAAATCAAACCAGTAAAAAAAAAAGAGAGAGAGAAGCAGCAAAATAAAATGCAAGCAAATAATAACAAAAGGAGTGAAGATGCTATGTTGTGGTCCACACTTAGATCCCACAGGCCTCTCCCTGGGTGTATATGGCTTTCTTCATCACTGAACAATTGGAACTGGTTTGAATCATCACATTTTTGAAGAGAACCATGTCCATCAGAATTGATCGTTGTATAGTCTTGTTGCTGTGTATAATGTTCTGGTTCTGCTGATTTCACTCAGCATCAGTTCATGTCTCTCCAGGCCTCTCAAATCATCTTGTTGGTCGTTTCTTACAGAACAATACTATTCCATAACATTCATATACCATAATTTATTCAGCCATTCTCCAATTGATGGGCATCCCTTCAGTTTCCAGTTTCTAGACACTACAAAAAGGGCTGCCACAAATATTTTTGCACATGTGGGTCGCTTTTCCTCCTTTAAGATCTCTTTGGGATATAAGCCCAGTAGAAACTGGCGGCACTGGTTTTGTTTGAGCAAAAACTTTTATATGCAAGGTAATCAAAATTATCTACTTTGCATTCCATAATGGTCCCTGTTTCTTGTTTGATAATAAAATTTTCCTTTATCTATAAATCTACCAGGTAGATATTCTATGCTCCCCTAATTTACTTATCTCCCTTTATGTCTAAATCATGTATCCATTTTGACTGGTGTGAATCTAGTTTCTGCCAAATTATTAATATACTTTAAAATGTAATAGAATATTATTGCACATTAAAATGTTTTTTTTGTTCTAATTCCCCCACACACTTAATATTTTTCCCAATTATATGCACAGATAATTTTCAACATTCATTTTTAAAAGGTTTTGAGTTCCCAATTTTTCCCCTTGCTTCCTTTACTCCTTCCTCTTTAGCACAGCAAGCAATCAATTATGAATTATACATCTTCAATCATTTTAAACATATTTCCATGTTATTAATGTTGTGAAAGAAAACTTAGAACAAAAGAGGAAAACCAAAGAAAAAAACAAAGTGAAAATAGTATGCTTCAATCTGCATTTAGTCTTCAGAGTTCTTTCTCTACATGTGGATGGTATTTTTCATCACAAGCCTATTGTAATTGTCTTGGATCACTGGATTACTGAGAAGAGCTAAGTCTGCCGCAGTTGATCATCACACAATCTGGCTGTTACTGTGTACAACGTTCTCCTGTTTCTGCTCATTTCATGCAGCATCAGTTCATGTCTTTCCAGGTTTTTCTGAAGTCTGCCTGCTCATCATTTGTTATAGAACAATAATATTCTATTACATTAATATATAACTCATTCAGTCATTACCCAGTTGATGGGTGTCCCCTCAATTTCCAAATTCTTGACACCACAAAAAAACAGCTACAAATGTACGTATGTATCCTTTCCCCTTTTTTATGATATCTTTGATCCAGCAGTGCCACACTGAGTCTCTAGATCAAAGAATATGCACAGTTTGATAGTCCTTTGGGCATAGTTCCAAATTTCTCTAGAAGTGGTTGAATCAGTTCACAACTCCACCAACAATGCAAGAAATGACACCTTCAAAGGAACTTAGGAAGACTTGTATGAATTGATGCAGAGAAAAATGAACTGAATCAGGACAAAATTTTTGTTCTTGTTTTCTGTGTTCTCCTGAATCAATTCAACCCTCCTCATAGTGCCTCTCACTATCAAAGAGGTTCTCTGTGTTCATCATGAACTTAGTTTGGACACTCAATCAGCTTTAGCTACACTGCAACTCAGAAGTTCCAAACTCAAGTGATCAATTAGTCTCAAACTCCCTACAAAGTATAGATTTGTGCCACCATACCTAGCATACCTACTTCTCCAAAAGGACGTGACATCAGGGAAGTGATCTCTTAACAAGCAAGTGAATTGGATTTAAGTGAGGGGGGGCTGGGCAAGGTCTCCTGCCTCAACTTCCCCTCCAGAGCCATCTGGGTCCAGTGGCCAGATAGAGATCAGAACAAATGGAGAGGCCCTGGATGCAGTGGGACACCTTGGCCTTTTTAAGCTAAGGTCTTCAACAGGTCTCAGTCAGACTGAGGCTGCACCCATTCAGTGATTAAGGCTAGGTAAGAAATGAGGCAAAGAATCTCACCTCATCCAAAAAAATTATAATCTAAATAAATAAATCTGGAAGGAAAAGACCCTCAGGGTTTCTGACCAAAGCAGAAATGGTAGTTATTTATATTCAATCTGAGTCAATTCCAAACAATGACCAAATGGGGCTTGTCTTAAGATCTATTGGTGGCCAATGAGAATCAGATTGGTTTTGGTTTAAGGCCTGGTCCTTAGGAAATCTAGCCAGTAAACCCCTAGATATCAATAACATTGTAAAGAAAAAGTCTTAGAAATCTGATTGATCCAGTGATGAAGGCACAAAATAAGACCATTTTGAACATGCCAATAGAGAATTGTGCTTTGATTGATCATGCATATGTTACTAAAGGTTTGATTAAGCAGATCCCAGATCTCATATGAAGGCAACAAAAATCATGAATAAGCTAGCTAAGGATGCGCACAAAGATTGGTAAAATTCTTTTGGTGCCAGCGGCTCTTATTTATGGATTAACTGGTTGCTCACGATTCATTCAACCCTGTTCCCTCTCCTTTCTCTGAGGGGGAAGGGGCTTAACCTGAGCAGACTACAGCATATATAAATAACCTATGGGATGGAAAGTCTTGACAAGGCAGCCCCTTCTGTGCCCTCTTTATTTGTGAGAGTTTGTTCTACCTATTCCAATTGAAATGAATTCATAATCCTGAACTTTATTTCTCTCAAGAAATGATGAAAATCATGCTTGGGGAAAGACTGACAGAAAGCAAAGCTACTCAGCCTTATAATTGTTCTGAACAAAACTTTATTAAGCATTTGTGTACAATTTTTGCAGCCTAATTTCAAAGACTCATACTCTGAATGCCAAATCTGCAAGAACATTTGTCCTTTATTCTAGATGACTTTCATATTTAATGTTTTAATCTGAGCTCATTAGAAAGCTGTTTGTACCATTGTATTGGTTTCTGTATGTTAAACTTTTTTTTTTCTCTCCCTTCTAATTCATCTTCCAATTTCCTGTAAAATTGACATTCCTAAGTTGCAAGTGTAAACCATGTCACTACATTGCCCAAGAAGCTTTAGTGGCTTCTCATTACCTTTAGGATAAAAAGCAAGCTCGTCTCTTTGGTATTTAAGACTTTTGATAGTCTGGCTCCAGTTTATGTTTCCATGCTGATGAGGCTGATGACATTATCTCTCCCTTTTGTGCATGCTAGGCTGCTGCAGTCTAACTGGAGTACTTGACTATTCCAGGACTTCTGCTTGTACCATATACTTTGGGGAAGTGACTTCTTTTCTTGCATTAGTTTTCTATCTGTAAGTGCCTATCTCAGAAAGTTTGTGGTAGAATTCAATAATATGCTAGAGGGAACGTTTTGGTTAAAAATAACTCACCATTCCACATTGCGGAATATTTATGAGCTCTCTAGTGCTGCACAAAGTTGAGAACTTGGGAGTTGTGTCATCTCATTGATTTGGTGGTAACTCTCTCCCAACTCCTACTCTTCCCATTTACCAGCCAAAGTATAACAAGATGTGCATACATTTTTATATTATAGTGAGTTTGTGTGAAATTCTCAAAACAAAATTCCTACTGCCTCCAAGATTATGAGATACATTCAAGGAAAGGTTTGTGTGAGAGGTTTGGGGTGGTGGGGAGTATGAGTCAGGTTTGGACAAAAGTAACCAGGGAATCTGTCATAAAATACAGTGATTATGTTATTAATTGGAGCAGCCAGACATGAACTGATTCATAAGCTTACAAGAGTATATTAGCATGCTTTTTTGTGGACCAAAAATCTTAACAAGATTTAAAATATGAACCAAAACTCTTTGGAACAATGTGTTTAAAGTACATTGGCTGTGAAAGTGAGTCTTTCCTCCACTGTTACCTGAGTCATTCTGCCCATCATTTAACCTCTCTGAGCCTCCATTTTCCCATTGGAAAGATGAGAATAATGAAGAGAAGAAAAAAACATTAAAAAAAATGTGCCAAGCACTGTGGATGCATAGTATTACAAAATTTAAGTATAAAAATTAAGACAGTTCCTGTCCTTGAGGCGTTTACATTTTTCTTTTTTAATTAATTTAAAACTTAAATACAAAATAGAAAAAAAAATAGAAAAAACATTGTCATATGGACAGCAGAACTTCACAGGATTCAAAATATGTAACAATAAATTTCCCTTTCAAGAAAGTTATATAATAATAGAAGACATTGTATTCATAAATGTCCATCTTTTCTTTGCTTCCTTCTAAGTTTTCTTTTGTTCTTTGCTGTGCACTTTTTACTTTATTCTTTTTTCCCTTTTCTCTTTCCCCACCTCCCACACAAGTAGGTTACAGATAGATTTTATGTATACATATCTATATATACACATATACATATACATATACACATACATATAGATACCTATCATCATACACATATATATATATATAATACATCTATATAAGGTCGTACTATGCTTGTCTACTGTTTCTTTGAAGTTGGATAACATCATCCTCCTTAGGTTCAATTTTTTCTAAATATTTGCATATTTTTGTATTTCTTCATGATTTCCTACACCACAGAAATAATCATATACTATCTACTTGTTTTGAATAGTCTGTATTAATATAGCTTAATATAATGTAGTTTGCTTATTTTTTTTTTGATTGAATCTATTTTAACTTTAATGTAGAGATCAATGATTGCTATCCCTGGTTTTTTGTTTTTGTTTTTCAATTTAATTTTATTTTTCCAAATACATACAAAGATAATTTTCATCATTCACCTTTGCAGAATCTTGTGTTCCAAAATTTTCTCTCTTCACTTCCCTCCCCCTTCTCCAAGACAGCAATCAATCTGATATAGATTAAACATGTGAAAGTCTAAACATATTTCCATATTTGTCATGCAGTGCAAGAAAAATAAGATCAGAAGGGAAAAAAATAAGGAAAAAATAACAACAACAAAAGGTGAATATACTATGCTTTAATTCACATTCAGTCTCCATAGTTCTCTCTCTGGATGGAGATGGATCTTTTCATTACAAGTCTGTTGGAATTAAGGCACTTGCATTCGAATTTAGTATAGAAACACAAGTGTATGGTAATTAGGAGGAGGATATTAAGGGATATTTTGGAGAGCAAATGAAGTAAAACATCACTTCTTAGCCTTTGCAAAGCATTTTGCAAAATTTAAAGCCCTACATACATGTTAGCTACCATATTATTGACTAACTTTGGTTATTTAAGGGGCCAATTTTCATGACTGAAATTTTTTGCACTCTCTTTTTAGAAATGTAGATGGTGATCTAAAGTTAATATAACACTATTTGCACTTTAGTGTGTATTGCATCTCATGATTTTATACTTCCTAAAGCAGCAGTAAGATAGAATAAAAATGCACCAATACTGGAGTGATTAATAAATCCCATTAAGAACTTTAGAAGAGGGGCAGCTAGGTGGTGCAGTGGATAGATTAACAGCCTTTAAGTCAGGAAAACCTAAATTCAAATCTGGTCTCAGATACTTAACACTTCCTAGATGTGTGACCCTGGGCAAGTCACTTAACCTCAATTGCCTCAGTTAAAAAAAAAAAAGAAATTTAGAGGAACAGCTGGAAATATATACTTTTAAAAAGTATCATTAAAGTGTCAAGTGCCTCACATGCATCATTTTATTTAGTCTTACCAAGAATACTATGAGGTAGGCAACATTATGGTCTCCATTTAAACATATGAGGAACCTAAGTTTCCAGAAAAGTAATTTACCCATGGTAAGGGATAGAAGAACTTGGCTTGGGTTCCAATTCTAACTTCAGTGAACTTAAGACACTGATTATCCTTTAACACTTCATATTCTAAAAATGCTCGCGTTTTGTTATACACAAATTTCACAGTGGACTAGATTCTTGAATCACATCCTCATTAAAATCAATTTATATTTAAAGTTAATTTACTCCAAGCGAACAAAAAGATTGATTTTCACTTGAATAATATCTCCATCTCCTCCAACATATTTATACAGAGAGAGAATATGACAAAAAAATCAGTCTGATAAATTCTTTGAAAGGACACTCCACATTTAGTATATCAACATCTAGAGACTTATCTACTCAGAGCCAACTTAAGCCACAATCTAGAAAGACATTTTCATCAATCTAGTCATACGTCTTGGCTCCATATGATTTTGGCTGTTTCCTACAATCAAATCAATATTTAAAAAAGTCATATTTGCAACATTTAAAAAGACCTAAAACAGTGGGAATTCTCTCCACATCCCAGGTAGCAAAGCAATTTCTAGACATTCCAATAAGGGACCCATTTCTCAGAATATATCACTAATTAAAGGGGACTCTACTGTAAAAGACAGCAGATATTTATTTTTAAAATTCCAATTATACAAACATGAGAGGTTTTAGTCTCATTGCTAAAGAATCTAGATTTTATAAACAATCTAGAAAATTAGCTCTTATAATGCAATACATTTGTAATTTGGAATGCATTTTCTATCAAAACAATTTTATTTCCCTTTTACTGACAATCTAACCTTCTTCAGTTGTTTCAGTCATGTCCAATACTTCATGATTTCATCTGGGGTTTTCTTGGTTCATTTTATAGATAAGGGATGAAGCAAACAGGAATAAATGACTTGTCCAGAGACACATAACTAAGTGTCTGAGGTCAAATTTGACTCTTTCTAACTTTAAGTTTGGCACTCCATCTATACTGTGCCACCTAACAGGCATTACTAATTATAAAACACAAATATTAGCTGGTCTATCAGAAGGCTTTTTTGGACAACGATTTTGGAACCAGAATGGTATGGGGCTACAATAAATCAGCATTGTAAATCTAAATTTTCAAGTAGCATACATCAAACTGTGTTCCTCATTTTTGTTCATAATAGAAAGCATACAAAGGATATTTATGAATTAAATCAGCATCAAATTCTCTTTATTAATGCAGAAATACTTAACTTTTCCTAAATCAGAGGAGTGTTGCATGTACACACTACCAAAATTTCCCCAAATTTTCAAAACTATTACTGTTTGCTGCTTTTCTTAACAGTTTATAACCATACTGTTGGCAAAGTCCCTTTTTATGGTATTTATGACATTCAATATTTCAGGAGCTAATCATTTATATTCTGCTGACAGAAAATGTGGCTGCATTTCACTTTAGTGTAGAAACAGCTTTAATCATCCAAATGTTCTGAAATCATATGAACTTTATTAAGGTTCTTATATCAGTTATTTATAAACAAATACATATTTGATAATTACTGCCTTGGATGGAAATCTACTATTTTAGTTTCCATAACATGAAACACAAAGGGGAAATGATGTCCCTAAGTGCTGAAGTTTTCATGCTTATAAAATCCACTTCTAAGAAAGTCTTTACACCATCAATATTAAAAGACAAGGGACAGAAAAGAGAATTTCCATCTGATCTGACATTCAGACTCTTAGGAATGATAGGAAGAATTATAGCTTCTTGACATATTTTGCAGGTTCATACATTCCAAAACTCACATTTGACCTTTGCCCAACTTTAATACAACCTCTTTAGAGAACATAAAAACACTTTATTTAGGCAGCAGTTTCAAAATCCACATTTCTGAGATATATAACATTGGAAAAGAAATAATACCCTTCAATGACCATATATTTTTGTAATTGGAGAAGAAAAAAAGTTTATATGAAAAATTTTGCCCTTACTGTAACTATCTTTTTCCAGTAATTCCTCAGACCCAATTAAAATAGAAAAAAGATCATTATGAATGGTGGCCAAGGAGAAAGTCTCCCATGGGGAGAATGTGTTGACTACTAACATAATTCCCCATTTAAATAAAAATAAAGCCTAAAGTAATCAGTCTCACATGACAGAGAAGTTCAAGTTTTTAAAATATTAAAAAAGGTATGAAATGAGGGAATTATTTTCTTGGGAATAGTTTATTAGTTTGTATAGTGTTTGTCAATCATTTGACTTTTTTTCTCTCTTACATCCAAACCAATCTAGTCAGAGTCATCTTCTCCCCATATTTCATATATCGTAATATTGTTGTGTGGATCTGAAGGGACCTCTGAGTCTGGAAGCTTGAGGGAATTACCAGTTTCCATGGCCACTTTGAGACTTCTCACTTTAGACACAAATGTCACCAGATCCATTTCCAGTTGGGTTAAGGTATTCAGTGCATAGTCTTTGTTAGGGGCAGCATTCTGATTTTTCTTTTGTAGAGGGCGGTACAAACAGTTTCCACTGTTTGGGTCCTTATCCTGTCAAAAAAAATGATTGAGTCACATACTTGGGGGTGGGGAAGGAGGGATGGGGATCAATTTTAAAATTGTGGTTCTTGTCAAAGTATAATTTAAAACACACTAGCTGCCATTCCCTGCCCTCCCCCCAGATGGCAGGATAACAAGTATTACAGAATCATACTGTATTATAAAATGATAAATGTATATTATAGAATATTATAGAATTATGTAAATGTATTATCATAGAAGGTAATTATAGAAATATTTTCATGTTGTTAGTCAGTAGGAAAAACATAACTGTATTCAAATAGATGAGCCAATTTTCATCCAAAAAAGCTAATGCTTTAATTTTCCTGCCTTGTTAATGCCTATCTATCATCTGAAGAAAAATCCAATCTGAAGAGTTTGTATATTTGAATCTGCTTGGGTAAATATTTTTTTTTCCCGAGTTAGCTTCAGAACAAGGCCTTTGGATACTTTCTGCCAATTAATCACAGAAGAAATGATGGTTCCTTATGTTGTCAAGTTTAGAGAAGTTTAAAAGAGCTCATTTAATAAGCTGATTCCCACTGTGAGTTCTAAATCTGTTTGGTCAGGTTCTCTTCCTGACATAAAGTTATTTTTAATCCAATGATTTCCTCGACACAGGTATCTTCCATTTCCACTGACATTTACCTCTTCTGACACCTATATTGAAAATAAAGCCTGATCAAACTCACACAGAGAAACATGTGACACAATGTAAAGGCAACCCAATACTTCTCCTCCATTCAGAACTGGATCCTCACCTTATTTTTGTCACCTTCCCCTTGGAATTTTACTACAGCATAGAGCAGTCCAACAAACAACAGCCAGATCCATTTGCTCCCAAGCCAGCCTTTGGCCTGGTCAGATAGATTCTGTCTTATCCGAAAGTGGCCTCCACAAGGCACATCACCGGCAGGTTCTTTGGCTTTCTCTCTCAGGGAAGAGAACATAAAGGCATATCCTAAAGTAGTGCACAGCAGGAAGAACAAAAAGCATCTCAGCATATGCATGATGAGCCCAGAGGGGCAAATATTTGCTCATGGTGAGTGTGTTTCCCCAGGTATCTGGGAACTTGAAAGCCAAGTTGTCTGAGTCTTTTGTGACATCACCAACTGTCTGAATCACCAGAATACATCATAGCTGCTCAGAGGATGGGGGGCAGGGAAGTGTGTGTGTAATGGCCAATCCCACCAGGCCAGAGAGAAAGGTTTAAAGAAAGAGGCAGGCAAGAAAGATTGAGCTGAATTAATTTGTATCTCTTGCTGCTGGATTTTGTTAGTGATGTATTAAAAGGCTGATGATTCATGTGGATTTATTCTGTATCCTGCAACTTTGCTAAAGTTGTGGATTAATTCTAATAGTTTTTTAGTTGATTCTCTAGGGTTCTCTAAGTAGACCATCATATCATCTGCAAAGAGTGATAATTTGGTTTCCTCATGACCTACTCTAATTCCTTTAATCTCTTTTTCTTGTCTTATTGCCAAAGCTAGCATTTCTAATACAATATTGAATAGTAATGGTGATAGTGGGCAACCTTGTTTCACCTCTGATCTATTGGGAATGGTTGCAGTTTATCCCCATTACATATGATGCCAGCTGGTGATTTAAAATAGATGCTGCTGATTATTTTAAGGAAAAGTCCATTTATTCCTATATTCTCTAGTGTTTTTAATAGGAATGGATATTGAATTTTATCAAATGCTTTTTCTGCATCTATTGAGATGTTTGTTAATTTGATTATTGATATAGTCAATTATGCTAATAATTTTCCTAATATTGAACCATCCTTGAATTCCTGGCATAAATCCTACTTGGTCAAGGAGGGAATGATTTTGTGTAATCTCTTTGCTAATATTTTATTTAACATTTTTGCATCAATATTCATTAGGGAAATTGGTCTATAATTTTCTTTGTTTTCATCCTACCTGGTTTAGGTATCAGTATCATGTCTGTGTCATAAAAGGAATTTGGTAGGAGTCCTTCATTCCCTATTTTTCAAATAGTTTATATAGTATTGGAATTGTTCTTTAAATGTTTGGTAGAATTCACATGTAAATCCATCTGGTCCTGGGGATTTTTTTCTTAGGGAGTTGATTAATGACTTGTTCTATTTCTTTTTCTAAAATGGGACTATTTAGGTAATTTATTTCTTCTTCTGTTAATCTGAGCAGTCTATATTTTTGTAGATATTCCTCCATTTCACTTAGGTTATCAAATTTATTGGCATAAAGTTGGGGAAAGTAACTCCTAATTGTTGCTCTTATTTCCTCTTCATTGGTGGAAAGTTCTTCCCTTTTCATTTTTGAGACTAGCAATTTGATTTTCCTCTTTCCTTTTTATAACCAAATTAACTAAAGGTTTATCTATTTTGTTGTTTTTTTCATAAAACCAACTTTTAGTTTTATTAATTCAATAGTTTTTTTTCTTTCAATTTTATTAATCTTTCCTTTTATTTTTAGAATTTCAGGTTTGGTATTTGATTGGGGATTAATTTATTATTTTGCTAGATTTTTCAGTTGCAAGCCCAATTCATTGATTTTCTTTATTTTATACAAGTAAGCATTTAGAGATGTAAAATTTCTCCTTATTACCACCTTGGGTGCATCCCACAAATTGTGGTATGTTGTGTCATTATTGTCATTCTCTTGGATGAAATTATTGTGCCTATGATTTTCTTTTTCACCCATTCATTCTTTAGGATGAAATTATTTAGTTTCCAATTACTTTTTGGTCTATTTTTTCCTGGCCTTATATTGCATGTGATTTTTATTGCATCATGATCTGAAAAAAATGCATTTACTATTTCTGCCCTTTCTGCATTTGATTTTGAGGTTTTTATACTCAATACATGGCTAAATTTTGAATAAATTCCAGGAAGCACTGAGAAAAAATTTCCTTTCTGTCTCCATATAATTTTCACCAAAGATCTATCATACCTAACTTTTTTTTTTTAACATTTTGTTTACCTCCTTAACTTCTTTCTTGTGGTTTGATTTATCTAATTCTGAGAGAGCAAGGTTGAGATTCCCCCCACTAGCATAGTTTTGCTATTTTTTTCTTGCATCTCTTAATTTCTCCTTTAGGAATTTCCATGCTATACCACTTGGTGCATATATGTTTAGTATTGATATTGCTTCATTATCTATGGTACCCTTTAGTAAGATATAGTTTCTTTCCTTATCTCTTTTAATTAGATCTTTGCTTTTATTTGATCTGAGATCAGGATGGCTACCTCTGCTTTTTTTTTTCTTCACCTGAAGCATAATATATTCTGCTCTGAGCTGGATTAATCTGAAGGGGAATCTACTTCCCTGTTCTTTATATTGCCTGTGTCCTACAGCCTTGATTCCAAATACATCTTCCCATATATGAGTTCTAAGAATGTCTTTATCATAGATTGCAAACTTTTTTTTTTAATTTACATAAGACCAAACACCCTAGTTATATAGGGAGTTGCATATAAATGTGTATCCTGAAATAAGGAATATTTTATACTGAATCTGGTTTGGAAAACAGGGAACGATGTGAGCTTGTGCATATGCACACATGGGCACAGACAACACACATGTACACACATTAAAAAATTACTAGCAGTACAAGGTAGGGCATTATCAGGGCAAAATTGCCTGAGGATGATGATAAGGTGGTATAGGAATTAACAGGAGGAAAACAAATGATGGAGCAATCAGAATAGAAAAATCCCAAGAGCAGAGAGAACCTTCTGAGAAGATGTCTATCTATGTGTAAACAAGAATATCCCCTAGTACATCTCTTGAAGAATTCAGTAATATCCATGAAGTCAGGGAGACTTCAAGGAGAAAATGAGGTTATATAAAGAAAGGATTTATAGAGGAACTAGGAAATGATGGGAGGTCTTATCTATTTTTAGGCAACAGATATATGCTGCTCTATGGGGGAAAAGGAAGTGGCAGTGAATTTCATAAAACAAATTCCAAAAAATACTCAATTTCAGAATTTTCACAGGGAAATTATGCTTATTACATATATTATTTTCTTTTCACTTTTATGTTAAAAAGTACCTTCAAGCTCATAGAACTTTTACTTAAAAGAATAGAAATCTAAAGGAGTAAAATAAAGAAATGTTAGTTCATTTTTGAATGTTGAAGAGCTGAGTCTAGAGAAGATAAACAATATTTAAGGATGAATTCATTTAATAAACACCTAGGTTCTGATGAAGGATTTTCTTCAGGAATTATACTTGGAATGAAATACAATTTCAGATCTATTTCTGGCATGTCTCTCATGTGTCTCTTCCTCTTCATAGTCACTAGCCCAATTCAGGACCTCATTATCTGCCCCCCAAACTATTGTTTTACTATTTTTTCAAAATACATGCAAAGATTCACCTTTGCAAAACCATGTGCTCCAAATTTTTCTCTCTCCCTTCCCCCATGCCCTCCCATAGATGGCAAGTAATCCAATACAGGTTAAATATATGCAATTCTTCTATACATATTTCCACATTTATCATGCTGTATGAATTACTGGCTGACTAGGGAAGGTGAGAGGTGGGAATTGTTGTAATACAAGGTTTTGCAAGGGTAAATGTTGAAAAATATTATTGCATGTGTTTTGAAATAAAAAGCTATTATTAAAAAAAAAGATCAAAAGAAAAAAACAAGCAAACAAACAATAAAGGTGAAAATGACTATGCTATAATCCACATTGTTTCCATAGTTTTCTGGGTGCAGATGGCTCTCTCCATGTACAAGTGTATTGGAATTGCCTTGAATAACCTCAATTGTTGAAAAGAGCCAAGTCTATCACAGTTGATCATCACATAATCTTCTTACTCAGTACAATGTTCTCATAATTCTACTCACTTCACTTAGCATCAGTTCATGTGAGTCTTTCCAGAAACCAGCCTGCTCATCATTTTTTGACTACTACAGAAACTTCTTGAGGACAGGGAATTTCATGTTTGTCTTGGGGTACCTGGTTCTTAGCACATTGGTGCTTCACAAATGTTTGTTGAATGGGACTGAAATCTTGCAGTCTCCTGACTATTCTCCCTTCCTTTCACTTCTCTTTCTCTTTCAATCAAACCTATGGAGTGGCACTTTTAAATCATGCAAGAGTAACAGGGAGTCACTGAAAGATTTACCTAACCAAAGGAGCAGTAAAGCCATTCATAATGTGTCCTCCAAAAAGTAGCCTGGACCTGGCTTTCCTGCCTTCCCTCTATTTCCCTATACTGTGGATCCACTGGAATGTTCTTATTATAAACACTGCAGACTTTCCTTCAGCTTCATGCTACTGAACATGCCATTCCACTAGACTGCTCTCCCCCCAACAATTCCACTTGCTGAAATCTTACACATCCTTCAAGATTCTTCACAACATTCTTCCGTTTTCCACTAATACTTTCCCTTATTCCACAAATTATGTGATCTTTGAGTTCCAGGAGTATTCTCCCTTCTACTACAGAATAGTGTACTTTTGAGAATTGGAAAGAAATCATTTGAATTCAACTCTCTCATTTAAAGAGAAAGGGGATGTGACTATAAAAGGGCACAGTACTGGCTACAGTCAGTTTTGTACTTATTTCCCCATGTTTTTAGCTCACTTCTAATTATCTTTCTGTTTTCAGCAAATGGCATAAACTGCTTGGCATAGCATAGGCCCACAATTGGTGTTGTTGAAATAGCTTATGACAGATGATTCAATTCAACTTTATCTAATAATTACAAAATGGCCATGCAAGTTTTGGACAAAATATGGTGCTGCCCTTAAGGAAACTGTATTCTATTGGAACTTATATCTATGCATCAATCACAATATTAACCAACTTCTACTGAAACAACCATAAAATGAAAAAAAGAGGACATACACAGTGTCTTTAAATGGAAACATACAATGAAACAGAATAATGGGAAAATTTACAGTGTATGAAAAATGGTTTTATAGAAAAAAATTCTCATAAAAAAGTAGTGTTGAGATTGTTCTTGTACAGCAAGATAAGTATGGAAATATGTATACATATATTCGACTTGTCAAGTATTTTAATATAATTAACATGTAGTGGACTTCCTGCCATCTAGGCGAGGGGAGAGGACTGAGGGGAAAATTTGTAACAGAAAGCTTTGTAAGGATCATTGTTGAGGAACTACCCATACATATGTTATGCAAATTAAAAGCTTTAATTAAAAAAAAAAAAAGTAGTGTTGAACATCAAAACTATAATTAAGAACTAAGACCTTGAGAGGGAGAGATATATCCTAGTAATGGGGGCTCTTCATTTGATTACACTAATCTGATTTAAATACACCCAATGTCCTAAGACATTGCCACCCATTACATTAGCTCATTAAAAGATTATTCTTTTCACCTTATTTGACCTTTCACCCCACTGCATTTTATATACAGAATACCAGTGGCTTTAAAGTCACAGATCAAAGACATTTTCTCTAACTACTTTAGAGAAGTACAACTTTCTGGCTCCCACTATGGCTGAAGTTTTTAAAAGGCATGATCTCTTTAGAAATGCCCTTGAGACATCATAATAGGTATTTTTTCTCCTCTGTTCAGCTCTACTTTACTGGTGGACACAAAATCAAGACAAATAAGTGACAGTCTCATTATTAGTATATACTTTATTTTAACTTAAACTGTATCTGAAATTTAAAATGAAAAGGCATATTGTTAGATTTAAATTATTTTGATGTAAATTAAAACTTCAAAAGTCAAGATGAAATACAAATCTCCTTTAAGCATTTAATGTTTCAACAGTTTTAATACTCTCCAAAAATAGGCTTGGAGAATATTTAAATTTTCAATTATGTGAGCATCTACTATTTTTCCTACACACTCAATAATTACAACTATTATACTTCAAACAGACAAGGGCAAGTTTATAAACATTTTTCAAAATATAACAAACCAGATAATATCAGATTACAATGGCTAGTTTATGTGAAAATTATTCTTCCTTATGGAAGAGAAGCTGAAGTCATAAAGAATAATACTTTAGAAGCAATATGATGTGTGAGTAACCCAATTGGAAGATTCTTCCTTAGAGCGTTTGGCTGAGCTGTGTGTTGTAAAAATAGATTTGTAGGCCTCTGATTCTTCACTGTCTGCTATGGATCTCTTAGTGGTTCCAGAAGATGATTTACTGATTTTTCCTGAAGAATTTCCATTTGTTCCTAGAAAACCCAAAAGAAAAAAAAAAAAAGGGACAAGTTTTAATTCTACCACTTCAAATTAACTTTCTTTTTCCCTTTGAGAACATTCCACATTGCATTTACTTATAGATGTCAACTTGCTCTTCAAGTACATTTTCTTTCTACCTCCTAATAACCAAAAATTACATAAAAATAAAAATTATATGAATCACAAATTATGAATGATGATACAGTCATCTATACTCTCCAAATATTGACATAGCTAGGAAATTTAGTTCTGTCTTTGGTCAATAAAAGGGAATTTCTATACAATGATATTTTAATGAAATTCATTAAGATAATTTTATTTTATACTGCTTCATTTATGTTTTATATCAGGAAAACAAACATTTTTCCTCATAAAATAAAGAATGGATTGCAAAAGAACACTGTATTGGAGTCATTGTGAAGGACCTGGATTAAATATCTAACTACTACCTCTTACTGTGTGGTTTCTGGGCAAGAAAATCACTTAACCTGAGTTGCCTCATCTATAAAATGGCTATTTTTTTCCCCCTGAGGCAATTGGGGTTAAGTGACTTGCTCAGGGTTACAAAGCTAGGAAGTGTTAAGTATCTGAATCTGGATTTGAACTCAGGTCCTCCTGATTTCAGGACTGGTGCTCTATCCACTGTGCCACCTAGCTGCCTCTAATGGCTATCAATCTTGAAGAGATTTGTCCAAGTCATAAGTCAGCATCTACATCGCAGTTTCATTCAGTTAATTTTTTTTTTATCCTAAATGAAATAAAAACATAAATCAATATTAATTTCAATTTCAGGTTCTCTTATTTGCAGACTCTATTAAGCAATAAGACAGTAGGGCAAAACAATGTGTGTTTCTAGTTTTTCCTTAAACCAGAGTATAATTCCTATCCCTTTGGCTGGCTCCATCTTAGAATTATTTTTTTAGATGCATCAAGTAAAATACATAGTTATTATGAAGTAAATCAACTACACTGGAAGTTATTAGAGAGAGAGAGAGAGATTGTGTGTGTATGTGTGTATGTGTGTGTGTATGTGTGTGTGTGTGTGTGTGTGTGTGTGTGTATGTATGTATCAAAAGTTAAGAGACTCCAGGTTAAGAACTCTACCCTAAAAACTGGGACACTGATATAATGTTGGTGGAACTGTGAATGGATCCAACCATTCTGGAGAGCAATTTGGAACTATGCTCAAAAAGTTATCAAACTGTGCATACCCTTAGACCCAACAGTGTTTCTATTGGGCTTATATCCCAAAGAGATCTTAAAGGAAGGGAAGGGCCCCACATGTGCAAGAATGTTTGAGGCAGCCCTTTTTGTAGTGGCTAGAAACTGGAAACTGAAAGGATGCCCATCAATTGGAGAATGGCTGAATAAATTATGGTATATGAATGTTATGAAGTATTATTGTTCTGTAAGAAACGACCAGCAGGATGATTTCAGAGAGGCCTGGAAAGACTTGCATGAACTGATGCTGAGTGAAATGAGCAGAACCAGGAGATCATTATACACTGCAACAACAAGATTATATGATGATCAATTCTGATGGACATGGCTCTCTTCAATAATGAAATGTTTCAAACCAGTTCCAACTGTTCAGTGAAGAAAACCATAAACACCCAGAGAGAGGGACATGAAATGTGAACCACAACATAACATTTTCATGCTCTCTATTGATGTTTGCTTGCATAGTATTTCCTTTCTCTGATTTTTTTTTTCTTGTAGATATGATTTTTCTTGCACAACAATGATTAAGTGTGGAAATATGTACGCATATATTCGATTTATCAAGTATTTTAACATAATTAACATGTAGTAGACTTCCTGCCATCTAGGGGAGAAGTGGGGACTAGGGGGGAAAAATTTGTAACAGAGCATTATAAGGGTCAATGTTGAAGAATTACCCATAGATATGTTTTGGAAATAAAAAGTTTTAATAAAAAAAAAATCCAACTCTATCCTAAATTAATAATTATTTTTTCTAGATGAACAAACCTGCACTTTTCTGAGTAGAGGTGAGTTTCTTCTCTCTAGAATTTAAGCTTGTTTCTTCATATTTTAAACCCTTAACTTTTGATGGTCCTGGAGATTCTATAAAAGAATTACAGACATGAAATTAGGAAGGGGAAAGGACAGAGAAAGTAGCTTTTTAGCATAATGAAGGTATATTAAAATGTTACCTTCAGTGACATCTGACTTAGAAGATGATTCTACTGCCTTGGGCTTCTTGAATTTCTGGGGGAAGGAAGGGGAGAGAATGAAATGTGAGATTGTACTTAAAACAGCAGAGGAGAAGCCTAGTGTCAAATGTGAAAGTGAAATAGATTTAAGTCTATTGATCAGGTTAATAATGTGCTTCATACAGTATTCCCTTGGGGGACACCTCTGAGATTCCATTAATTCACAGGGATCACAGGATTTTAGGGTTGAAGATATCATAGAGATTTTTTAATCTCTCATTTAATAAGTGAACAGAAATCTAAAGATTGTGGTTATGATTTCTCAAGGTAATTGGCTAGTTTAGCAGCAGAGCAAGTACCAGAACTCCAGTGGGGTTCTGACCTCTTACTCTAGGACTTCTTCCACTATCAGAATTTTGATGTATTTTAAAGTATCATTCATTTTATCATCCAGTATGCATCTCCTAAAAATCTGCTGAAAGAATAATATCATTGTAAGTCCATGTTTATTAATCCCCTGAAAATATTTAATGTACTGTATGAGGAACTGGGGAAACAAAGATGAGACATTATCCTCTAGGAGTTTAGAATTTACTAGGGAGTAGGCAAAGGCAAAATCCAAATAATTACAACTGCAATTACAAGAGAGTAAGTATACATAAAAGACTGAATTATATTTTCTTGCAAGTACCCTCTCAGCTAAAATTTGCCTAAAACACTTGGTCTGGATTTAGGCTATACTCCGTCTGTACCCTAGCTTGTAGTATGCTTATTTGTGAGTATAGCTGATACAAAAAAGCCTCCCCCCCCCAGCAAAAAGTAAGATTCCCAAATTATTCTTATTTTCTTTTTTTTAATATGTTTTTTATTTTTCAAAATATATGCAAAGATGGTTTTCAATATTCACTCTTACAAAGCCTTGTGTTTCAAGCGTTTCTCTCTCCCTCCCCTATGTAGCAAGCAATCCAACATAGGTTAAAAATGTGCAATTTTTTTCAACCTATTTCTACATCATGCTGCACAAGAAAAATCATATCAAAAGAGAAAAAAATGAGAAAGAAAAAAACAAGCAAAAAAACAGTAACAGGTGAAAATGCTATATTATGATCCACATTCAGTCCCCACAGTCTTCTCTGGATGCAGATGGCTCTCTCCATCACAAGTCTATTGGAAATGGCCTGAAACACCTCACTCTAATCATACTTTCCTTTGAAAGAAATCTCTGTTCAGGCCCCTCATTTAACAGATATAAGCATTTAATTTAGGTGTGGAGAGATAAATGACTTACCCAAGGCAAAGATAACTAACAAAAATTACAAAATAGACAGTGAAGACCCATTCCCTCCCAATTCCAAATCCAATGCTTTCCACTGCACTCTGCTACCCTCTAAACCATCAGGGAAGGCTTCAAGGAGAAAGTGGACTCTAGACTGGGCACTGAACATAAAGATTTCAAAAGGGAAAGGGGGAAGACAGTTCCAAATCTATGGGGAACACAACATACAGAGGCATCCAAAAGGGAAATGACAAGACACTGAATATTTCCAACATGACATTCCTACTGAAATTAAAGTGTCTGATAGAAAGCTAGCAGAGTATTCAGGATACTTTTAGAATTAAGGAATCTTCAAAGACTTTAAAAAAAAAAAAAAACAGGGTGGTCTCAAACTAAAGAATCACTTTAAATCAGTGAACTCAGTTAATGTTAACATCAAATTCCATAAGAATGCAACTCCTAAACACCTCTTCAAAACAAAAACAAACCCAGTATGCAGTAATATAAAACTTGTAAAGGTTTAAATATTGGAATGAGCATTAGACTATGAATGAGGCCCCCTGGGTTCTAATCCTGGTTCTTTGACTAGCTAGTTGTGGAATCTTAGACCATCTAATTTCTCTGGATTTTAGTTTTCTTCAAAAAGTTGTAAAAGTTTCTTTAGTTTTCTTCTAAAAGTTTTCTGTAAAATTAAGAAAGTTGGATAAAAATATCTTTAATATCCCTTTAATATTGTTATTTGTCCTTCCTTCTCAAAGAGGACTATGGTATCAGGGAGGTGATGGATGCCACGACAAGCAAATGAATTAGATTTAAGTGAGGGAGGGCTGTGCAAGATCATCTGCCTCACTTCCCCCTCCAGAGCCACCTCAGTCCTACCATTTACAATACTAGGAATCACTGGAATTAAGTACTATCTCATTGGCATCCAGTAGGTGGTGCTAAAGAGACATTCCAGGGCATTTTAAGAGCTCTCAATCAACCAGGTGCCATCACCAGGAGAAATTTAAAAAAAAAAAAAAAAAAACAAAAAGGAGAACCTTTGTTAAATGAAGAGTTCCCTAATTTTTTTTTAAAAGATCCTACTCACATAAAGCACACTACATTGTAAATTCAAAGTTTATTGTTGTTTTTAAACTACTACTATCATTTTTCATATAGGAAGCACATGGTATGGTGGGAAAAATCCTGGATTTAAGAAACACGTTCACAGGCTCATGGAACTAGGTCTTGAAACCCAGTCCCTGCTATTTGCTATCTGCATAACACTGATCACCAGCACCTCATCAGCAATATTCACTTCAAGTTGAGACCATTTCCTCAACATGGCAACCTCTATCATAAGATGATAGTGTAAAGAGTCTCTGAGCTGCTAATAGAACTGTACATTAATTTCACTGGATTTAAAAATATTTTTCTGTCTTTTGCTACTACCTATATTTCCCAGTGGATCTCCTCTTAGAGAGAAAGCACTTATAATAAAGAAAACTAAGGAATGAAAAAAAAATTAAGCAAAACTAACATTTTCATTGGCTTTTGAGGTATTTAGCAACACTGCCATTCTCTGGTTTTCTTTAAAATAATAAGCTTTAAACACTTTGATAAAGTGATTTCTTTGCAAAAAGAAACATGGCTAAATAAAGTGCTAATTTTTAAAGCTAAAAGTTTTTTCAAAATTTTCTACTGTTCATGTTCAAATTGATAAATTGCTCTTTATTTTGAAATAGTGGTGACTTTTATTAAATTTTCATTGCATATGGTAAAATAAAATACTGTTAGGGAAAGAAAACAAAGATATGGTCACCGGTCAATGATGCTGGCTGTGTTCTCCAGCAGGAGTTCCTAAAATTCTTTGGTCTCAGAAGTCCTTTATACTCTTAAAAATTAGTGAAGAATTCCTCCCCCCAAGAGCATCTATTTATGGCAATTATATCAATATTTACCACATTAGAAATGAAAATATCTTAGAATTATGGAAACAATTTTGATTTTACAGACCACCATTTTATAGACTATGAGGCTGCCTAAGGTGTCCTGGTCCACACCTGGAGAACTGCTGCTTTAGCCAACAGCTTTATCAGATCACTTGTGTAAAAAAAAAGAATCAAAGAATATCCCAAGAGCTCTGGCATGTGGGTGGGTTAAATGTATTCTTGGGTCCTCTTCTCTTCCTTCACATAGAATCTCTTCTAATAGAAAGGCAAGTTCTTTAAGAATAGGAACAGTTGAATTTTTCTTTGCATTCCAAGAACCTTGCTGAGCCTGAAAAATAAGCACTTAATATATGCCTGTTGAATTGATTTAGCAATCCCTAAAGTTCCTTCTAGGTTTAAATCTACAATGAATATGGTCTCATCAGCTTTCAAGAGTTCAATTACCATCTCTAAATAACTCCCAAATCTATATATTCAGGTTTAACATTTCCCCTGGACAATGTTACTGTCTATTAGATATCTCTAGATGACTTGTATGCCCCTCAGACTCAACAAAAATAGAACTGATTTCTCCACTAACAGTTTTTTTCTCCCTATTCTCCCCTTTCAATTGAGGAAACCATTATCTTTCTAGTTACCCACATTTTCAACTCTGGAGTCATCCTTGATCTTCTCCCCAATCATTCTCAATTTCTATATCTAATTAGTCAACAAAACAAATAGTTTCTGTTATTACCACCACCATCATTATCTTAATAGCTATCATTTATATAAATGCCTACCTATGTGTCAGGCAATGTGCTGAACACTTTATACATATCTGAACCTCACAACAACTGCTGCAGGTAAATTTTGTAAGTATGGCAGAGGTGAAGTGGCTTGTCCATGCTTGGGTTCAAAGGCCAAATTTGAACTCAGTTCTTCCAGACTCTAGGCAAGGCACTCCACCAGCTTCCAACATTTCTGTTTCCACATCTCTTGCACTTGTCCCTTTCTCTCTACTCTGAGAATTTCATCTACAATTCAGGTTTCTTAACTCTTACCTGCATAAATAAGCCTCCTAATGAATCTTCCTGTTTTTCATCCATTATCTTTTGAATCGTCTTTCAAACAACCGCCAAATAGATAATCTTTTTTTTTTTTTTTTTTGCTGAGGCAATTGGGGTTAAATGACTTGCCCAGGGTCACACAGCCAGGAAGTGTTAAGTGTCTGAGACCAAATTTGAACTCAGATCCTCCTGACTTCAGGGCTGGTGCTCTACCCACTTCCCCACCTAGCTGCCCCAAATATATTCTTAAAGCAGAAGTCTGATCACGTTACTCTACCATCCACCATCTCCCCACCGGTTTTTGATGGTTTTCTATTTCCCATGATATAAAAATAACATATCCTCAGCCTGATCTTCCACAATCTGACTCCTACCTATGTTTTCAGTTGTATTTCATTTACTGCCTCTCTCTGTATTCTAGTACAGTCAAACTGCCCTACTAACTGCTCTTCCTATACAACATTCCATTCTTGTATGTAGGACTTTGTACAGCTCCCTCTTTCATGTCATTAATTACCTGTACTTTACCCCCAAGTCCATAGAACCCTAGCTTTCTTCAAATCACAGCTCAGAAGCAACCTCTTCAAACGGGGTCTTTCCTGAATCTTTCATTTATGGTACATTATCTTCCTCCTGAAGTTAATATTTTGCTTTGCATATAATTAGTATTTGCCTACTTAGGCACAGATTTTGTCCCTCAACCCAGATGAAGGCAAAATTCTGGAGGGCAGAGACTGTATTATCTTGCTTTAGTATCTCCAGGTCTGAGTCAGAGAATTACAGAATTTCAAAGCTGGAAAAAACCTCAGGAGGTATCTAGTCCATCCTCCAAATGACTCCTCCCACAATAACATACTTAACAAAGGGTCATTCATCTTCTGCTTAAAATTCTCCAATGGGGTATAAGTGGGTGAGTGCTACTATCTCTACCTCCCAAGGTAGCTGATTCTACTTCTGGCCCACTCTTAATAATTAGGAAATTTCTATCCATTGCTCTTATTTCTACCATCTGGGGCCTAAAAAATCTAATTCTTTTTCTATGTAAAGGACCTTCAAACATCTGAACACAGTTGTCACATACACTTTGAGTCTTCTCCAAGTTAAGCACCTCTAGTTCCTCCAACTAATCCTTCTATGACAATCTGAAAGCCTTTTACTATGTTAAGTGACTTTCTTTGTATTCTCTCCAGCTAATCAATGTCTTCCTAAAATGTGATTCCAGAATCAAACAAAATATTCTAGGATATGATCTAGGAAAGCAAAGTACCAAACAGTTCTCACCTCCTACTTCCCTGATGCTGGGTCTCTTAATGCTTCTTTGGTTACCACATCATAGTGATGACTCATAATGAGCTGGCAGTCCACTAAACCACCACTCTTTTCAGTCAAACTAATAGCTCTTCTGTCATCTTAATGTAGTATTTGAATGTAGTAGGCACTCCTGGAATATTTCTGATTTGTTTATGTCTTTGCTCATCAAGTCTGTTTATTTTTATTTAATGACTTCTGTTCATTTTGGAGTCTTGTATTGTGGTCCAGGTCTGACCTTTCCAGTTCAGAATCACTGAATCAGAAATTTTACTATATTGTGAACACTTCATCCTGATGCAAAAAAAGCTGGATTAAATGGATGCTCATTCAAACAAGAGTATACTGACATAGAATATTAATAGTTCACACATTTATACAGACGTTAAGGTTTGTGAAAAGCTTTATAGATGCAAGATCATTTGATGCTCATAACAATCCTGCAGCATGGGTGTCTTTATTATCTCCAATTTATATAGATGAATAAATTCAACCAGGGTCTTATTAGCCAATAAGTGTCTAAGGCAAGATTAAAATCTAGGTCTTCCTGACCAGATTCCTGACTTTACTGAGATCAAACCCTCTCTTGTTGACTGACATTTATTGCAACACAAAGTTCAGGGGAAAGATCTGGAGGTTATTAAACCACATGAGATCAATCCTTACGAATTGTGGAATCCAGATTTGCAAACTTGTCTATTCACTAAAATTTGTTTTGTATTCCCAAATTCAATACCCACAATGCCTTTGCGGTTATTTGGAAACATGTACAAACAGTGAAAAAATTTGAATTATCTGCCTGAAGTGAAGTCAAGGCAATTTTGATGCCTTCTTTCAGTTCTCACTGTAAACAAGTGTCCTTTCCATATTCTACTTAGTGCCATGTTTTTCACATTTTATGAACAATGGTTCAGCATTTGCTAATTCAGGATTCACAGTTAAATTTATAGAATTTAACTATCTCAGATGACAAGAATCAACTGTATTCAGATGTAGAAGGGAACCTTACTAGCCATCTAGTTCAACCCTTCATTTTACAGATGAAAAACAAATGTCTTATTGAGTTTTCAGTTCTGTCCAACTGTTTGTGATCCCAATTTGAAGTTTTGGTTTTTTTTGGCAAAGATACTGAAATGTTTCATCATTTTCTTCTCCACCCCATTTTACAGATGTGGAAACTGAGGCAAACAGGGTTAAGTGATTTGCCCAGGGTCACACAACTAGAAAGTGTCTAGAACTGGATTTGAATTCAAGAAGACAAACTTCCTGACTCCAGGCTTGGCACTCTATTCACTGGGTCAGTTAGCTGTCCTACTCAACATTAAAAAGTAAATCTCCAAGGGCAGATTCAAAATCATGTATTCCAAGTCTAATATTTTATTCCCTACATCTTAAATTTTTAAATTTTCATTCCAAGATTTGTTGATAATAGAACATATATAAAATGCTTTCAAGTTTGTGAAAAGCTTTGTGCACAATACTTCATTGTTGTCCTCTGTTCTTTTCACAGAACAAACCAACTCCTACCTCTGTGAATATCAAAGGATGTGTGATTCTTTCAGTCTGAGGATTCTAGGGTTGGAACTCTTTTAACGATTTAGATTTAGTAGATAAAAGAAACTCTCCAGGAGTTTCTAACAGCAGGCAAAGGATCAGGGTCACAAAGTTAACAAAAAAGTTTGGATTTGAACTCAGATCTTACTGAAAGCAAGTATAGCCCTCAATTTGTTATGGCACATTGGCTATGTAGCTGAAACTGAAGTGAAACTGATGAAGAGCAATTCAGTAAGTAATTCTTTTTTTTTTTTTTTTTTTCCTTGAGGCAATTGGAGTTAAGTGACTTGCCCAGGGTCACACAGCTAGGGCATGTTAAGTGTCTGAGACCAGATTTGAACTCAGGTCCTCCTGACTTCAGGGCTAGTGTTCTATCTACTACACCAACTAGCTGCCCCCAGTAAGTAATTCTAAACCCTTGAATTGGATAACTGGCCAATGTTCTATAATTGTTCTATATCAGAGTAGAAATTATAAAGACTTTGATCAAGATTCTCTTAACAGTTATTAAGAAGAAGAATGTAAATTATATTTAACCTCATTAAAAATACATTTATGATTGTTCAGTTGCCAAGAAGACATTTAAAACCATTAAAGATAAGCACACTGGCATATATGCTGAAGAAAGAAGCAAAATATATTACCTTTTCCAATTTCATTTTGAGTCGTCTGTCTTCCATTCTCTTCTTTAATACATCTACATCCTCTTTATTGCCATTAAGTACAATGACATCATCTTCTTGAAAAGGGACACCACACTGAAGTAAAGGGAAAAAGAAAAATTGGTATATTGGTGCTTTCTAAGTTTCTTTTTCCTTTTCCTAAATTTTCTATTATATATGACTCCAGAGGCCAGAGTCAATATATTTCCTTACTCACTCAGCAAATACAATTACTTAAGTATCTACATATGAGTAAGGAGTACAATTTTGGATAGTCATTGGCAGGGTAGAAGATGGATACAGAATTTTGCTCAGTCATACATGTTAAGTATTCACCTTTTTTCATCACTATGCAGACATAGACCATTAACAATATGTAAAAATAATAATAACAGCAATAACATATATAGCACTTAACTATATGCCAGTCACTATGCTAAGTGTTTTACAATTATATCTCTTACCATTCCCAATAAGATCAGGGATCTGATTGCCCACTATCACCATTACTATTCAATATTGTATTAGAAATGTTAGCTTTGGCAGTAAGAAAAAAAAAGATTAAAGGAATTAGAGTAGGTAGCGAAGAAAGCAAATTATCACTCTTTGCAAATTATATGATGGTATTCTTAGAGAACCTAGAATCAACTAAAAAACTATTAGAAATAATTCACAACTAAAATTATATCTCTTGATCCTCACAAATGCCATGAAGTAGGTGCTATTTTTATCCAGATTTTACAAATGAGGAAATTGAGGCCAACAGAGGCTTGTTCGGGATCACACAACTCATGTCTGAGGTGAGATCTGAACTCAAGTCTTTCGGACACCATGCCAGGAAAACTGTCCCTAATATGTATATAAGAAAAGATACTAAGGATCACATTGACTAAAATTCAGAAATCAAAGTAAAACCCAAGGAAGAATGGATAACTGAAGAATAAAACTGTGAAGACTCAAAAAAGAATCATTTCCAATGAGGAAGAACATTTTGAAGGTATTTAAAGATAATGATATGAATATATAAGAAACTAACCAACAATTTAAGATCTTTAAAAATGTGTAAAATATGGAAACAAGGAAAACATAATTCATATGTCTTAAGGTTTCTAAAGTGCTTTTTATATATTATTTCATTTAAGCTTAAGTTTTACAGAGTCCTGTAAAACAGGTATTATCTCTTTTATAGATGAGCAAACTGAAAGAGGTTTAAATGACTTGCCCAGGCTTATGTAGTTTTTATGTATCTGAGGCTGGTTTAAAACTTGGCTTTTCTTAACTCCATATGCACTCCATGTTCTATCCACTGTGTTACCTAGCTGCCATGTCAAAATAGTGTCAAGAAGGCTAAAGCTTAGAGTGGGGTCAGGCTGGCAAGGAAAACTAAAAGCATTTTTTAAAAGCTATACTGGACAAAAAAACAGAAGGAGGATCACTATTGTCAGAGAAGATGGAGCTGTCCATTTTGCACAGCTGTGCAATGGAAAGAACAGAATGACAAAACCTAACAAGGAGGCCATACTCAAGATAAGGACTTAAGAAAGGAAATCCCAGAGGTTTTCTAGTAGATTCTGGCTAAAGCCACAGCAACAGAAAGAATTGGTGAGGTAATAGTCACTTTCAGTGAATTCTGTATCACAAAGGATAGGATGAGATACACTATCAAGTATTTTGCTGAAATCTAGATCTATAATGTATATGGCATTCCTCTGATTGACCCATCAAATCATTTATAAAATGGTTTTAAGTTTGTGAAAAGCTTTGCTTTCAACACGTCACTGTTGTCCTCTGAGGTAGGTACTACAGTGTCCCTATGGTTACCAGAGCTATCACTACTTATTCTAAATTGTCACAAATATATCACAATTCTTTAATTTTTCAGGAATGAAAATCAAGTTCATTAGTCAATAACCCTCAGAATCTACCTTTTCCTCCTCCCTCTCCCCAAATAGGGTAATTCCTATCTTCCTTCCCTCTTAGTGTTCCAAAAACTTAAAGGAGAGTATCAAGAAGGAGAGATGTCAAAGGCTGTAGAGAAGTTGAGAATAAGGATTAAGAAAAAGATCATTAGGGGCAGCTAGGAAGACCTCAAGTCAGGAGGACCTGAATTCAAATCTGGCCTCAGATACTTAATGCTTCCTACCTGTGTGACCCTAAGCAAGTCACTTAGCCCCAATTGTCTCATTAAAAAAAAAAAAAAAAAAAAAAAAAAGAAAAAGAAAAAGAAAAAGGGCATTAGATTTGGCAACTAAGTGATCACTGGCAGATCAGGAGAGAGCAGTTTCAGTAATATTATGAGGTAGGGAGCTACATTATTAAAAACTAAGAGAGTGAGAGGAGAGAAAGTAGAAGCACCTAATTGTAGACCTTTTCAAGGAGTTTAGCCACAAAAGGCAATTTTGTGTCATCTGCAAATTTGATAAGTATATATTATCTGTCTTTAAATCATTACTGAAAATGTTCAGGAAAAAAAAGAGGATCAAGAAAAGATCACCAAGGTTCTCTACTGAAGTGTTTCAGTCTGATAATAACCCATTAAATAATTTTTTGCATTCTGCCATTTAAGGAGTTGCAAAATCATCCTTTCCTTTTAGCTCTTCTAAGGAGTATGAAGGACTTTATCAAATGCATTGCTAAAATCTAATTAAAATATATTCAAAATGCCTCTACTCTGTCAATTTTATAACCTCATTAAAAAAAGGAAATAAGGTTAGTTTGGCACGATGCAGTCTTGATGAAGCCATGATGGCTCCATGTATCCAATGCTTCTTTTTCTAGATGTTCACTAACCTTTCTTTTAAGATGTTTTATAATTTTGCCAGGAATTTAAATCAAATTTATTGATCTATGTCATCTGAAGACTTCACTCTATTTTTCAAAAATTAATTAAAAAGATAATTGCTTTATGAATCATGTTGGAAAAGAAAAATCAGAACAAAAGGGAAAACCATGGAGAAAAAAATAAACAAAAAAGAAGTGGACATACATGTTGATTTACATTCAATCTAAATAGTTTTATTTTGTTTTGTTTTTTTAAAATGCAGATGGCATTTTCTTTCTTTTTTTTTATTAAAGCTTTTTATTTGCAAAACATATGCATGGGTAATTTTTCAACATTGACCCTTGCAAAGCCTTCCGTTACAAATCTCCCCCTCCCCCCGCTCCTAGATGTCAGGTAATCTAATACATGTTAATTCTGTTAAAATACATGACAAATCGAATATATGTATACATATTTATACAGTTATCTTGCTGTACAAGAAAAATCAGAGCTACAAGGGAAAAAAAAAACCTGAGAAGGAAAACAAAATGCAAGCAAATATCAACAGAGAGTGTGAAAATGCTCTGATGTGGTTCACACTCAGATCCCACAGGCCACTCCTTGGATGTATATGGCTTGCTTCATTACTGAACAATTGGAACTGGTTTGAAACATCTCATTGTTAAAGAGAACCATGTCCATCAGAATTGATCATCATATAGTCTTGTTGTTGCTGTGTACAATGATCTCGTGGTTCTCCTCATTTCACTCAGCATCAGTTCGTGCAAGTCTCTCCAGAGCAGATGGCATTATCTATCCAAATTCTACTGGAATAGCCTTGGACTAATTTTTTTTTATTAGAAAATCAGGACAGAATTTACCTTTCTTCAATCCTGAAGTGGACCTATCATTTCTTTTATGACTTTTCAAAGATCATTCAGAGAATTTCATCAATCACATCTACCCATGTACTTTGGGATGTAATTTATCTTGGCCAAATGACTTGAATTTGTCAAGGGCAGGTCCTATCTTTACCTACTGATCTTGGGTTTCAGCTCTATGTTAGTAACTTCTGTCTGTTTTTCTTCAGTCATTGTCTTCCACAGAGAAAAATGAAACAAAATAAGAAGCTCCATTTCTGTTACTCATTATCAACCAATGACAATAATGATATTTTTTTGTTTTTGTTTTTCCTCATCTAGGTTTAAAATAAAAACCTATTGTCTGTTTACCACACCAATCTCAATTCGGAGCATTTAGCACTTCTAAACACTATTCCTAGAATACCATATTTTGCTTTTGCATTTCTCGTTATCTGCCTTTGCTTCCATGTTTTCTTGAAATTTTAAAATTGGTAGATGGCTGCCAGCCTTGAATTTCTAACTATGACGGTTTAAATAGGTGGTTAAAGAGTTCTGCATATAGAGGGAGTCCATTCTTGTGAAAGAAAATAGTACAGGATTATACAGGATGATGAAGAACTGCACTCTGTGAAGAGCTACACATAGATGAGTAGTTCTATAAAGGACAAAAAGCACCAATTCATCTGAAGGATTTAAGAAATAAGTATTAAAAATAAGGGTAGGGAAAAGATTAAGACAGTGGGCTTCCTCAGTTAAGAATCTGTTCCTGATTACATCAGAGGCCATGGAAAAATGGCCTAGTATCTGCTGGCTGAAATTCACATAAGTAGTTACAAACCACTTTGCCACTTACTGCCTTTGTGAGTATAGGCAAGTTATTTAAACTTTGGGCCTCATTTCTCTGATCTGCAAATGATGGGGTTGGACTAGAAGATCTATTAGGTTTCTTCCAAATTCAAATCAAGGATTACAAATCTTTCAGGAGTATTCTTGGTGAACCAATTCTAACATCCAGTCTTTGTTTCTTTAGGCCATGCTGAATTTTGCTTTTAAAAATCAAGATATGGCTATCAGTATCAATTTGGGACAGAAACTAAGAATCATTTTTAGTATGACAGGAAAGCAATTTATCTGGCAGGAACAGAGAGCAGAGTCATGATCTTGATCATGAATGACAGTAAAGTATAGTTTAAGAATAAAAGAATTTGGAATGTGCTAATGCCATTAATAAAAAACTGGGTCTTATTATCTTTGTATTTTTCCTAGATTCTAGTCTTATTACAGCCCACAATTATTAGTAAAAGTCAAATGAACACATTATTAACAATCAGGTTAAAAAAAAAAAAGTTGGCTTTTACCTTCCCCCAGTTTTTTGCAATAGTTTTGGGGGCTAGACCAGGTTGCTATGGTATGGGATCTTCTCCAGAAATCCAAAGAATGGCTCATAATTTCTGAACTATCATTTACGATAATCACAATTTACTTTTCCTGTAATAGAAACTAAGCTAGAGAGCAAAGTTGGCATCTTTCCCCTTTTCCATTACACAATTTAGACAGCTCTTATCCAACTGCTTTTTCTTTCTTATGGGGAAAAAAGCAAAAGCATGTGAAAATTTAAGCCATGTTTTTAAATTAATAAAAAAATTCCTAATAAATTAAGAATGGAGAGAAATTAAGTTCAAGTACAATTTTATTTTATCTTAGTCATTATTTCATTGCAATCCAATGGCTTGAATACATGATACACCTATTAAAAAGAAGTAGCTCAGACAAAATGGCTATTTTTCTTTTAAATCTTATAGGTCCCTTATTTCTTTCAATAAAGAGAAACTTTCATGCCTTAAAAAAAAAAAAAGTTGTACTTTTGTATATTTTTTCATGTTTAACTAAAATCCTGCTCCAATACCTTACTGTTGCATGCAGGTGAATTTGGGTCCTTGAAGGTACATGCTTTTGCAGTTTTTCCAAGATGGAATAATTTAAAAGTAGAAGGGCTCTTCACCAAAATGACCACACAGTGATAAATTCAACAGCCATGGTAACTCAGAATATACCATACACTAAATGGTAAAGGGCTTGTGAAAGGGAGTGTCCATACTGATGAAATCAGAAATCAAAAATTCTTGAAATACTCAAGTAAGTTCATTGTACAGGAAGCAGCCTAACTGACCATTTAATGTGTTATACTAATACTGGATGAAACTAGGATACTGGCTTATTTCCTCTATAAGCAATGAGAGACACAGTTGTGTTTAAGAGGGGAAAAAAAATCAGACTGGTATTTAAACTATTGTTCAGAATTCAGGATGTAGCTTTTAAATGAAGTATTTGAGAATGAGGATAGATGTGGAACTATTGCTTATTTTCTTTCTGAAAAGGTCATTTATTCCTTCAAGAAGCCTAGTGAGAAACAATGCAGAATACTTATTTTGCTTGGACCATGAAAATTAGACTCCAACATTTAACTAGAAATGTAAGCAATAGAGAAATTACTCAATGTCTCTGAGTTTCAGTTTTTAAAAAATATTTTGAAGATATTTTCTTTTTTTTAAATTAAAGCTTTTTATTTAAGAACATGAGTGATTTTTCTACATTTTCCTTTGCAAAAAAATTTTTTTTGTTCCAAATTTTCCCCTCCTTCCCCCCACCTCCACCCCTAGATGGCAGGTAGTCTAATACATGTTAAATATGTTAAATTATATGACAAATCCAATATATGTGTACATATGAATATAGTTATCTTACTGCACAAGAAAAATCAGATCTAGAAAGAGGAAAAAAAAAAAAAAACAACCTAAGAAGGAAAACAAAATGTAAGCAAATATTCACAGAAAGCATTAAAATGTTGTGGTCCACACTCAGTTCCCACAGGCCTCTCTGGATGTATATGACTATCTTCATCGCTGAACAATAGGAACTGGTTTGAATCACCTCACTGTTGAAGAGAACCATATCTATCAGAACTGATTATCGTATAGTCTTGTTGTTGCTGTATACAATGATTTCCTGGTTCTGCTGATTTCACTTAGCATCAGTTCATGCAAGTCTCTCCAGGCCTCTCTGAAATCATCCTGCTAGTCATTTCTTACAGAACAATAATATTCCATAACATTCATATACCATCATTTGTTCAGCCATTCTCCAATTGATGGGCATCCATTCACTTTCCAGTTTCTTGCCACTACAAAAAGGGCTGCCACAAACATTCTTGCACACGTGAGTCCCTTTCCCTCCTCATCTTAGCCAGTCTGACAGGTGTGTAGTGGTATCTCAGAGTTGTCTTAATTTGCATTTCTCTGATCAATAGTGATTTGGAGCACCTTTTCATATGACTAGAAATAGTTTCAATTTCTTCATCTGAAAATTGTTCATATCTTTTGACCATTTATCAATTGGAGAATGACTTAAATTCTTATATATTTCAGTCAATTCTCTATATATTTTAGAAATGAGGTATTTTCTTTTTTTAACATCATTTTCACCTCCCAATAGAATCTTGCTTATAAGATAGACTTAGTTTTCTCATTTTACAAATGAGAGTAATAATAGGGTTACTGTAAATAAAGTACATGGTAAACTTTAAGGTGCTATAAAAATGAGTTATTTTTTGTTATCAAGTAACTTTTATTAAGCATCTCTGACATACAAGACACTCTGCTAGATCTGAGACTATAATTCCAAACCAAAACAGACTCTAGCCAAGAAACTTACAAAGATAAAATGTACATACAAAAAATATAAAGCAAATAGAGAAAGAATTAAATTAACAAGAAGTGACAAGACACCCCAGCCGATTTCTAAGCTTATTACTCAATTATATCTTCACCATGTAATGCTTTGTTTTATACTAACTTGTACTTGCATCTTACTAGACATAAGCTTCATGAAAGCAAGGGGCTTACCTTGCTTAATTTTTCCAACTTCTCTAACAACTCACACATACACAGTTTGGCTCTAGGCACTTACTATTTGTTGGCTGACTATTTGTTGAATGAATTCTTGGCAACAAACTTATAAATCTGTGATAAGCAGGAAGCAGAAGCTCAGACTGGAAGTTATAAGTCCCAAAGGAACCAAAGAATGCTTTTAGTAACCACACTCTTTTCCTCAAAATTAACCTCAGCAATCCACTACAAAGTATATAGCAGGATCAACATAGATACTTCACGATACTGTATTTGCTAAAAGCTAGTCTTTCCATTCACAAAGGAGCTTTTTATTTATTGGCTTTTGTTGCATGAAATTAGCACTCCATCTCAGAGATTTAAACTTACAATTTTAAAACATGGTCTTACTGGATCTCAGTAACTCTAGAAAAGAGAAAAATATCAATATTCTCCTACCTATACAAAAAGAAATTCTGGATTCTTCCACAGAAATATTTCAAAATTTTTCTTCACACACAGCAAGATAAGTCTCACAAGTCCAAGGAACCATAAATAAGTAAAATCTGACTCATTAATTAAATACAGGACTCGGCTGATTCAGATGCATAAAAGAAAAGGTAAAGAGATCACAAAATTATCAATCACTTAGGTCCATTTTCTGCCTGCTCCCCTATCCTCAAGAGGTCTGAAAACGTAAAAGCAACAAAATGCAGGGAATGTCTTTATAACCAGTGAAAGTGGGAAAATTTAAAGTAATAGCATCCTGCAGATGAAGGAAAAAGAGACTTTATCTTTGCAATGTATTTTTGACCCAGCTCTACCAATGATGGAGTTTGTTACCTACAGTCCTAGAGGACAGAAACATTGCACAGGCATACCAGAGTCACTGAAGTGAAGGACTCAAGAGATTAATGTTGAAATGTCAGATATTTAGATTTTTTCTAAATGCTAACACAAAGATGAACATTGTCTAACACTAATTTATCTTTTTAATGAAACACTAGATAAAATATGTTCTTAGCACAATTTACTTAAAGCAGAGGAATTTGATCTACCCCTGCTCATTATTTCAGGCAAAAGAATTCTTAGCTTATATGAATCATCATCTTTTAACATCCACTGATGAGAGTTTCTAAATCTGATGCTACGAAAAAGAAAAAAAAATTGCTGCACTAAATTGAGCTGATGCTTTTTGTTTCTTCTCTGTTCTTCAAAGACTTACAGCTAAGAGACCCACAGGTCAAAATAAATGAGACTGAAATTCTCAGGGGACAAAAGGGCAACAAAACCTGCCAAGCAACTCTGTTCATGTGATTCAAGCTGGATCTGTTGAAAGAAAGGATACTGATAGAAGTCGAAAACAAATCCAGGAATGAACCCTGCTGTGATTTTGCTCCGTGGGATCTGAGAGTTGCCTTTTAGTGAGTGTTTCCTTTAATACTGTTGGGATGTAAGTGGCATGTATTAAAGCTGGTATTAGTTTGGAACAAAAATGTTTTTTATTTGCTCCCTTCTTTGGATTTAAACCAGCTATTACAGCAGTTATATTTTGAATTGAACGATCCTTGGGCATCCCTTTCCTCACAGAGCAGCTGTTAGCATTCTGTTTAAATCCAGAAAAATGAATGGGGATATGTCAAAGTATTAGGATAATTGTACTTGAAATATACTAGTACTGTTCTTAAATTCAGACATAGAAAAGAGTCATTAACACTCTTTTCTTCCTATTGTACTAGGATTAAAAGCCAATGTTTCATTCTGTTGCACCAGTCATGCCTAAATAATAATAATAATTTTGTTTCTTTAAAAAAAATTATGGTCCTTAAAATTCAATAAAACTCTAATTTAGATTTTAATGGTATATATCTTTAAATGCTAACATGAAATGTTAGTTATAAACATATTTTGTAGCTAATTTATTTGATTTTGAAGTACTGAGACATTCTTTTAGGATATCTTCACCATTATTTTAGGACTAAAAATAAGTAAATTAAAAATGTACATTTTTTATTTATGGAAATAAGGTCAATATTTTAGAGCTTTTTCTGGACAAATAAAAATCACATAATTTCATCTACTTCAGTAAATAGAAAAAATAGTATAATATTTAAAATTTAGTATTGAGATAGAGAGAGTAAGGCTGGGAGAGCAAATATCCAGCTTTATGTCATCATATTCTTAGGGCTACTTTGTTCTTTTCAATTTCTTTATAGTTAATACTCATTCAATCAAATTGATGTCTATTTCTCTGGCATTATATATAAAAGTTAACATAGCGAACTTTTAAATCCTTTGAAACTATATAGAGCATACCCAGATACATGCTAAAGGGAAGAAGTGCCTAACGAATACTTCTATATTTATATAGAACATATTCATCATCAGTCAGGAAGATACAGCTAGTTTGAGAGAAAAGAGATGGAAGAGAAAAATGCCAACCCCCTCTGGTGGAAAAAAAAAAAGCGGCATTCGGTACAAGAGAAATCCCATTTAAAGAAAGAAACAAAAAAATCCTGCCCATACAATTCTCTACAATCAAAAACTGTTTCTATGAGCTTCTGACGATTTTCAGGGTACTCAGGACAAAAGTAATAGAATTCAAATACTGTATTGCTAACTGGCTCTCACTGATAAAATAACTAATTTTACCACTATGACATAGAAAATCATATATTGCCACCTGGGAAGAACAGCATGCCTCATTAACCTTTACAACCAGTAGACAAAATCAAATTTTTATAAAACTGAATTATCAGAGGAATTTGTAGGTTCAGAAAGGGAAAAGGAAAAATTAGATTTTAGGAAAGAATAAAAGAAAAAGAAAAAATCACTTATAAGGGATTGAATGGGATTATAATGCTATAGATTAACAAGATGTTTAAGAATTATTGAATTTTGAAATTGTTCCCAACAATTTTAAATTTACATAAAGCTGAAGTGGCAGAAATTAGTTTGGGCAATAGCCTTAGATTCATGATCTATACATTTCAAGTTGTTTATTTTTTGAGAAATAAGGAAGAGGTCAGATTAAACGTACATTTGAAAAAATTGCCTATCAAAGAAAGTCCTTCTATCAAAGACTTATGAATCAATTCAAATATACGCCAAAATTTCCCCCTGAAAATCTGACTATATAGAACACAAGAGTAAACTAAGAAGTATCTTTTAAAATCACTGTATATACATGTAATATATATTATATATTTTTCCTTTAATGTTTTATATTAGAACTAATATAGTATTCTAAAAACACATAAATCACCATTGACATCATTCATTCAGCCAATAAAAATGTATTGTCTACCAAGTAAAGTTTACTATAATCAGTAAAAACAAAGGTACAAAAATAATCTAATACAAATTCGCCCTTAAAGACCTTACAATTTAATAAAAGGAGAATAATATAGATATAGATAGAAAGATAGATAAATGCAATTTAGAGAATTAAAAAAGTTAAGTCAGATGAATTTCCAGTTGAGGCTATCAGGAATAGTTCATGAAGGAAGCATTTAATTCAAACCTTGAAGGATGGGCAGGGCACAGTCAGAGACAGGAGGCAGTCAGTGTGGGATAATGGGAAGAACACTAGACCTGGAGTCTGAAGACCTAGATTTGAATCTAACCCTTATTGGCACAAGGAGGCCTAACTACCTAAACCTAGTGTTAAAGGAGAACATATATCTAGTGCCTACTATATGTCAAACACTATGCAAGGCTCACTGGATATTCACAGCAATCTTGGAAAGCAGGTGCTATTATTAGCTCTATTTTATAGATGAAGACACTGAGGCAAACAGGTTCTATGACATTTGCCCAAGGCCACCACATAGCTGCTAAATATCTGAGGTGGGACTGAATTTAGGTCTTCCTAACTCCAGGCTGCTCTATTAATTGCACCACTTAGATGCCTAGGTGAACAATTAAATGAGATTATAGTTTTCGATTCTGAATCTTTGAAAACTGCGTTATCTCTCTGGTTAAAACATAAATCCCTTGAGGGCAGGGCCAATTTCCTTTTTGTCTTTTTATCCTCCACAGTGCCTGGCATACAGACAACTAATAAATGTTGACAGAATGATTGGATTATATATATCATCATCTACTTGTCACAATTCTGTTCTTTCACTATTCAACTCAGATATTACTTCTCCTGTGAAACTTTCCAAATGTTCTGTCCTTCCTCATATTCTCCTAGAGTACTTTGTGTGGTACTTTCCTTTGTACTCATCATTCCTTACCTTATATTTTATTAAGCTCTAGGTTGTCCTATCCCCACCCTCCAGAAGAATATGTTTCTTGAAAGCAAGTACTATGTAATTTAAAAAAAAAAAAACAAAAAACAAAACAAAACAAAAAAAACAGAGGCAGCTAAGTGGTACAGTGGATAGAGGACCAGCCCTGAAGTCAGGAGGACCTGAGTTCAAATCTGGACACAGACACTTAACATTCCCTAGCTGTGTGACCCTGGGCAAATCACTTAACCTTAATTGCCTCAGCAAAAAAGCAAAAAAACAAAAAACAAAAAACAAAAAACCTAGTGTCCTCCAGACCTACTATGTTTTGTGCTTAATAAGGAGTGTTTGTTGGACTGTAATTGAAGAATAGCAGACCCTTGGACAGTGAAAGCTTCAGAGTCTCTGGCAATAGTTGTGGGAGAGAGCTTTATCTCTAGCACCCATCATCTCTTTTAATAATCTTTTAACTAAGCAGTACATAGAATCAAAGTTAGCATGATTAGGCCTTCATCTCTAATAGACTAGACTATTAAACCAGTGTGCTAAGTAACTTCCTGCCTCCAATCTCATCTTTCTCAATCCATTCTTTGCACAGATGAAATAATAATCTGCCTAATGCTCAGGTATGACCATATAATCCCCCTACCAAAAAACAAACAAAAAAAGGTCTTTCAGGGCTCCCTTATTTCCTATAGGCAAACTCATTATCTCGGCATTTAAGATTCTCCACAATCTGACTCCAACCTTTCCAAAATACTGCTCCCTTGAGAACAGCCAACTGAAGATTAGTTGTGTTTTCCTGATTTTGTCACCCTTTGAACCTTATATTCCTATCTTCATCTCAATCTACTGAAATACTTAAATGCTCAGCTCAAGTATCGTTTCTTGTGAAGCTCATTAGTCCCCAGCTGAAAAAAAGTTTTCATACTCCTCACATTTTCCTAAAGAAGTTATCTGGCTTCTTCCTTTGCCCTTATCATATGCTGTCTCAAAGGTAAGAAATGACTAATTCATCATTTTTTTTATTCCTAGTGCCTAAAAAAATGTCTGTGGAGTGGATTTGCTATAGTCTCTTGTATAAACTTAGTAAATCAGTTCCTCTCTTTCAGTCAATCAATAAACATGGTCATGTGTTCTGCTGCATCAAGCTTTTACTGGCATCAGTTTGCTAAGGAGAACTTGAGGGGCAAAAGAGACTCTGAGATAGCAATTCATTTGATTTTGTAAACCTTATATAAGTGCTTTAAAAAAAGCATATTTTTAACAAAATGAAAATGATTACTACTACGTAACAGATACAATCACAGAATATTTTTCTTAAATTATACACAGGAGGACTTAATGAATTCACCAAATTTCAAAAGTTAAATCTTTAGAGTTCTTCAAAAAAAAAAACTTCCTGGCTACAAAGAGTTAAATCTATTAGGGATTTTCATATTATTCACTAGATTTGTTAGCAATCTAAAGGTTAAAGCTGCAGCAAGACTATTTATAATCAACAGCAATGCAGTCTCCACAGATCTCATTTACAAAGACTGGCTTTGCTGCCTTAAAAGGCTAGTAGTGGAACAATGACACAAAAGCAAAAATCTGGAGGCCAGCAGGCTCCCATTCCATATTGCATCAGAGAGGGCATCAGGTTCTGAATTTTTAAAGGATTTACAACTGAACAAAGGTTCTTCGGGCAACTTAGTGATGCTGGACTAATTCAACTAAGCAAAAAGGTACAGATTAATATTTAACTAATTTCATGTGACTGTGTCAGAAAGATGTAATGAAACCTTCAGCCTGAGTATTGCCTGAAGGATAATGGATTACATATGGGATTTACCTCCATTTAGCTATCACAGACTACTAAGGGAAAAATACATCCATCCATCCATATACATAAATAAATTACTATGGCTCTTCTATATGAGATATGCTTAAATATGTTTCAATTTAACACTTAAAAATTCTATACTTTGTCAATTACTTGAGTGCTAGAATCTAACCGTAGTATAAACTGTTGTAATGCAGTGTTTGAAAATGGCATCAAAGAAACCTTTTCAGATGATGTTTTTGGGTGAAAATATTTAATATACAAAAATAATATGAAATATAGCAAATCTACAATATATAGGTTATTCAAAATTCTTGATACACACACATACATAAAACTTTTTTTTTCCAAGGGGGTTTAGATTTTTAAATGTTATGCAATAAAAGCTAAAACAACAATTTGAAAATAAAATTTTAATGGAAAGAATTTGCATACTTTATATAATCTATAAAATAAATAAAAATCAGGCAAACTAGAAAATCAAACCACTTATTTTCTTTAAAAAGAAATTGAAAAAACTTAAAACACTGCTACTTACAATTTTTGATAATGCTGAATTCAGAGTCCATAAAAAAGCTTTTATTTCTCAATTTTTTTTTTGTCTGTTATACATTGACACTTTAATTTTTATCATGCTTAAACCAAAGGATGTCAAAACTGCTTCAACTCTATTTCAAATAATTTTTTTTGGAGAAAAAGGTTTTTTTTTGTTTGTTTGTTTTTAAAGTGTGAAGGCTTGGAGTAAATTGTCAACTTTCAAAATAGTGATAAAATACAAGTGAGCAAATGTTGCTTTTTTCACTTCCACTCAAGTAACAAAAAGCAAGAAGATATGAACTTATTCAGAATTAGAAGTGAGGCAAGATTAGCTTATTATCTTTAAAAAGAACTTTATTACATATGGGTGTTAGGGGAATTAAGGGTTGTATAAAAGAGTAGCAGGTGCAACAAAATGATTAGATTTGTGGATAATAGTTTAAATTCCCAAATGAGCTATATTAATAGTAGGAAATGATGGAAATATACATTTTTTTTATCTAGTTAATTCTTATATACCCCCAACACTAAATAAATATTAACTGATAATGACATTAGATGTTCATCCTAATTTAATCAGCATATATTATTGTCACCCTAATCTTTAGTAAAATAAGTTATTAAATCACTCCAATGAGTAGCAATAAATAATGTAAGAATTTAGGCAAAAATTCATTCACATAGAAGTAATTTAATATAAATGATAAAAGCTGTTCTTTATTGCTGAGAGTGTCCTTTCCCCCTTTTGTAAGTACAAAATCAATTCTTATTTTTATATGCTCAGATGACTTTATCACTTAACTGTAAAAAACATTATGTAATAAACAGTATCTGCAGATCTCAATGCTTAATGATTTTTTTTAATTAAAGCTTTTTATCTGTATAACATATGTATGGGTAATTAATTCCCCAACACTGATCTTTACAAAACTTTCCATTATAAATTTTACCCCCAGTCCTCTCCCCCCTTCCCTAGATGGCAGGAAGTCCACTACATGTTAATAATGTTGAAATGCTTGAGAAGTTATAATGCTTAATGATTGACACTGAAAACTTTCATATTCACAAACTGATCATTATAAAAATAATTACATTATTTCATGACCCTTTAAAAAAAAGTTGATTCACTATGCAATTTTCATTCCAAATCTATCACCAATATAACCCTCCAAAAATGATTTGATTAACAAACACACTTATAGTCCAGCTTATGCAAAGATATGTTTTAAATTCTACTAGTAGTAAATGTTCTAGAATACAGGAAGATAACCTATCATCAAAATGGGTGTTTTGAATTTAACTCCTGATTATGATGGACCACACCTAAGTATTCACACAAATTCTGACCAAAGATATACAACTATGAGATGCTGGCTACAGCAAAGAGTATAAAATGAAGTCATGAAACAGTTTTTCTTTTAGCTAAATCTAATGGTCTGCATGGGAATAAGTAATATTTTCAAAATGGCACTATGCCAAACAAAACCTCAGTTCATTGAGCTCATTTTAAAAAACTAATTAGTTCATCCTTAAACTTGCCTTGATAGAAAATACATGTTCTCTCCATACTAAAAAAGAATTTTCTTTCCATCTTAAAAAAAAAAAAAAAAAAGGAAGACTATCAATTTGATGGTTCAGTTTTTGCCACCCAACAATCTAAATTTGGTCTTCATTTTGTTTTGATAAAACAGGCTCCTTTTACAATGAATGCTGGAAATCTGATTCCTTGCTATGTAATAGCTAATTTCCTTATAAGGAACAGTAAATCATCATTGTTATTTACTTTACATGGCATCTCTAAGAATCACTATATTCATTTTTTGGGGGGAAGGGAGTCTCTCTTCATTGTCTAAATAATACCAAAATTTTAAGACATTCAAAAATGTTTATATATATATATTTATATAAATTTTTATACCCCAGGAATGAAGGAGATTCTCAATTATATTTGTTAAAATGAAAACATCACAAAATTATACAAGTCATATTCTATTGCAATGAACTCAAGCTATTCAAATTTCTTATTATATAAAATACTTTTTGAAATTCATGTCTGGGGGCAGCTAGGTGGCGTAGTGGATAGAGCACCAGCCCTGAAGTCAGGAGGACCTGAGTTCAAATCTGGTCTCAGACACTTCCTAGCTGTGTGACCCTGGGCAAGTCACTTAACCCCAATTGCCGCAACACAGAGCAAAAAAAAAAAAAAAAAAAAAAAGAAATTCATGTCTGATTAGTTGTCAGATTTCTATTATCTATCTGTTATTTATAGCAAAGACATAAGACCTAAGAGTTATGTTTTTAATTAGTTTTGAATTTTAAAATTATTTTGCAACAAATACCACTTGGTGTTTACCAAATCAAAGTAACTTTTTTTTTTTTCCTTCTTGGAGTATTCCCTATTGAAAGGCATTATCGTATCTTGGTCCCTCAATGCACACACAAGCCTTCTCCCCTTCCCTCCTGGGGTTTTGTTACTGGGTACAGAATGTCCACCAGTTATCTATTTTTGGAAATGTTTTGTTCCTCAAGCAGCATGATAAAGAGCCCAAATAAGCCTATCTATCTTGCTAAGGAAAATAGCAAATGACCACTTCCCCAAATCTCTCACATTTTCCAAATAAAAATCTTGAAAAGGCAGAATTATACAGTGGATGGAATACCAGACTACTAGGCTTAAATTCCACATTCACTGCTTTCACGATGTGGGATTCTGTTCAGTTAATCATTGCACACCTCAATTTCCTCATCTGTAACATGATGGAGCTTAAACTCAATGGCCTCTAAAGTTCCTTCCGATTTTATACTATGATACTATAATGACTCAATGTCAAAAATCCAAAATAAGGGGGAAAGACACAAAAAATTTACTAAAACTTGTCTATCTTCCATATTTACTTGTCTTGACACAACTTACCCTACTAAAACCAAAATGCTTAGAAAGCAAAATTTTTCCTTAGACACATGCCAAATTCATATGCTGCCAAATGTGTAATCACAACATAGTATCAAATGGGTTCAATATCTAAGCTTGTTTGCAACAATATTTCACAAGCTTAAAAATGGCATTTCCTCTGTTATCTTGCTACAGAATTTCTTTTTAAGGAAGGACTGTTAGCACAATCTTTTTTTTCTCTCCAAGGCAATAGCTGAAAAAACTTGGGAAAGAGTCTCTTGATACAGCAAGAAATTAAATCTTAAAATCTTCCCCAACTAAATCTGTTTTCCTATACTAGTATTTCACTTATCAAGAGACTACTTACTTGGCAACAATACAGCAGTGAACCATTAATCATTATATTATCTGTAAAGTACCTCTTTTTCAGCTCTAAATTCTATGATCCATGAATCAGAAAGTAATGCAAAAAAGTCTCTAGGGAACCAAAATAGGCATCACAATCTATGTACTGAAGCACCTAAACATTATACTCTTAGAAATGCCCCTTTGGTTCTCATTTACAGCCTACTTAACTTTATTTTGTACACAGTTGCAATAAGCTTACTTAATTGGTTTTATGACCCATACTAGATCAGAACCAATAAATTAGGAAAGAAAGTAGTAGTAGGCATAATGGAAAAAACAACAAAATGAAATGAAAAATCATAGCTTGACGAGAAATGATAGAAAAAACTATAGGCAAAAACTAAAACGAAGCACAATTCACAGCTTTACAATGTGGGATAAAAACAACCCTTTGATACTCAAAAGTACTACTATATTGCATCAGATCATAATATTTTATTTTTATAATAATGATCCTGTATTATTAAACATTGTATTTTAAGAAATCAACAGATTTAAAAAGCTTTTCCTTATTATTTTATGTTTGGATATTTAAAGAAGTAGGGTTCAATTGTATTCTTCTTTGTTAATGGGGGGATGGGAGAGAAATCAATATTCTTTAATAAGAGATAATTTGGGTCATAGTGTCCTAAAAATATGCCACTGTGATTTATAGTAATACATTTAGAATACAAATATGAGCCAATTTGGGATGGAGAGGGGGCATCTAACAAAGGAACTGTATTCAATTTAATTGAGCAAATATGCATTAAGTACTTATTTTGTGTTAACTGTATTGGAGATAGAGATGACTCTGAGGAGCTTATAATATATGGTAGGGAAGTGAGACATCTACAAATAACTATAATACAAATTCATAAGGTCATAGAATTGGAAGGGCTTCCAGGGACTATCTCAGCCAATTCTTAATTTTTATAGATGAGGAATATGAGGTTTAGAAGTGATTTGCCCACATTCACACAGGTAGTAATTAGGAAGGCTAAGACTGGAATCAGAGCCTACAAATCTAGTGTAATAAGATTGTAATCTTATCCAAATAATGAAATTTGCAGAAGTCATACATCAAGGCATAAGAGATTCTATGAGGGAAGAACTGTTTCCACTTAGGTAAATCAGAGAAAGCTTTATGTAAAGGGTAGTACTAGGCTAGGCCTTGAAAAAAGATAAGGGCAAAGTCTGTTCAAGGAATAGACAAGAGAGTGTGCATTAATGTCCAGAAGCAGGAGATATCCAAATGAAGGGAAAAACAAAGAATCTAGTTTGGCCTGGATGGGGATAATATGAATGGAAATGTGGGAAGTAAAGCTAAAGATAGGACCAAGTCAGACTGTGAAAGGCTGTGAAATATCTATTTTATTTGGTAGGCCATGGAAAGCCACCGAAGTACTTTAGTCTTGTGTACTTAGTAGATTACTTTGGCAGTCTCGTGAAGGATGGGCAGAGGGAGATCTAAAGACCAAAAGATCCATAAGTCCAGTTAGGAGAGAGGGTAAAGGAGTATGAGAAGGAGAGAGGGAAAAAGGGAGGGGGAGAAAAAGAGAGAAGATGGGTGAGTGCGTGGGAGAGCGTCCTTGGATTATATACATGGATTCTATCTAATGTCAAACAGCAGGTGAATTCTTTTAATTCAATCTCCTAAGAACAATTTCTGGGAAAAAAAAAAGTTAAATCAGCAGAAAAGTTCAATTTAATAAATTTATAGCACAAATCATAAGAAAATATGATCTATCAAAAAGTATATTTCCCAAGTTTCATACTGATATATTGCTAACATCTAATACTTAAAGAAAACAATAAAATAAGATTTTATTTTATGATGAAAGGGACTTGGAGACCAGCTAATTCAACAGCTTAATTTTATTTTTTAAAATACATTTTATTGATGCTTTTGTTTTTACATGAGTCACTTCCTGCCTTCCTCTAGACTGAATGTTCCTTTGTGTGACAATGAAAAATAATTAAACAAAAATATCCAATACAAAGATCACATCTGATAACGTATGCAGTATACTATTACAGCAATTCCTCCCCTATGCTGTGAAGGAGGAAGTTATGTTTCCTTGTATTTTTTGAGACTCATTCTTTTTTTCATTACAACATTTCTGCCCATACCTAAACAACTGCTAAATTTCAGCAATTCTACCTTCAAATCACCTACATTATTCACTTCCTTCTCTCTACTCACAGAGCCACTACCTCTAGTCCAAGCCCTCACCCTCTCTGGCCAATTGAATAGCTAATTGTTCTCTAAGCTCCCAATTTCCTTATCTCTTCACTACTCAAACTTCAAACAGCTGCCAAAATGATATTTGTAAAGCACAGGTCTGAGAAGTTTGCCCACTCAACTCCAAAGACTTCAGAGACTCCCTTTTGCTTCTATGATCAAATCCCTTTGACATTTAAAAAAAACCATGTTTCCTGAACTGTCCCCCTTTTATACTCAGCCAAACTAGTCTACTTCCTATCTCCTATATACAACCTGCTATGTCTCTGCATAGGCTATCTCTCTCCTCTGGGCCTTGAATAAGCTCCCCTCTTCTCACCTGCACCTCTTGGAATACCAAGATTCTTTCAAGGCACAGCCCAAATACCATGCTACAGAGGGAGCACATTCTAGTTCTTCCAGCTGAGAATATTTTCCCCTTCACTCCTAAAGTACTTAATATGTGTTCTGTGTTGATTTATCTGTGCATATCAGGGGTGAGGAACTTCCTACCCACTTTTATAAGGCCCTGTGAAATCATTTGCTAAGGCAACTAACTGCAGGTGATGATGAGCTGAAGCTAGGTACAACAACCTCCCACTGCTGAAGTTCTATAAGCTGATAATTTTGTATGGCTCATGAATGATGTTACAAATTTCCAAGTGGTTCTTGGCAAAAAAAAAAAAAAAAAAAAAAAAAGCTTCCCCACCCCTAGTGTACATGATGTTTCCTCTGACAGAATATAAACTCCTTGGTGCAAGTTATGTTTTTGTCTTTGCTTTCCTAGAATCTGGCACAGTATCTGATACATAGTAGGTATTCCATAAAGAGTTCAACTGTCTTTTAGTGTTCAAAATTTTTTCACATCATCATAATTATGTATATAATTGTCTTGTTCTGTTTATTTTGCTTTGTATCAGTACATACAAATCTTTTCATAATTCTTTGAATTTCTACCATTTTCCCTTACTGCATAATGTCTCATTATATATCACAGTTTTTCCAGCTATTCACCAATCGATGGGTGTCCACTTTGTTCCTAATTCTTTGCAACCATGAAGAGTGCTGACATGAAAACCTGCAACTACCTCATTTTACAGAGGAGGAAATGGAGGCCCAGAGAAGTTAAGGGATTCGCTGAAGGTAACACCAAAAGAGGTATAAGAATAGGTCTGAAGGTGAGTTTTTCTTCTTTCTACTATACCAAAAATCAATTTGAGCATTTTCAAATGTATAAGTGAACCAAATTATTTCCATTTCCATTTAGAAGACCTTTTTAAAAAAACTTTTTAATATAATAGGATCATAGATTTCATAGCTGAAAGGGGCCACAGAACCATCAAGTTTAAACCCCTCCTTTTTTTTCATTTAAGGAAACTGAGGCACAGAAAGGCTAACCTGGGGAATTCCCAAGGATCATGCAGGTAGTGTGGGAAATGAGATTAGCTGAGTCTTCTAGCTGCATCTAGTGCACCATGAGGCTTCTTAAAAAACACTGTTGTCCTTGTTCTAGGTACTCCATAAACGTATTCAGCAATTAATTAAGGTGCTATCAAAGATTCAAAATCAATAAGTAAAGAACAGTAAAAAACCAGTGGGAGGAAGAGAGGAAGACAAGGGTGTGCATAATCTACTTTGGAGTTTCTTATATTGATATGAGATAAGTCTATCAAGCAAAACCTTCTTTCCCTGCTTTTTTCTCACTTCACACTCTCATTCAACTGTCTTAAGAAAAAGTGTCTTATACTTTTTTCAATTTTTCAATTGGAAAATGCTGGATTCTTATCTCTAATGATTCCAGAACAGATGTATATGGATTGAAATGTTGGGCTCCCTGCACAAAAGATCCATATTCTGAGGTTGAAATGGGAATCCACTGACTAACAAAACCTGGGCTGTATGTCAATTTTCTGGATGTCAGAGGGATTTGATCATAGAAGCAAAAGGGAGTCTCTGAAGTTTTTGGAGTTGAGGGGGCAAACTTCTCAGATGTGTGCTTTACAAATATCATTTTGGCAGCTGTTTGAAGTTTGAGTTGTGGAGAGGTAAGGAAATTGGGAGCTGGGAAAACAATTAGCTATTCAAGTTTTCTGAATGCTTCATTTACTAAGAAGTAGATCGTTGGTGGACTGCCTACACATCCTTCTGTTGATCCTTATCCTTATGCCTACATTAACTTCATCCCAGGCATCCATTTTGGAAAGTTAAATCTCAATTAACTTGGGTAGCATAAAAACATAAATGAAATGACTGAGACCTGTAAAGGAAAGGATAGACTGAGATACATACATACACATATACACACAGTAATGAGAACAAAAACATAGAACTTTGTCAAGTTTCTCTTTTTCATCCATTAGGAGGTTAAAAGGCCCATTTATTACAACTTCCTTCTTTTCAACAATTTCTCACTAGTCACCTGTCCCAATTCAGGAAGGTTATATTCTCATTTTCCTCACTTGGCTGAAACATAGGAGGGAGGGACATTCTTCAGCTCAATTCCCCTTTATTCAACTACAATGACTATTTCCATCATACTTCATACTTCATCCAAACAGAATTCTTAGACAGGCTTAGTCTCCCTGATTTAAAAACAAAAAACAAAACAAAACAAAAAAACCCAACAACCTAGATCCCTTAAAGTTGGTCATTTTAAAAAAGAGGCCTTCATAAAATAGTGCCTTAACCACTGTATCAGTAATATGATTTTAAAATTCAGGATTTGGTTCACCATGAGAAATGAACAATAACAGGGTGTGGGGCTGTTTCCTGATTGTTTCCTTTAAACCTTGAAACCTCAAGAGCTTTTCAGACTTGTTTTTTCTCCAAACTTATAAAAGTTCCTAGGCAATTTTTGGAAGCAGCAGAGAGGGCACATGTTTGCAGATAGAACAAAAAGAGAGGAAGAAAAGGAAGATTTTGGTTTATTTTTAAGAGGCATTTTTTTCCCCAAAAACCGAGGAGGAAACCTTCCAACTGTAAGAGAACTCATGACTGAACAGAAAGAAGTGACCATAAAAAAGAGGTAGGAATTCATGGGAGAGGTATTAGATGGTTTAATATAGACAAAATTAAGAAAAAAGCTAGGTCTACTTCATACCATTTTGCTGTGAATAAAGTTCTTTTTGCTGTAGAAGTATAAATCATCTCCAGATGAAAGAAAAGGGTTTATTGTAGAAAACAATTTTGATGAATGACATTTAAGATAGAAAATTAAGGAGACACCAGGGCAAAACCTATATTAATAGGCTCATGCTGCATAAACCCCCTTTCCATAGAATCAAATCATGGAAGTTACCTCATAACCCTTTTGTATCAAGCTCTATTTTAAAGCTATAACACTTAATATGCAGGAAAAGAAGGGAACTCATCTATTAAGCAGTAAGGAACATTATGGCTCCTTATCCCTGTAACCATTAGGGAAAGAGAGAGGAAAAAGTTTTTGTTTTTTGGTTTTGGTTTTGGTTTTTTTTGGGGGGGAGAATAGGGGAAGTATTATAAAATGGAATACTTTCCCTGTTTCTCCTTTCATTTTCTGATGAGGAAGATGCTAGAAAATGACAGGGAACAGTTTAACAGGACCCAAGGTAAAACAAAACAAAACATTTTTTAAAGAAAATACAAAAATGGCAAAGGTAAAGTAACAAACATCTGAAGCTTGTTTGAAAGCAAAAATCTGTAACATTTCATAGATTATTTTGGCTTATGCTAATTCAACTAAAGCAAATTGGTCATATTTTCAACTCATCTCTTTGGGTTAAGGTTCTTGCTAGAAAAAATCAAAATAGGTGTATTATTAAGAAACAATAAATGGTTCTTAGGATAAGAAAATCTCTTTTGCTCTATCTTATTCTGTGAATTTTCACTTTCTTAATATACTCTATAATCATTAGTTTTATCAGGGTTATCAGTTCTCGATTATTCAGAGCTTGTTTAGTTGTGAATATTCTTCCAGTCTCTTACCATTTCACTCACTAGCATCTTTAGGGCGTGATTAGATGAGGAATAATCAAGACAGATCAAAATCTGTATTTTTCAACTCCTCAGGTCTATTAAATATGTTTTGCAGGGAAGGGATGGAATGGCGGAAACTAAGGTATCTAAAATGAGTCTTGCATTTTCTTTGTTGCTTTTAGTTTATCCATTGTTAGTCTGAGAGAAAAACTTTGTAAGTATACCCCCCCAAACTCCTAAATAAAAAAGATTTTACCTATAAATACAAAAGCCACAGAATGTTAAAACTAAAAGAGACCTTTGAAATCATCTCCAATTCTCTGTTTTTACATATGAGAAAGTGAATTTATACCAAGTTTAAAAAACAAACTGAAGCCAGGAATTTTTTTTTATTCCAAGGGGGAAAAAATAGTTTATTCCTTTCAAGAGCAAGCTTTTACATAATCTACAATGGAATTTGCTGCTTTTCTCCACAGTTAAAGTCTGGCTTAATAAGAAATGGCAGAATTCTCCCACACACATACTCCCAAATAGTCATTAAAGATTAAGAGGTATTACAGTTTAAATAGAAGTTCAATGAATTTTAACAAAATGACAAAAATAAAACATTTAAATATAACCCATATCTTATGGGCACAGAAATAAAGAGACAGCCTCCTATAATGGAGAGGGAATTAACAACACCTGGATTTAAGTTCCTCTTCTGAGATAAATTGAGGATGTTAGTTTAGATGAGGCTCTTTCCATGTCTCATTGCCCTCCTTCCCTATAGATGACAAATTGCAGAGCAGCAGCAGAACTCACAGGGAAAGGCAGTTTCTTTACATTGGATTCCTTAAATCAATTAATAAGATACAATGAATGATTCTCAGAATAAGAATAAGAATTCTCACAATAAGAAATTACAGGCCAGGCTTTGTAGAGCTGGGAGATCCCTTTGCTTACGTAATATATAGTCCAGCAAGAAGGAAACCCAAAGTGTATGTGGAGGGGTCCTGATGGATTATGACGCGAAGATTCACAGAAGAAGCTCATACCCTAGGTTATGGCCAATAGCTCCTATGAGTGTGAGGCAGATTCCCCCAAAATGGCCAAAAAGGGTTACGAGTTGTAGCTATTGAGGCCTGGAGAGGTGTAGTCTAGAAAAGGTCCTGGATTGTAAAGGCCACTAGTCTTGTGAAGTCAGCCTCATGGAGCTGTAGTAGCTAGGGTGCCTGTTGCCCTAGGGGTGGTGCTCTAGGGATCCCTAAAGAATAAGGATCATCACTCAAGAGTTGTAGGTGGGAAGGGGCCTTGATTTGTAACCCTCCATTACAGTGATAAATGTAAGCTCCTTGAGGGCAGGGACTATTTTTTTGTTTTGTTTTGTCTTTGTCTCTTCATGCCTAGCAAATAATAGATTTTTAATAAATGTTTGTTGGATTCTCATACTCCTTGATTGATGTTTGCTTACATTGTGTTTCCTTTATCTGATATATCGTTTGTGTAGATAAGATTTTTCTTGCACAACAATGATAAGTTTGGAAATATGTATACATATATTCAATTTGCTAATATTTTAACATAATTAACATGTAGTGGATATCCTGCCATCTAGGGAAGGGGTGGGGAAGTTGGGGGGGAAAAATTTGTAACGGAAAGCTATGTAAGGGTTATTGTTGAAGAATTACCCACACATATGTTATGCAAATAAAATAAAATTAAAAAAAAAAACAAAAACAAAAAATAAATGTTTGTTGGATTAGATTGGTCAGGATAAAAACCATTTTTTTTTTAAATAAGTGTAGTATTTTTTTTTAAGTTATATAACTGGAAAACAAGCTACATACCATTTAATATCTAGATCCAAAAGGAGTAAAATGTTGTGGTGATGTTAGATGACCTGGCTCTTCATAGATGAGAGTCTGGGCAAGTCACTTAATTTCTCTAAGTCTCACTTTCCTCATTTGCAAAGCAAGGATAGTAATATTTTACATTAGTTACTTCACAAGGCTATTATAGTAAAGAAACTGCATAAACTGTAAAATGCTAAAAATTGATTTAATGTTACTATATAACAATATGGGTTGCTATACACATACATGTTTTATATAGCATTTTTAGCAGTTCTTTTGCATTTCTTTTATTGTTGTTCTTTTTGTAAAAACAAAGCAAATCCCCCCCCAAAAAAACCCTCCCCAAAGTTTGCTTCTAAGTTTATTTTTTTTTTTAAAAACTATCCTTAAATTTCATGTACTTTTTTTTTTAGGAGGCTTAAACAAATATTTGTTCAAACTATGGTGAGAAGAAAGTGCCTGGAGGATAAAAAATGAACCAGCTGGATGCAACAAAGTCAGGATTTTTAGTGTGCATTGGTATTTGCATTTTTATCTTCATTTTTCTTTATGTGAGGAATACAATTCCAGATCAACCAAAAGAAGAACCAATCTACCCAGAATCAACAGAGTGTGGCTTTTATCCAGATGAAATATGTTCGGCTCTTTTTGAAGGGAAAGGGGCTGCCACTCAAATTGGACAACTCTGTCAGCAAAATACTCAACAACCTGAAATAACCCCTTGCCTAGGGACACCAGGCAGTTGTAACTGCTCTCTGATTTTTCAGGGACTACATTTCATTACAAGACCCCTGTCTGCAGAAGAGGGGAATTTCTCCTTGGCATATATTATAACCATTCATAAGGAGTTAGCAATGTTTGTGAAACTTCTCAGAGCTATTTATGTCCCTCAGAATGTTTACTGCATACACATTGATGAAAAATCACCCCAGAATTATAAAACTGCAGTGAAAAACCTGGTTGACTGTTTTGAAAACATCTTTATTTCATCAAAGAGAGAGACTGTGATTTATGGTGGATTTTCAAGATTACAGGCAGATATTAATTGTATGAAAGACCTAGTGAGTTCCACATTTCAGTGGAAGTATGTAATAAACCTTTGTGGGCAGGATTATCCAATCAAGACAAACAAAGAAATCATACAATATATCAAAAGCAAATGGAATGGTAAAAATATGACTCCAGGAGTAATTCAACCTGCACACATGAAATACAGGACACACCAAAGTTACAAAGAATATGTTCATCAAGGAAATGCTTATGTTTATCCAACTAAAAAAGAAAAAAAAGATCCCCCACATAATTTAACAATATACTTTGGAAGTGCTTATTATGTACTCACTAAGCAATTTGTTGAATTCACACTGACAGATGTCAGGGCAAAAGACTTGCTTGAGTGGTCAAAAGATACATACAGTCCTGATGAACATTACTGGGTTACACTGAATAGATTAAGAGGTAAGAAGAATGGTGGACTGTTAAGAGTTCTAGGAGAACAACGGATAGTAGAGAGCAGTTTAGCTCCACCTATAAGCTTTGTTCCATTTCAAACTACCCATTTCCAACAATTTTCTTAAGAGCTTTTTAAGTTTTTGCCAAGTGTGATGTACATCCTGATGGTAGGAATAACAAGGCGCATCTCTTTATCAGTAGTATAAAACCAAGACTAAGGCTTCAAAACCTGTGGAATTGGCTCTGATCCCTCCTTTTCCCCAACAATTATACAGACTTCTCAAAGGACTCAATTTGAAAGATATGAAAATATCCCAATATAAATTTTTTGGAATGCTATTTAGAAAGAAATGCTATTTATAATATTTGTGGCTATTTCTTTGAGTTATATTTTGGTAACTTCCAAATTTAATCAATTTTTTAGGAAAAGAATTAAAACAAGGACATCAAATTTATTTTCCTTTATATTAGCTTTTTTTTTTTTTTTGGTTTTTTGCTGAGGCAATTGAGGTTAAGTGACTTGCCCAGGGTCACACAGCTAGGGAATGTTAAGTGTCTGAGAGCAGATTTGAACCCAGGTCCTTCTGACTTCAGGGCTGGTGCTCTATCCACTGCGCCACCTAGCTGCCCCTTATATTAGCTTTTAAAGAGATCTGTTTTCGGGGCAGCTAGGTGAAGCAGTGGTTAGAGCACCAGCCCTGAAGTCAGGAGTACCTGAGTTCAAATCTGGTCTCAGACACTTCCTAGCTGTGTGACTCTGGGCAAGTCACTTAAAACCCAACTGCCTCAGCAAAAAAGCAAAAAAAAAAAAAAAAAGAAATCTGTTTTGCAATTTTTCCAAATCTTAAAAGAAAACTGATAATGTTAGTAGACTTAAAACAAACAAAAAAAAACCCCTTGTGTTGCTACAGTTAAGGATCCATTTTGTGTTCAAGAAGCAGTTTCTCTTTAGCAAGGCTTTAGTAACTGGTCCATGTTTGAATCAAACTGGAATGACAATGACCAAGTGCTCATTTTAGTATTATATCAATAATGCTGAAAGAAACTCAGAGGTGATAAAATAATACAAAATGTATCATTAACTTATATGAATCTCAGATTTAGTCCTTTCTTGTCCCAATTAATTCTATTAAAATAGATTAACAAGCACTTGTTAAGCACTCAGGCACTGTTAGGCTCTAAAGATACAAAGAAAAAATAAAGTCAGTTGAGCAGACTACTATGGAAAACACAATCAGGGCAAAGTGCTTTATAAATGTTGCATGGAGAGGACAGGAGAAAAGAAATCTAAAAACACAGCTATATTTGGTGTGGTGAATTTTTTTTTCTTCTACCTTGGAGAAGTCAGATTTCATCATTTTAGTTTTCTTTTAGTAAAAACAAGTGACTTTATGGATACTTAAGAGCTATATTCTATACTACTTATGAGACAATTTAAGAATATATTTAGAAAAATAGCCAATTGGTTTCTGTTGTTAAAATGGATAAATTTAAGCTTAATGGTTTGAAGTAATTCTTCATGGTTTAAACTAAGGTTAAGAAAGAATGTTAAACATTGTGTTTTGTTTTTTTTTTTTAAGTAATTCTGGACCCTTAATACTTTATCGTCATCAACTGTTGACAAAAAGGGCTGCAAGTTTAGTTCATTTTTCTCCTTTGCAGAAGCTATGATCTTACTTGAGGGCAAAACAAGGCAAAATTTCTTTCTAATCCTACAAAAAGAGGTGAAACTGATAAAGAAAAATCCTTATAGGGAATAATATTTAGCTGAGATTGACAGAATTTAGAATTGTGATGAACCCTAGTGATTATCAAATCTAGTGATCATTTAACAATATCTGAGGCCCAGAAGTTATATATTAACTTTTTCAAGGTTATTTGGATAATAAGAGGCAGACGAGGTTCAAACTCAAATTTTCTTAATTCCAAATTGAGTATTTTTTTTTTTTTACTAGATAACGTGGTGGGATTTTTTTACTCCCTTGCCCAACAAAATATAAAAATATTTATATTACTGTTAATGACTTCCTACATTTATTTTTACATTCTGTTCTAAAATGTTAGTTCACTAGTTCCTGAATTTGAGGAAGGAAAAGTATTCTAAAGAGATAACTTTACTTTTAATCTTCCCCAACTGAAATTGTCTTTTTTTTCCCCCCTTAGATGCTCCAGGTGCTACACCAAATGCTGACTGGGAAGGTCATATTCGAGCTATTAAATGGAAAGATATGGAAGGAGTTGTTCATAATGGTTGCAAAGGTAATATTGAATAGCTTAAATATACAGTTAGCTTATTGTGGAGAACATAAAAGGTATTACAGAAATAAAGTCAAACGTTCTGACTTTGATAAGTGGGAAAATGATAGCGTCTATAACCTATAGACCAGTAAATTTGGTTTCAAATTGCTACTAAAATTCTAAAATATACTATTAAAGGAGTGGTTTGTGAAATCTATATGTCATTAAGAAGAGGCCAAGTCAGACTAAAATCTCTTTTTTCTACTTGAAAAAAAAAAAAAACAAAGTAAAGAAATTGATAAGCCAAAAGAATGCTGTACACATAGGTTAAATGGATTTTAGCAACATACTAGCCAAAGTTTCCCATGCTTCTCTCATATGAGACATGTGAAAGAGATGGCAGAGTAGGTATAAGGACTAAGAACTGGCTGAATAGGTGCTTCTACTTCACCTTGGAAGAAAGAATGAGTTATCAAGTAAAGGTGGCATATTTATTAAATTTGTAGGGGTGGGAGGAAGGATGAGAACTGTGTTCAATTACTGAGAGAACTATCATATGGGAAAAAAATGAATAGATTTCTTTTGCTTGACTCTAGAAAGCCAACAGTGGATGCAAGTTGCAAAGGTAGGAGATTCCAACTTAAAAGAAACACTTCCTTCAAATCAGAGTTGCTTTGGGAGTTAAGAGGTTACTTCTTACTATGAGTCTTCAAACACAAACTGATTAACCATTTCTGAAAAAATTCTATGGAAGGAATTTTTGGAGAAGCATGTGTTATACAAGGTAGCCTGAGATACCTTGCAACCCTTAAGTTCTGTAATATTCTAGTAGCAGGAGAATAATAAAAGCACTGGCTCTTAAACGGTACTGTTCCATTTGACAAGAACATCTATACATAAGTTGGATATTATCTTATAACTAGTGCTCAATATTTAAATAGGCTAGATAAGATTTTTAAGGTTTTATAATGAAATAATTGTCAACCTGTCTCTCTATAAAAACTGCAGAGTAGAATATAGCTTTAAAATTAGGTTTAAAGTATAACATTGTTTAAATTTGGTTCAAAATATTTAAGGCATAAAATTCAACATCTCTGCAATGACATACTACAGAGTATGTTTCTGTCCATTAAATAGTCAGTGGCATTCTTAAAGAGGAAAGCCGAACTCATTTATTTGTCTCAGTTAAACATGTTAAAAAGACCTCAAAATGGATTGAAAAAAAATTATTCCTGTCTTTTTAAGGAGTCTACTATATTTAGTTGGGGGAACATATATAAATACAGGATATATTTGATATGGGATATAACAAAATTAATTTCATTGTTTATAAACTATGTAAGCAAAATGCCGGAGAGAAAATTCTACCCAACCAAGGACATCTGTAGACCAATTATACACTAAGAATTTTATAAAAGGTCAGCCATTTCTGACTATAATCAATCTCCTATCCATACAGTTAAAGGCAGCATATTTAGAAAGCACCTTAAGATCTGCAGAACACTTTATAGACATTGCCTCATCTGATTCTCTCAGCAGCTCTGTGAACTACATAGTGCTGTTATCACTATTTCCATTTTATAGATTGGGAAACAAATTGTGACAGTTTGAGGAGCTTGTTCATTATTGCATAATCATTCCTAATGTGACAAAGCAGGATGTGAATCTGGGTTTCCTGATTCCATATCCAGCACTCTATCCATTCTAACATACTGCCTCTTACCATGATGAAAATAACCAATTTACTTTATTTTTATGTTACATAGAGTTTGATTTGTATAAGTTGAAATAAGTTCTAGAGAATGAACTTGCAAATTCCCAAGTTCAAATTCAGTGCAGTTCTTTATTTGATTATGATACACTGGTCATGCAAATGAATCAGATATAGGACGCCAAGAAGCTGGAAGAAAGCCAGACAGACCTGCCTAAAACAAACAGGCTATGGACTTAATAGAATTTTAATCACACAAGGACATGGTCTCACCACCAGGAGGTTGGTCACCTGCTAGATTTTTTTTTTTTTTGCCCAAAATAATTTATAAAAACCTACAACTTCTTGTAGGAATTGCAATCTTAATAAGGAAGTACATTTGATGATGATAATGCTAACCTTTTGAAGTATTACAGTAAGGAAAAAAATATCATTTTCAAGCAGTAATATTCAACGGCAGGATCCTTTGAAAGGTAAATGTTGAAGATGTAGGACTACCAGATTTACAACTAAAAAATGAAGACTAGGGGAATTAAGTGACTTGCCCAAGGTCACAAAGAAAGGAAGTAAAGTGAGGTCCTTTCAGAGGCAGTTTATTAAGGCTGATTCAATAGCTGTTCACATGTCCAATAAACGAATACTTTAAGAATCTATCTTTTCATTGATACAGGGACTCTCGCCATCAATACACAACACAATCCTCTATAACTTTAGTAGATCTTTGAGTACTGCTTTGAACTAAAAAAAATTCATCACCCTGAGACCTGTCTGGTAATGGTTGGTCCTCAGATAAGAGACAAACTATATAAATGCCCCAGTGATGCTTGCTGATATATTGGTAGGTATTTTAATATCAGAAGCCATTTTCATTTTAATAAAAACCTGACAACATGTACTCTATTGACATAGTCTTTAAGAACCCAGGGTCATCTTCATGCCACATGGGAACATTAGGGAAGAGATCTTTAAGTCAAATAGAAAGTGGCAATATATATTATTTAACTATATTTTAAATTTTATTTTGCTAATATTTCCCAATTTCATTTTAATCTGGTTTGGGAAACACCAGGAAATGCTGTGAGTGGTACATGGTGCATGTCTAATATCTCTGCACTAGAGGTTTTAGTTGAAGGTTTGCATCTCTAAACAACATTTAACTACTTCCAACTGCAACTCTAGAATTATTGTGTTTACAAGAATTTGAGGGGCTTAAGTTTTATCAGAAGTAGTTGGAGAGAAACACTTACACTAATCACTTATGTCAATTATGATCTGACAGAAAAGATAGTAACTGCTTTCTAACTTTCTAAACTTTATGTACTATTATTAGTAAGGTAAGAGAGAAAACTCAAATTTTTGAAATTTAATGACAAAATTATTTGTTCTTCCCAAAGTTAAATTTTTGCTAGTAATATTTTGCATATATTCTGAAATACAAGTTTTATTTATAATTTAACCACATATTTCTAGACATCTCTATTTAAACATGCATTCACATTCTAGAGAAATTTAATTCATTTAACATTATTTAAGCAATTACTAGATACAAGATACTGCATTTAACTCTAGAAAGAAAATGATAAAAATGAATCACATATTTAAATCCCTGGAAAACTTATCCTTTTCTGGGGAGGATATAATATGAACATAGGTATGTAAGTGTATCACAAAGTGAAGAGTAATGGGTACAAAAGAGATTACTTAGCAAAATGCTCTAGAAAAATTTGTAGCTGAAAATAATTCTCTTCTTCCTCAAATTTAGCTTTAAAAAAATCAACATATCATCTTTGAGTTTTAAGTCCTAATTATTAAAAATTTTATAAGGAATAATAAAATAACTATGTTCTCCATTTGAAAATCATTCCTTAAAATTTTAATATATTTGTCCATCTAGTCTAACACAGTACAACACTACAAACATTTCTGGCTTATCTCCCTCTTTCACCAGGTCTTAGATCATCAATCAAACAACTTTGACAGTGCCTTAGAGGAAGCAATATTGGCTTGCCTTATTTTTGTGCCTTTCCCCACCTTTTTTTTTTTTTTTTTTTTTGCTTTTCCAATCCAGTTCCCTTGCTTTTAGCCAGCCAAAGGATTCCACAGCATTCACCCATGGCAGCCATTAAACTTTGTTCAAAAACTATAGTCAATGAGAATAAAAACTTCCAATTAGCTATTTATAAACCAAACTCTAAAAGCCCCTTCCATCAAAGCTACTATGGAAACCTAAGGTAACCAGTTTAATTTTAAAGCACAGCAAGCAAACCAACAAACTCACAGGTGACATCCTGTAACAGAAAGTTATTTTCACAAAATCAGAATTTTATTGTGTAAATAAAGTCAGCTGAGCTTGTACTAACTATGGTTTTAATTTATCTTCACAGGACATTATGTTCGAAATATCTGTGTATATGGATTGGGAGATTTGCAATGGATTATTGAATCCCCTCATTTATTCGCTAACAAATTTGAGCTTACAACATACCCACTTGTGATGGAATGCTTAGAGAGAAGATATAGACTTAAAGTACTAAATCAGGCAGAGGTTCCTTCAGAATCACACTGGCATTTACAAGAGACTTCCTATTTTAATATGAAAATAAATATTTGATCAGCAAATAATGCATACTGTTCAAAGAATAAAGATAGAAATTATCAAGCTTTCTAGTTCACTTTTTTACTTTGAGCAATCTGTTCCTTTGATTGGAAGGGAACACAGATCCAAATAAGAAGAAATAAGTATAAATAATGAACACAGATGTCCCTTAATGATACAGTTCAGGCCTAAAATCATTAAAAGTTGAACAATGGATTTAGAAATACAGAATGTTATATACTGAACCTTCATAAATTCAAAGAAAGCAAAGAAAAAGCATAATATCCCATTATTTATTGAAGAAAGTCTAAAAGTTCAAATTGCTTCATATGATTCACTGAAAACTAAAATTACTCTTTAATATAGTTCTAGAATAATTAATTAACAAGCATTTACTAAGTACTAAGCACGGGTAATACAAAAATGTTCAAGAACCAATCAAGGAAAAATAGAGGCTAAATGAAGTGAGCAAATCATATTTTAAAATTCTATCTTATAGAAAACTGTACAGAAAAAAAAACAATTATATATTTTAAAGTTGTTTGTCTATAATTACTCTTAACGGTGAATCAAGCAACTTTATAAGAATCCCAATTATAATGAATACTGTATTTTTCTAAAGGAAAAAGGAATCTATTATGGTAAACAGTCATTAAGCAGCTTGTTGTTTATCTCAAGATTGTCAACTAACCTTTCAATATCACTATTTGGCCTCAATCATTCCCCAAATCAATGATGGATATTTAACCAGTGACTATCAGCACCCTAATTGAGGAGATAAAGTTATAAAGTATCTTTCTTCGAAGAGTTCAAAGAAATTCACAGAACAAAAAAATGAGTGTGTGTGTATGTGTGTGTGCGCGTGCGTGCATATATGTGTGTAATACAATAACACACAAGGAAAAATAACAAAGAAAATAAGGAAAGAGCCAAGACCAAATGGTATTAAAAAGGAAGAGCATCATGGAAAAACTATGAAATATAAGCAAATTAGGAAAGCCTTCAAATTGACAGAAGTATTCAAAGTGGCAGCAGAAATATATAGGACACTACCCTTGAAAGCTAGTAGCAGAAAACAGAATAATCTACTAAAATAAAGAAAAATCAAGTTAATTTTAAAATGCTATTTTTTGAAAACATTTCTCACAAGATATCTGTAGTTTTAATAAATACTTAAGTGCTGAAAAGTTTTTAAAAAGAATTTTTTAAAAATCAATTTATGGTTATATTTACAACTCTCCTAAAATTAACACATTTTGTAAAACAAAAAAAATTCTTCTGAGTCTCATTCAAATTGTTTGAGGATGGCTGTTTTTATAAAGCTTAAATTCACCATAATTATATTTTATAGGTTATTAACTATAAAGTTTAAAAAAAAGTATAAATCTCACACACAAAAAAATAGCCTTTTCTGGGTGATCTGAATCATGCCCAAATTAAGTTAAATTTGGGCAAATGACAAAGAACCTTTGCTTAGTGACAAAGAAATATATCAGCAAAAATTTTAAAAGCTGGACATAAAGTCCTGCTTAATTATATTTAATTCCCTTTGATTACCAAGATGAATTATGATGGTAGGGAATTGCGTGAGGAAGGTGACCAACCGTATCCAGGAAGGCAAAAAGTAGGTCCTGACAGCCAAACGGGCACATGGTTAATTTCTAAGTTGGAAAAAAGAGATATGTTTGGTCTGAATGTTTTCAGCTTGAAAACAAAAACAAGAGGCAATGGACTTGGAAAATAAAGATTTTAAATGGGTAACACAACGATGAACAAAAACTCCTTTTATATCTACTGTGGTACAGAATACAACCATGTATTTTCTTTTATACTTAGAAGTAAGTAAAATAAATTTTAAAATTAAGAATATTAGAACAGAACAGAACCCTAAGAGATCTAATCCAACGTCCAAATTTTAGAGATGAGGAAATTAAGATCCAGAAAGGTTAACAGTCATATTACCTAAGGTTGTACTGGATTAATAAGCAAAAATGAGATGAAAAACCTGGTCTTCTAACATACTGTCCTCAAGCATTTTCTCCTGCTTCCCAATGTCTTTCAGCTGATACAGTATTCTAATAAGGGCCCTGTTTGACAGACTACAAAAGCCTTTTTCTTTTAAAGAATGATGCTCAGACTACTAAAAACTAATAATTATAGTTACTAATTAGAACATAGCAGAAAATAATTAAGTATTTTCTGACGTACAGCTATAAGCATAGAGGTAAATGAATTCATAGTTAATGAAAAAATAAGCATTGGATATTACACAAAAGTACAATAAATACTATTAAAAGGACTTAAAATAGTTTCAGGTTTTTTTTTGTTTTGTTTTGTTTTGTTTTTTAACTGAAGGACATTCTTCTATGGTTAGCTGGGTGAGCTTGAAAGAAATATCAGTTTCTATTTTACTTTGAAAATATATCATCATAGATTCCTATAAAACAAATATGTCATTTATTTTTGTTACTGGAAAAAAAAAACAGGACTTGGAATAGTTAACAGACAATATGGTTCTGGAAGTATTACTTAAGAGAAATCACAAACTCATCCTCATAAAGAGTGGGTGAAGCAAGCTGATCATCGTGCCCTTGTATGATAATATTTACTACAGAACCTGGAAATTAGAATAAGTCATACAACATGCAGTGAGGTTTCTTCTCTTATTTAAAACATACATACACACATCTAAAATCTGGAGTCCATATTTTGTTTTGTTTTTTTCCTAACAAAATGCACTCACCTATAAGCTGTTGTTTTAACAGGATTTTTTGTAATACAGAAGACATCATTTTACAAATATATCACTTTCTTAACCTAACCAGTCTGGAAAACTAGTTAAGTTTATTATTACTACATATATTACTAATATAACATAGAATGAGGCATTGTTTCATGCTATGCAACTTACATTCACCCCAATTTGTTTCTCATTACTACATGAGGCACAGAACACTGTGGGGAATACAATTAAATTTTCTTTTTAATATAAACAAATCATTAGCAAACAGAAAACCTAGCAACTACATCTCTTAGGAACCCATTTTCTAAAACCATTGCTCATCCTATATGCTTTAAAACATAGAACCAGGACAATTTCAAACACTACAGCCTTGTGTATTAAAATAGATATCTAGATAATCAGTGGTAGAATGGACAAGAAAGTTGTCATTCACCTGTCAACTGTCACCCATGTTCAGACACTAAAGATTTGGAAGCTTCTCTGGCAAAGGTAACAGAATAAAATGGCTCACTAACTCACTGTCAAAGATAAACACTGTAGCCTATGTGAGACAAATATGAGACAAAGATTAAATCTTAGGAAAAAAACCACAATGATTATTACATATTGTAGTTAATACACATTGAAGGTCTTTTCCATTTTAGTAATTTAAAATTTGGAAACACTGCAGAACTGGAAATTTGGTTTTTGGAACTAGAATTGGCATTATTTCAAAGATTATACTGTTTAGACAATTTAATTTTGGCTCTTATAGGAAAAAAAAGAATCTCACAGGTGGAAATCTAGTCCAACTCCCTCACCTTACAGCTTAAGAAACTGAGGTCAAATGACTTGCTCAAAGTTCAAAAGAGAGTGGTAGAGACAAGAGTACAACTCACATTTCTAGACCTTTAGTCATGGGCTTTTCCTACTCACCACCTAGTCATCTGCCAAATCTTATCAATTAATGAAAGTAATATCAAGACAATTTTAAATTATATTGTGACCAAGAGAACAAGAAATAATCAAAAGGCACTAATTTTTCAGATTTTTTTCCAGTATTAAACCTTTATGATGTTCCAACTATCTTCTGATGTTCAAGAAGATCAAGCTTTGCACAGAAAGACACTGCATTTCTCACCATCTTTCCCAGTGCTTGGGTGTACCTTCTTTCCTGTTCCCTGATAAGGTAGGAAGAGAGAATCAGCAAATTTTTTTCTACCCTTTGCCACATCCAGATTCTCCCATCACTCAGCAATCTTTCCTCCTCTGAAAGTTACTCTAATTAGAAATAATACTCAGTCAATATTCTGTTTCTATCAGTATATACCAGACCTTAGGTACTCCTCTTTCCTTTCTAAAGATTTCAGTATTATCAGACTCACAGTTTTCCTCTCCACACCAATCACACCTCTTATACAAAGGCACTTCAACAAACAGGTTGATGTTCTCTCAAACACCATGGTTTCCTGGTTCTTTAATCTTCTCAACTCCTATCATTTACTTCTTCACTACTTCAGCCAAAAACAAACACTGTCATACTATTGATCTCACCATTATCCAAAAGTGTTCCACTTCACTGATTAAAAGGAAGGATGGAAGGATGGTTACCAGCACTTAGTAAACACTTATAATGTGGTAGACATTGTGCTAAGCATTGGAAATAAAAATATAAGAAAAAAGAAAAGATACTCCTTGTCTGTGATGACTGTAACATTTTAGTGAGAAAAGACAACAAACATGGCACCCAGTATAGACACACTATCTGGAAGCCAGGAATAGGGCTGGGAGGAGAATAAAGGTCCCCTCCACAAAATGAATGATTCAGGATTAACATGTTAAAGGGAAAAACTGGGTAGATCTTATGAAGGGATGTCCTAAGCTGAGAAGGCCAAAAAAATGGCTAAATGCTCTAGGCACCATTGGAAGCTGATGAGACAACATGATTTGTAAGACAAGGAAGAGGTAGACTGAATAAAGTACTGTAGTCCAGGGCCCCACATAAATGCTCCAACAATAATCTAAGAACATCAGACAAAGCAGTCATTGGGAAATAGGAGAAACCAAAGTAGGTCATCTTTCCATCCCAAGGACACCAGTTAAACTTATAGGCAAATACTAACCAAGGAATTCAAAAGCTTGAAAAATAGAAGAAACTCCCAGGATGACAAACATGTATAAGTTCCAGATTAAAAAAAAAAAAAAAAAAAACACCTCTACAAATGCTCAGAAAGAAAATATTCAAGTAAGTATTCAGGAACCAGTCAAGATCACACATGATTTAGCAGATACAACTTAAAGGAATAGAGGGCATGAATTATGATATTCCAAAAGACAAAAGACATAGGTTTATAACTAGGAATAACTTACATAGCAAAACTGAGTCATAATCTTAAGGGGGGGAATGAAATTTAAATGAAATAGAGGATTTACATGCATTCCTAATGAAATGACAAGTAACTAAAATGCAAGCATAGTAGTAAAAAGAAAAATAAAAAGGTAAATACAAGTAAGCAATCAGAAAATACTTTATAAAGATTGTGTTAGTAGGGGATGGGAGGAAGAAGAGAAGGAAATGATATAAGCATAACTTAAGATCTATAATATCATCAAGAGTCCAAGAAGGAATTGAATAAAGATGGGTCTTAAGAGCGATTTTTATTATGTTTTGATGATCTTAAAAGGAAAGGGAAGTAAAAAAGCACACACTGGGGAAGAAAAACAGAGGAATGGGGAAGGCATTTATTCTTTCACATAATTAAGAAGCACAAGCTGAAGTCTATATAAAAGAGGAAAGGGGGAGGGGGAAAATGGCGGTGGTAGCTGAGCATTATGTTTTCACTTTTATTTAAACTGTTCAGGGAATGACAGAACATACACATGCAAATGTTTTGGTACATAAACATATTCAACTCAACAGAGAAACAGGAAGAAACACAGAGAGAGGAAATGTGAAGATAAAAAGGAACCAAAACAAACCCTAAGTACATAGAGGAATGATCTGATGAGAGGTTTAAAAAGAAAAAAGGAAAGGGGTATAGGTGAGAAGAACTGAAGAGGGCAAGACTCTAGAAACTGTTCCCATCAAACAGAACACTGATGCTGAGCACACCCTGGGGAGCAAAGAAGGAGATATAATAGAATGGAGGGAAATACAGAAAATTTAAAAAATTTGGCATAAATAAATCCATTGCTGCTAAAATTCAAAAGGAAATAGTTAACTGTGGGGGGGAAAACTGCAGCAAGTTTCTTTGCAAAGTTTCATTTCTTAAGATATGTAAGGAACTGATACAAACTGGTAAGAATGAGAGTTACTTCCCATCTAATAAGCTGCCAAAGAACATGAATAGGAAATTTTCATAAGAAAAAATTCAAGCTATCAACAATCAAATGAAAAAAAAATGCTCAAAATCAATAATGATTAAAGGAATGCCAATCAAAGCAATACTAAAATTCCATTTTACATCATTCAGATTGGCAAATTTGGGGGGAGGGAAGGAAAATGAATGAAGTTAGAGGGGCTATGAGAAAATAGGTTCACTAATGTACTAATAATGGCGCTGTGAATTGGCCCAACCATCCTGAAAAGAAATTTGCAAACTATGTCCCCAAAATCATTCAACTGTGCATATATGATTTTGACTCAGCAAACCACTACTAGGCCTATAAGCTATCCTGGGTATACCTCAGGAAATACCCTAAGGAAATCAAGGGAAAAAGGGAAAAGATCCATATATACAAAAATATTTATGGCAACTCTTTTTGTGATGGCAAACTGGGGGAAAAATAGGAGATGCCCATCAACTGGGGAATAGCTGAACAAATTATAGCATGTGACTGTAATAGACAACTACTGTGCTAAGAAATATGGTTTCAGAGAAACTCTGGAAAATGTGTATGAACTAAGGCAGTGTGAAGTGAACAGAACCTGGAGAATGATTCATATTACATTAATACTGCAAAAACAATTTTTAAAGACTTAAATGATCAATCCTGAATCCAAAAAATTAATAAGGAGGAATGAACTTCCTTACAAGAAAGTAATGGACTAATATATAGAATGTAATACAAATTTTGGGACATTGCCAATATGGCAATTGTTTTGTTTGACTATGCAATACACAATATCTTACTTTTTTATTAGTATTCTCCAGTATTGGACATAGTGCTTGACACATAGTAATGTAGTATCTAACAAATACTTTTTTTGCATTCATTTTCTATTGTGTCTTATCAAAACTTTGTATTCTCCCACTATAGTAGTTTTCCTTGCAAGTAACAGCTGTGATAAATGTATGCAGAATAAATAAATGGGAAACAAATTAAGGCTATTTTTCCTGACAATATATTATAATAATAGTGAGATGAACTCCAATATGACAGTTCCAACTACCTTTTAAGCATCTCAAACTGTTTAAGCTCAATATGTGCAAAACAAAATTCATTTTTGTTTTCTTGAGTGATATTACCACTATCAACACTTATGAACTTTCCTGGCTTATCATATAGCTATTTGTGACTTCTCAATTATATAAAAGTTGTAGAACCATGCTCTGTGCCAAATCAAATGTTATTCTCAACAGACTATATAGCAGAAATGATGGATTTTATAGAATTTACTTACTGTATGACAAACTTCAGCTTTGATTTCTTTTAAGGCTCGTTCAGAAAATACACAACCACAGCAGCGTAAGAAGCAAAACCTTAAAAATTTAAATATAAGAATTATTTATTATTAATGCTTACTATAAATAATAATCACAATATCATAATATAAACTAACAGAACATATACACTTATAATAAACAAATTAAAAATACATAATAAAATATTGTTATAAATTTGATAATTACATTTATTACCTATCATTTGTTGAGCATAATTTGCATTCCTGTAATACATCCACATACATTATTTTACAGTATTACAGTTTAAAGTGACTGAGTTCTATATGTAGAAACAAGCCCTGTGAAAAGAGCCACATCAAGAGAGAGCATTCATCTTTTTTTGTTGTTGTTTGGAACTTCTACTTTTATTCTGTGGAATTGCAGTTTCTACATTTGTGAATTGTCTATAAAACCTTGAGAGTTAAATATGTTTTAATAATCTTGGTAGAAAACACATTGTATCCCTAGAGAAGGTTAATTAATATCTTGTAAGAAGTTAGATGCCTCCTTTCTATATGACCCCTTGTGGCTGATTGGGGAAAGGCATATACCCCACAAGGCACAATATATCCACAAGGATTTTCCTTATAGAAACCATTCATCCTAGATTTTCCACAATTCTCATTTCAATAAAAGCATCTGCACTTAAAAAAAAAAAAACCATTCATTTTTACATATTGCTTTATGAATCATGTTGGCAGAGAAAAATCAGAACAAAAGGGAAAACCATGGGAGAGAAAAAAAAAAACAGAAAAAAGAAGTGAATATATCATGTGCTGATTTACATTTAATTTCCACGGTTCTTTTTCTGGATGCAGATGGCATTTTCTATGCAAAGTCTACTGGAATTGCTTTGGATCACTGAATTACTGAGAAGAAAAAGCCTTTCATAGTTGAATATTGCACATTCTTGCTGTTATTGTGTACAATGTATTCCTGGTTCTGCTTCTTTCACTCAGCAACTGTAAATTAACAGTTTGGTCAAAGAGTTGTGAAGATATCTGTCCACAGCAATTTGAAAAGATATTTAACTAATTCATTAGAAGGGATACAATGTATAACAGTGGAAAGAATATCCATGAGATGAAAGAAATGACTACCTTTTAAATACTGAAGTGAGAACAAATTCAAGACTATTTCTTTATTACTATCTGCTGGGCATAGAGCCAATGCATCAGATACTGCACACTCCATAACATTTTCCCACTGTGGTAATTTGTAGCTGTAGTTACAAGGAAAAGAGAATCACTTTATGGGAAACATTTGCCCTTTACTTCCTTTCCCAGGGTCAAGTATATCAAAGGCTTTAAATGTGTCACATGTGGGAACTAGTGCATAAAAGAGAACATTTTAAAATATATAAAGATCTCTTTAAAATCCCACATTAAGCTTCCCTACAATAAAATGCTGGCTGGGAAGTGAGCAGAACCAGAAGAATATTATATACAGTAACAGTAACATTATATGATAATAAACTATGACAGATTTAGCTCTTCTTTGCAATGCAATGATCCAAGACAATTCCAAAAGACTTGTGATAGAAAATGTTATTCACATCCAAAGAAAGAATGAATGCAGATCAAGGCATACTATTTTCACTTCTTTTTTGATTTTTCTTCCTCATAGTTTTTCCCTTTTGTTGTGATTCTTCCTTTACAACATGACTAATAGGGAAATATATTTAACATATTTGTATATGTATAACCTATATCAGATTGCCTGCTGTTTTGGGGAGGGAGAGAGGAAATTTGGAACTCAAACTCTTACCAAAAACAAATGTTGAAAAATATCTCTACATGAAATACTATTAAGTGAGAAAAAACAAAAAACAAAAAAATGCTGATTGGACTTAGAAGTTACATTACAAATGGATTACGGGTAAATACCCATTTGTGATTTAATAACTTTAGAAGATAAAATCCAAGGCAGGACTTTATACCAACTATTTCAGAATTACTGACCTATGCCGACCATTCATCTCCAGACCTACAACAGGGCAAATAAATCGGGCACGCTGGAGATCATCATATTTATCACCTTTTGTATTTCCTTTATCACCTCTCCAGGATGGATTATCAGAAAGCTTCAGTTCTGTCACATTCTAGGAAAAACCATCAACATTTTAAATAGTGAATTTATATACTATTTCCCCTTAATAATTCATAAAACCAACACTGAAGTTATTATTTTACTCCCTCTCCCTTTCTTATGCCATTTCCTCTATGAGGACTATCCCAATCTCCCAATTGTTAATGTTTTCTCCCCATCAAAAAAGTTCTCCGTATTTACTTATATTTATAAGTTGTTTCTTATTTCACTCACAGGAATGGAAGCTTTTTCAGGGTAGGAATTATTTTGCCTTACCAAAAAAAAATAAATAAATAAATCTTTGTATCACCAGTAAATAACAAATTTGGAACATACTAAATGCATACTAAATGTTATCAAATCATTGAATGAATCATATCATCAGTAACTCTAAACCTAGAAAGAATATCACTCTAAAGTTAAGAAAGGAATTAGTGTTTTACTTATCCACAGATGAGCTAAATAAATGCTTGATCATTTTAAGTTTCAATTTTCAACCTAATTCAACTAACATTGAATACCTGGCTAAAGGCAAAACTCTATTTTACTGTATTTTGAAAAAAAGACATAACTTTCATAATTAAAAATTAAATCTTGAGACAAAAACTACACTGATCCCAATAATAAAAGTACTTTCCTTTTCTCTTTATGAAAGAAATATCACTAATAATAATTTCCATAAGACAAATTGTTTTTGTTTTTTTTTGGGGGGGCGTCTTCTTTTTTTTTGTTGAGGCAATTGGGGTTCCGTGACTTGCCCAGGATCACATAGCTAGGAAGTGTTAAGTGTCTGAGGCCAAATTTGAACTCAGATCCTCCTGAGTGCAGGGCTGGTGCTCTATCCACTACATCACCTAGCTGCCCTTCCACAAGACAAAATGAAACAGAGTATGACATATTCTGTGAGTTAGGAGACCATCCAGACCCCAATCTTCCCACTAATTAGTTGTGTGACCTTAAAGCAAAACACCTCAGTTTTCTCATGAGCAAAATGAAAGGGAAGCATTTGATATTTATATTCCATTTCTGATCTAAAATTCCATAAAATTATTTTCCACATCTAAAACAACGGGAACTATCCATCAACAGTTACAAATATTACCTTGTATTTATATGATAGTTTATAGCTCTAAAAACTTTTTTGAAATCCATTATTTGATTTAATGAATCACAAACACTCTGTAGAGAAAGTAAATATATTATGCCCATTTTCAATATGAGTTACTGAGGACATTAAGTGACTTGCTTAGAGTTCCATAGCAAATTAATGAAACTATTACTGGAACTCGCCTCTTATGATTCCCATTTTTAAGCATACCATAAGAAAGTAAACATTTATGACCCTTCAATTATTTCAGAATTATTAGTATTACCTTAATGCTCTTGATGTGAGATGCTGCCTGCCCAAGAGCTTTGTCATTAGATTTGTCCAGTAAAAACTCAATGACTGCATCTTTGTTATAAAGTCTGTAACAATAAAAAGTAGTAAAAATTTTATCATTATAGGCAATAAAGTATCTGTGCTAACTGAGGCAGATTCATCAAATACTTAAAACAGTGATAACGATGGTATAAAACTGCATTTGACAATGGAATGGATTACATGATGCTTCTTTTTAAAGTATTTCAGAGAAATATAAACAAAAATGTATTGTTTATCAGTAACTATGTGTGTAGTGTGTTCAAGGAAGGCAACTAATTTTATTTATTTATTATTAAAGCTTTTTATTTGCAAAACATATGCATAGGTAATTTTTCAACATTGACCTTTGCAAAGCGTTCTGTTACAAATTTCTCCCTCCTACTCCCCACCCCCTCCCTTAGATGGCAGGAAGTCTAATACATGTTAATTATGTTAAAATATTTGACAGCTCGAATATGTGTATATATATTTATACAGTTATCTTGCTGTACAGGGGAAAAAAAAAAAAAAAAAAAACAAAACCTGAGAAGGAAAACATAATGCAAGCTAATATCAAAAGAGTGTGAAAATGCTATGTTATGGTCCAGACTCAGATTCCACAGGCCTATCCTGGCTGTATGTGGCTTTCTTCATCACTGAACAACTGGAACTGGTTTGAACCATCTCATTATTGAAGAGAACAATGTCCTTGATCATCATATAGTCTTATTGTTGCTGTACAATGATCTCCTGGTTCTGCTGATTTCACTCAGCATCAGTTCATGCAAGTCTCTCCAGGCCTCTCTGAAATCGTCCTGCTGCTCGTTTCTTACAGAGCAATAATATTCCATGACATTCATATACCATAACTTATTCAGCCATTCTCCAATTGATGGGCATCCATTCAGTTTCCAGTTTCCAACCACTACAAAAAGAGCTGCCACAAACGTTCTTGTACATGTGGGTCCCTTTCCTTCAATTGGGCATCCATTCAGTTTCCATTTCTAGCCACTACAAAAAGGGCTGCCACAAACATTCTTGCACATGTGAAGCCCTTTCCTTCCTTTAAGATCTCTTTGGGATACAAGCCCAGTAGAAACACTGCTGGGTCAAAGGGTATGCACAGTTTGATAACTTTTTGAGCATAGTTCCAAATTGCTCTCCAGAATGGTTGGATCCATTCACAGTTCCACCAATAATGTATCAGTGTCCCAGTTTTCCCACATCCCCTCCAACATTCATCATTATCTCTTCTTGTCATCTTAGCTAATCTGACAGGTGTGTAGCGGTACCTCAGAGTTGTCTTAATTTGCATTTTTCTGATCAATAGTGACTTGGAGCACCTTTTCATATGACTAGAAATAGTTTTAACTTCATCATCTGAAAATTGTCTGTTCATATCTTTTGACCATTTACCGATTGGAGAGTGGCTTGAATTCTTATAAATATGAGATAATTCTCTATATATTTTAGAAATGAGAAGGCAACTAATTTTAAAAGTGGTCTTAAGACAGAATTGGATTTGAAAAATTTGATCCAGATATATACTTGAGGAAAAAGAAATACAAAATGAAGGTATTTGCTGAGGAAAATCTACAAGTAGACAATAGCCCTATTTACAAATGTAAATTTACTTCAAATTCATTTTTAAAAGAAAGTAATAATTCAAATAATACAAAAGCATACCTGCCAAGTTCACAAGCTACTATTGGTCTTCTTAGTATTTCTTGACTTAATGTACAATAGTTCCATTGGGCCACTAATTCAGCATTTTTGTCAACCTAAGAAATGGGAAAAAAAAAAGATACATAGGATGATTATACATGGGATTTCATCACTATCCACAAGTATTTTACTTCCTTAATTAGAAACTCTGAGATTCCTCTATCTGACCATAATATTCCATAACTCCATTTCTTTCTCTGTTCTACCCCTCCTAAACCAATATTTTCATCTTCACTGACATCTCTGATCTCTTTACTTTACTAGACCATTAGGTGCTTCTCTGACTTCCTTTTCCAATTTCAACCCTCTAGCCATATGAATGCCATAATACTTCTGCTTTTTAAAAATGCACTTATTTATTTGAAACAAATACAAAGTAAGAAAAAACAAAATAGAAAAAAAAACACATTATCATGTTCTCAGCAGAACATCAGGAAGGAATTTTCATATCAAGAAAGCATATATAATAATAGAAGACACTATTTATAACTATCTTTTCTTTGCTTCCTTGTAGGTTTTCTTTTGTTTTCTGTTATTCATGTTCACTTTATTCTTTTTTTCCCCCTTTCAAGGGGATTCTCTTCTTAAGCAGGTTACAGTTAAGCTTAAATCTATTTATATAAACATTTATATGTACATACCTTCATGTACACATATACACACATATATACAAACACACATACACAGATATAAACATCCATCTAAAACAAAATTAATATGCCTGACATATATTTGTAGATTTCTCTCTTCTGCTCTTGAATGCTCTGTTCTACCCTGGCTCATCTCTTTACAAAACTTGGCAGTGGATAGCTATTCTTACTCCTCTATTCCTTTTCATAGGAAAATGGAACTGAAGGAAGTAACACAACTGTACTCAAAAAGTGTATTATAAATTCATATTACCCATCTTCAACTGGACCTTCATTGCAGCAAGGCAGTCCTTTTATTTCTCCCTGATTAAATTCCTTGTCTTATTTCCCACAGACACTTTTCTTTTTTTTTTCTTTTCTTTTTTTTAAATTTTGAAGCAATATAGTTATTTTATTTATTTATTATAATTACATTTATTATTATTTATCTATAATAATAAATATTATTAGTATTATTATCACCATCAGCATCACCATCATTTTCAGTGTTTTAATTTTTTTTTTTATTAAGCTCTTTATTTGCAAAACATATGTATGGGTAATTCTTCAACATTGACCCTTACAAAGCTTTCTATTACAAATTTCCCCCCCCTAGTCTCCACCCCTCCCCTAGATGGCAG
>JAJPUD010001694.1:46532-66109 GCA_023553655.1 Myrmecobius fasciatus | reverse complement strand
CATGAAAATGTTATGTTTCGTATCTCTCATATCCCATATCTCTGGGTGTATATGACTTTCTTCACTGAACAATTGGAACTGGTTTGAAACATTTCATTGTTGAAGAGAGCCATTCCATCAAAATTGATCATCATATAGTATTGTTGTTGCTGTATATAATGATCTCCTGGTTCTGCTCATTTCGCTCAGCATCAGTTCATTCAACCACAGACACTTTTCTAAACCTTTTCTTCTCTCCTCAAATCTCACATACTTCTCTTCCCTACTCTTTTCAGAAGACCTTGCCTCTTACTTTACTGAGAGAATTGAGGGCATTTGACATACCCTCTTCTTCCATTCTCTTTATTTCAAAATTCCTTGATTTATCTTTCACTCATGCCCAGATATGACAATAAGGTGGACCTCATCTTTCTAAGGCCAGCCTCTCTACAGGCATATTTGACCTCATCCCTTCCTCTCTTCTTCAGTAGATTGTCCTTCACTCACTTGAATCTTCAACTTCTTTCAATCTAATGGTTCTATCCCTACTGCCTTTCAAACATGACCAACTCTACTACAGTCTCCAAAAAACTTTCACTAAACTCAACCACCCCCTTAAGCTATCATTAAATATCTTTCTTCCCTTCCCTAGTCAAATTAATAGAAAAATCAGTCTATACTCACTGGCCTCCACTACCTTTCTTCTCATTTACTCCTCAATCTTCTGATATCAGGCTTGTGACTTCATTACTCAATTGAAACTTCTTTTTTCCAAATTCACCAATGATTTATTAAAATCAAACTGCCTTTTCTTAGTCCTCCTTTCAAGCTACGTTCTCCATTTGACAATGCTTCTTAACCACCCTTTTCCTTGAATCCTCTCTCCAATCTAAGCTTTTATGTATTACTCTCCTGTTTCTTGTCATATTTGCCTAAATTGACTGCTTTTTCTTCAACTCCTCTGCTGGTTCACCATCCATATTAAATCCCCTAAGTGTGGGTATTCCCTAAGGTACTGACCTAGGCCCTCTTCTCTCTCTAAAATTTCTCTTTTGGTAACTTCATTGGATCACATAAGATTAACTATCATTCCTGTGAAGACTTTCAACTCTATATATCCAGCTCCAATATCTTCTTAAGCCTCAGTCCTGCATCACTAGTTGTTTACTAATCTTAAGCTAAATGTCTCAAAAACATCTCAAACATTTTGGCTTCAATATGTCCAAAATAGAACTCATTATATTTTCCCCAAAGTGTGTCCTCTTTCAAAATTTCCTCTTTCTATGAAAGATTTCACGATCTGGAGCCGTGAAATGATCCAACCATTCTGGAGACTAATCTGGAACCATGCCCAAAGGGCTATAAAACTCTGCATATGGTTTGACCCGGTAGTGTCATTACTGGGTCTGTATCCCAAGGAAATCATCAAGAAGGGAAAAGGACCCACATGTGCAAAAATGTTTGTAGCAGCAATTTTTGATGAGTAGATACCCATCAATTGGGAAATGGCTGAAGAAGTTGTGGCACATGAAGGTAATGGAATATTATTATTCTATAAAAAATGATGAACAAGCTGATTATAGAAACGCCTGGAAAGATTTACATGAATTGATGCTCAGCAAAATAAGCAGAACTAAGAATACATTGTACACAATAACAGCAAGAATGTGTAATGATCAACTATGAAAGGCTTGGTTCTTCTCGGTGTTTCAGTGGTCCAAAGCAATCCCAATATACTTTGAATAGAAAATGCCATCTGCATGCAAAAAAAAAGAACTAAGACCTGAATATAAATCAACACATGCTATATTCATTTTTTTTTCTGTTTTTTTTCTTTCCCATGGTTTTTCCCTTTTGTTCTGATTTTTCTCTCCCAACATGATTTATAAAGTAATGTACGTAAAAAAGGAAAGAAAGAAAAGAAAAGAAAAGAAAAGAAAAGAAAAGAAAAGAAAAGAAAAGAAAAGAAAGATTACACCACCCTTCTAGTCTCACAGGTTCCAAACTTGATAGCATCCTCAGTATCTCACCACACGTCCGTCCCCCTCACCCCACATATCCAATCAGTTGCCAAATCTTGGCATTTCTACCTTTTCAACAACTGTCACTTCTGATTCTTCTCTCTCCTTGCAGCTACCAGTTTCATTCAGGCCTTCATCATCTGTCACCTAGATTATTCCAACAGCCTTCTAAATGGTGTCCTTGCCTCAAGTCTTTCCCCATTCCAATCCATTCTATATATTGCTGCCAAACAAATTTTCCTTAAATGCAGATCTGACCATCTTACTCCCCTACTCAATTAATTGCAGTGATTCTCTATTGCCTCAAGAATCAAATACAAAATTCCTCCAGTTAGCTTTTAGAATTATTCACAATTTCTTCCCAACCACCTTTCTGGCTTCACTAGAATGAAGTCAAACTGGTCTACTAGTCTTCATATCCTACTTCTTTGTCTTCATACTGACTGGCTCCTATGTCTAGAATGAACTCCTCATCTCTGCCTCATATATTTCCATTGTTTTCTTCAAGATATATCTTAACATCATATGTAATGGAGATAAACTGAAGCATTCCCAATAAGTTCAGGGGTGAACCATCACCACTACTATTAATATTGTATTAGAAATGTTAGCTTTAGCAATAAGAGAAGAAAAAAGAAAATGAAGGAATTAAAATAGGTAATGAGGAAACAAAATTATCACCCCTTCCAAATGATATGATGGTATACTTAGAAAATCCTAGAGAATCAACTAAAAAACTACCAGAAACAATTAACAACTTCAGCAAAGTTGAAGGATACAAAATAAATCCACATAAATCATTGACATTTCTATATGTTACCAACCTAAGTCCAGCAACAAGAGATACAAAGAGAAATTCCATTTAAAATTACCATAGAAAACAGAAGATATTTGGGAGTCTACCTGCCAAGACAAAGTCAAGAACTATATAAGCAAAACTATAAAACGCTTTCCACACAAATCAAGTCAGATCTAAACAACTGGAAGAATATTAGATGCTCATGGGCAGGCCAACCTCATATAATAAAAATGACAATTCTATCTAAATTAATCTACTTATTCAGTGCCATGCCACTCAAATTGCCACGAGTTACTTTATAGAGCTAGAAAAAATAATAACAAAATTCATCTGGAAAAACAAAAGGTCAAGAATTTCAAGGGAGTTAATTTAAAAAAAAAATACAAATGAAGGTGTCCTGGCTGTACCAGATCTAAAACTATACTATAAAGTGGTAGTCTTTGAAACCATTTGGTATTGGCTAAGAAACAGAGTAGTGGGTAAGTGGAATAGGTCCAGTTCATGAGATACAACAGTCAATGATTATCATAATCTAATGTTTGATAAACCCAGACTCCAACTTCTGGGATAAGAATTCACAATCTGACAAAAATTGCTGGGAAATTTTGAGTATGGCAGAAACTAGGCATTGAACGACATCTAACACCTATACCAAGATAAGGGTGAAATGAGTTCATGGTTTAGACATAAAGGGTAATAGTATCTCTTAGATCTGTGGAAAAGGAAGGAATTTATGGCCAAAGAAGATTTAGAGAACATTATGAAATGCAAAATGGATAATTTTGATTATATTAAATTAAAGAGTTTTTGTACAAACAACACCAATGTAGCCAAGATTAGAAAGGAGGCAGAAAACTGGGGGGAAAATTGTTGTACATACCAGAGTTCTGATAAAGGTCTCATTTTTAAAATATAGAGAGAAATGACTCAAATTTATAAGAATACAAGCCATTATCCAAGTGATAAATGGTCAAAGGATATGAACAAGATATAGCTTAAGCACTATCTCCTATAGGACAACCTTTTCTGATCCTTCAACTACTAACTGTCATGCCCCTTCTTAGACTTTCTCTATATTGAACTACTTTGTATTTACTTGTTTTCACTCTTTTCATATTTGAATGAACAAATGAATAAAGCATTTGTTAAGCATTTACAATGTGCAAAACACTGTGCTTTGGGGATATAAATTGAAATGTCCCTGTTCTCAAGGAGCTCATATTATACTGAAGGAGGTTTCAGCTGCAAAGGTCCCAGAATTTTTAGGAAGCTGTGGCAAAGCAAATGGGAATGCTTCTTTATTGTCATTTCCACTGATAAAAATCAGACAGGTTTCTGATGTTAAATCATTTTTACAGTGCCAAAGTCTTTGACAACTTTGTTTTCTGAGTCTTCAACAGATGTGACTGCAACAGTGAAAAAAGCAATGGCTAGGCCTCATCTCAAAAGAAACTGCTTCCTTATATCAAGAGTGGGCTGTAAACACCACTATTCCCAAAGTTCTTAGCCTTTGGGTCCCAGATTGTCTCCACTGAGGTCTGGGGAGAGGGGAGGGAGTTGATAATGCCAAGGTGATGACCTGACTCCTGTCTCTCCCTGAGAGTGCCTTGCTATTTCAGCTAAGCTGGCTCCTCTGCCCTGTGTATGGCAATTAGCGGCTGGTGGGGATGACTGGCCCTTCAGAGGATTTGCTTCCCCAGTAGCAAATAAATACTTATTCTGCATATACTTGTTTCTCCCACTAGAATATAAGCTCTACAGTAAGGATTGTTTCATTTTCTGTATTTATGTTTTCAGCACAGAGCAAAATGTTTGGTACATAGAAGGCATTTAATTAATATTTGTCAGTTGATGGATGAATATAAAAACTTGATTATAGAATTTTAGAATTACAGAATATTTGAACTTAAAAGGATCTTCGAGGTGGCTCTCTGCTTGCCAAAGCCAATGGCTCTTCATGTACCAATGATCTCCAGAAGACTATCACATTCCTTTCTTTCTTTCCCCTTTTCTTCCCTGCCACCTTAAAACCCTCATTTGACCCTCCCATTCCCACTAGCTATCATATATTTTTCCTCTGCATCTCAGTTAATCTCCTTGAAAAAGCTATTTACATATAGTCTATTCCACTCCTATTTCCTCTCCTTTCCAATTCTCTTGAAAACTCTTTGCAATTTGGCTTCTGATCTTGCTGTTCAAAGTTACCAATGAACTCTTAATTGCCAGATCTAGTGGCTTTTTTTTTTTTTCCCCAATCTATCCCTCTTGGTAGTTCTATAGCATTTGATATTAAGATCATTCATATTCAAGATCTTTCCTTGATCCTTCTTAGCCTGGTCAGTCATCTAAGTCATATTCAATAACTATAGATATCTCCTAAGACTTCTTTGTATACGAGTTCCCATAAGGTTAATTATCTATAGCAAATGATTCCAAGTTATATACACACAGACTTCATCTCTCTCCTGAGTTCCAGTCCTGCATTATAAGCAGCCTTTCAGATATTCTAAAGCAAAGATTCTGCAGGCATTTCAAATTCAGACAAACAGAATTTATAGTCTTCCTCCCCCATATCTCAAACTTTTCCCTCCCCTAAATTTGCCCAAACTGTTGAGGTCACAACTAACCTTTTAGTAACCCAGATTTTCAACTTTAGTATTTTTATATCCAGAATTTATATAGCACTTTTAAAGTTTGCAAAGCACTTTACATGCTATCTCATTTGATCCTCACAACAATCTTGTGAAATAGGAGCCATTATTAATCCCATTTTACAGATAAGGAAACTGAGGCACGGGGTGGTTAAATGACTTGCCCAGGGTCATTACTAGTAAGTGTTTTAGCAGTTCTCCTGAGTCTTCTTGACTCCAAGTTTTATACTCTATCCAGCATGCTACCCAGGTTAAAAGGCTACCCTCAACTTCTTGCTTATATTAATCTGATAAAACCAATCACTTGCCAAATCTTGTCTGATTTTGCCTCTATAACATCTCTCACATCCCATTCTTCCCAACACAAAGTTTGAACCCTAGTTCAAATCCTCATCATCTCTCACCAAGGATATAAAACTAGTAAAATAAAAACAAAAAACAAAAAATAAAAATAAAAATAAAAAATAAAAGTTTCTTAAAATGCTAAGGGAAAAAAATCTTCCTAGTAAGTTATTTCTTTGCATGGTGGTAGGTTAGAATTTTACTTCCCCTTCACTTCAGCTTCTCTGACTGAGAGAGCTGGTCTAGACAGTTCATAGATCCCTTCTACTGCTAAATCTATGATCCTGTAAATTTTTGAGAAAATAGAGTAAACAATAAAGTGTATGAAAACAAGAGAGATTAAAAATGGCAGAATTTAAAGATTATAAGAAAATATTATTATTTTCTTTCAGCATAGCTCTTCTAAGCATCTATTAAAAACACAAAATAATACAATCAACTTAATTGTGTCATAATCTGAACACCAGGGGGCATATCATGCCATTAAATTTGGACTATGGTTGACAAGAGTTACAAACAAAAGTATTATGAAATATATAAAAATACAAATATAAAATCCTGAATAATATTGACTTATATACTTCTTATTTTTAAATATGCAGAAAACAGCTATATATGCCACCATGCCCCTAACATCAATCTCTCTCCCTATTTCTTTAAGAGCAACTTTCTACTTTTTAACTTTCACACTTGTCATTTATTAGAAGAATAATCCAAAAAAATAAGATTACTGGACCTCAAGAATGAGTCTAGAAGAAAAACAACTGGTAGATAAAGTATCAAAAAAGCCCTTCTCACACATTCTCCCCTCCTGGCGCCTGAAATTATCCTAGTTTTGATATAGCACTGTTGATTAAACATTCTTCCGTGCTATATCTGCTACGTCTTTTAAAATTAAATAATTCAAAAATTGTTAAGGCATTGTTTTGAATTTAACGTTAGAGTTCAGCAGAGACCAATGGATATCTGGGCAAAGTAAGGAAAGTTAGAGATGCTCAAAATTCTTATTTATAAGTCTACAGAGAGAAGTTCAGTGTACAGATATGAGTAGTAGTCAGACCACCTAGATGGGTGTCCAGTGTCTATCACTAACTCATACCAGTGTGACACCAGGTGGGTAGTTTTCTAGATTTGTGCCTCAAACCAGGTCCTCAACTCTAAATCTAGTTTGTTTTTCTCCCCTTTATGCAATGTGCTTCTTGACTTCATGCAGTATTTTTATGTCTATTAATTTCCATTATCTGTTTCTCTGTTAAATGTAGGCAACAGTAGTTGCCTTTAATCCATCTCATAGCAGTTTGAATAGATTGCTGAGTTTATGTCGACTGATTGCTTTGAATATTTCAGGCAAAAGTCACTTTTTAAATAGGAATAAAAGGGATGACAATATTGAAATTAGTTCTTGTGGGATATTATCTTCCATTAAAAAGGAAGTTTGGTGTGATTAATCTCTAAGGCTCCTGTACACTCTGAGATCATAAAAGCAATTTTGTAATTTTACATAGATTTTAATCTGAACTGAAAGTACTTTCTCCTCAAATTTTCTGGATTATTTTCTTTAGATATCTATGTATGATAATCCTTTGTTTATGACATATAAAGTTAATCTTTGTTACATATTCTCCCCCTCCCAACTTTCAATACACTCAAACCCTGATGTAAAAAAATAATGTCTTTGAAGGGAAAAGTGGAAAAGCTATGTTAGTTTTAATAATCACATAATTCCTCTAAACAGCTCCAACAAGTAGTCACCCATTATGATAATAACAATGATAATTAACATTTATATTGCCCTATGTGCCAGACACTGAGCTAAGTGCTTTACAATTATCTCATTGGATTCTCACAACCCTTTGAGGCAGCTGTTACTATTATCTTCAAATGAAAAAACTGAAGCAAACAAGTGACCTGGTTAGGGTTACACACTAAGTTTCTGAGAGTTGATCTGACCTCAGGTCTTTCTGACTCCAGGCCCAGCACCATGCACCATCTAGCTGTCAATAATCCAGACGGTGAGATTATCATATCTTTTGTTCTGAACTGTCAAATATTTTTGTAGCCAAACTGGCACATAACAGGTGATAATTAATTACATGTCTACTGAATTGAATATGGTAATGATTTAAATAATTTTTTTTGTTTTTTGGGTTTTTTTTTGCTGAGGCAATTGGGGTTAAGTGATTTGTCTAGGGTCACATAGCTAGGAAGTGTTACGTGTCTGAGGTCACATTTGAACTCAGGTCCTCTTGACTTCAGAGTTGATGCTCTATCCACTGCGCCACCTAGCTGCCCTAAATAATATTTTTTTAAATGAAGGCATTTACTTTTTAAATTACAAGTCAATATATCAATTTAAATCCAAACTACAAGTTCATATATTATATGGGAACTTGAAGGAAAAAAAAAAGTCAAGGATGATGCTGTGATCCTAAGGCTCCAATGTTACAATGCTATAATTTGGATTTGAAGATAAAAGAGATCTTAGCTGACATCAAGTTCAACTTGTTCACTTCACGCAAGAGAAAAATGAAGCCCAGAGTAGCTGAATGATTTCCTATGATTGCACAGTAATGAGTGACAAAGCCAGTATTTGAATTCCTGTCTAAAACAAGCTCTCTTGCCACTGCACCAAGTGTCTTTCTAAGCCAGAAAATGACTAATTTGATTTCATATTTATACATTCATAAAATGAGATGCAAAATAATAATAAAGGCCTTGTGAAGTCAGACTAATATAAGGCATTGTTATTACTACTGACTTTAACATTAGGACTTAGGACTGCTCCACAGTCCCTTCACTCAGTCTTTCCCCTGCTCTGAACATATGTCATTATCCCTCCACATAAATCTCTGGATGCTAGAGGCAGAGGAGTATGAATAGAACTGTCAAATTGCACTCCAACACTTAGTAACCAAGGCCAAGTCACTTAACTGTTCTCCATAAAAGCACTCGTAGTTGTAATTTTCCAAAACCACTTTGCCTATCAAAGTTATACACACACTGGCTCTGACATATCCTGTGTGTCTCATCTAATGACAGTATCTTATCTATAGCTAGGTGGCACAGTGGGTAAAGCTGCAGGGCTTGCAAGACAAGCCCTGGAAACTCTTATGAACAGTTAACAAAATACTTTTCATCCAAATAGTCAAATCTAAATTGGAAAAATATTAATTGTTCATGAGTAGGCTGAGTCAATATAATAAGTATGACAATTCTACTTAATTAACTTAGTGTCACCCAAACTACCAAAAATTATTTTATTTTTTAAAATTTATCTAGAAGAACAAAAGGTCAAAAATGTCAAGAAAATTAATGGGGGAAAAATGTGAAGGAAGGTCAATTCATACCAGATCTCAAAATGTATTACAACACAGTAATCATTCAAAACAATTTGGTAAGGGCTAAGAAAAAGTAATGTATCAGGGGAATAAATTAGATGCACAATACATTGTAGTAAATGACCATGAAGATTTACTATTTGATAAACCTTAAATATCCAAACTTTGGGGACAAAAGCTCACTATTTGAAAAAAAAATTGCTGGGAAAACTGGAAAAGAGAGTATGGCAGAAAGTAGAGCAGCTCAACATATCTCACACTATATACCAAAATAAAGTCAAAATGAGTACATAATTGAGACATAAAGGAAAAAAGCCTAAGAAAATTAGGGGAGCATTGAATAATTTACTAATCAATCTATGGATGAGGGAAGAATTTAGATCAAACAATAAAGAAAATTTTGAAGTGAAAAATGGTTAATCTTGAATATATTAAATTAAAAAGGTTTTGCACAAAGAAAACCACTGCAACCAAAATCAGAAGAAAGCAGAAAACTGGGAGGAAATTTTATAGCAAGTATCTCTGATAAAGGCCTCATTTTTCAAATATATAGAGAACTAAGTAATATTTATAAGAGCACAAGTCATTCCCCAATTGATAAATGGTCAAAGGATTTAAATAGGCAGTTTTCTTTTCTTTTCTTTTTTTTTTTTTGGCTTTTTGCTGAGGCAATTGAGGTTAAGTGACTTGCCTAGGGTCACACAGCTAGGAAATGTTAAGTGTCTGAGACCAGATTTGAACTCCGGTCTTCCTGACTTCAGGGCTGATGCTCTATCCACTTCACCACCTAGCTGCCCCTAAACAGGCAGTTTTCAAACAAAGAAATCAAAGCTATCTATAGTCACATAAAAAAATGCTCTACATCACTAATGACTAAAGAATACAAATTAAAATAACTCTGAAGTATCATCTTACACTTATTGGATAGCTAATATGACAGAAAAGGAAAATGAAAAATATTGGAGGGGACATGGGAAAAATGGAACACTTTATGCACTGTAGTAGAGTTGTGAAATGATCCATCAATTCCAAAGAGCAATTTGGAACTATGCTCAAAGATCTATAAAATTGTGTATACCCTTTGCTCCAGCAATACCATTGCTAGGTCTACATCACAAAGAAATTAAGAAAAAAAAGGGGAAAGGAGAGAGAACCTATTTCCATAAGGTTATTTATTCATAGCAGCTCTTTTTCTAGTGACTAAAATTGTAAATTGAGGGAGTCTTAACTAATTAAATTAATAAATTTAGGGAAATTAACTGGCAAATGGCTTAAAAAATTATAGTATATGATTATAATGGAATATTATTGTGTTATAAGAAATGACAAGCAGGTTGATTTCACAAAAACCTGGAAAGGTTTACAAGAATTGATATGGAGAGAAGTGATCTTTAGAAGCAGGAAAACATCGTATACAGTAACAATACTTATGTTGAACAACTGTGAATGACAACTTTTCTTAGCAATATAATGATCCAAAACAATCCCAAAAGGGTTCAAGATGAAAAATGCTATCTATGTCCAGAGAAAGAACTCATGGCATCTGATACAGACTGAAGCTTCCTTGCTTCCTTCCAAGTTTTCTTCCACAAAATGACTAATTAAGAAATGTTTTGCACGACTGCACATGTAAAGCCTATATCAGATTACATATTGTCTCAAAGGGGAGAATAGAAAAGGAGGGAGGGAAACTGGAACTCAAAATAAAAAAGAATATTAAAATTGTTTTTTACATTTAATTGGAGGGGAAAATATTTTTTTAAAAGCCTCTGGACCTGAAGTTGGGAAGACTTGAGGGCAAATCAAGTCTTAAGACACTTATTAGCTATGTGACCCTGGACAAGTTGTTGAATCTGTTTGCCTCAGTTTCCTCAACTTTAAAATGAGGATCATTATAACAGTATTTCTTCTTTGGAGGATTACTGTGAAGATTAAACAATATTTGAAAAGCACTTATTATAATGCCTGGTACATAACAGGCATAATAGATGCTTATTTCCTTCCCCTTAAATATTCTACAGTTAGGCCAAAGTATTCTGTCTCATCCTTGTGCTCATTCCTTTGTTCATATGATCTCATGCACCAGGAATGATTTTTTCCGTCACTCATTTTCATTTATTGATGTTCCTTCCAATTACTTCAAGGCCCACCTTGGATGTTACCTCCTCTATAAAGTTTCCTCCTTCTTCTCTACACCAAGATAAACACATAGCTGAAAGCAATAACTCTCTCCTAAAGAGCTTCAGAGCAATTTGCTGGAGCATCACAAGGAAAACATCACTAAACTAAAAGTTAGGAAAATTGGGCTTGAGTTCCAATTGTCCTGAAAATTCCTGTAACCATGAAGAACTATCTTCTTTATGTGTCTATGAATTATAAGATTGTTATAGGTCTCTTCTGGACATAACACTGTAGAATTGCATCAATGTATGGTTTTTCCTTTGTATTTTTCTCATGTTCCATTTATTTGTATACTTGTTAATACACCCAGCAGAATGTAAGCCCCATCAGAATAAGGCTTATGTAATTTTTTTCATCTCTATATTGCTATTACTGAGCACAGGTAATTGAACTGAAAATACTAAATGATACTTCTAGTTGTAATATGGGAAAGTCACTAAACTTCTATGAATCTTAGTTGTTTCTTTGTAAAATGGGAGTGATAATACTATCAGTATCTGTATCACTGAATATAAAAAAACAAGTCCCTCTTTTTGAGTTTTCACTCTTACATCATGTATACAGATAATACAAAGTACTTTGGATCTGTAAAACATCAGCAACTAAAGGGAAAGAGCAGGGATGTTTTCAAAGAAGAATTGGTATCTGAGTTGAGTCCTGAAGGAAAGTGAAGGCCCTCAAAGGCAGAGACAAAGAAGAATTTTAAGCATGGGGGATAGCTTATACAACTACAAGGAAGAGTTAGATGGAAGATCTAAGTTTGGGGAACAGGTAGCATGTAATTCAGTTTGGGATGAAAGCTCTTGAAAAGAAATAACATAAAATAAGACTAGAAGGGTAGGTTAGAGTCAGATAGAAGAGGTAGGTATATGAATGCCAAGCTCTGGTGTTTGTCTTGTTCTGACAAGGAATTCTGAAGGGAATAGTAAACCACTGATAATCCTGAATTGGAAAGTTATAGGTCCTATCTGTGCCTTAGATGATTTTGTCAGCTATGTGGAGAATGGATTAGAGAGAGGAGACAAATGAAGTTGGGGTGACCAGTTAGGAATGTATTACAACATTTCACTAAAAGGTGATGTGGGGCTGAATTAAGACTAGGAATAGAGCAGAAAAAGGCAGGTACAAAGGATATAGATATAGAAGCAACTAGATTTTGCAAAAAAAAAAAATGGATATGGGATTTAAGGACAAGGAAAAAGTAAAGGATGAATTGGCATTGACACCTCATAACTGGGAGGATGGCAATGTTCTTATCAGAAATAGGTTAAGTTTGGAGAGGGGAATATTTAGAGGAAAATAATTGTTTCACTTTGAAAACTGCATGTTTGAGATGTTCATAGGACTCTCAAATGGAGATGCCCAACAGGTAACTAGAGATGTAAGTGTGAGCATGGGTGTGTGAGAACAGCTACTGGCAAAGTGGGGAAAGCCTGGAGCCTAGAATCAGAAAGATCTGAATTCAAATATGACCTCAGACACTAGCTTACATAACCCTGAGTAAGTCACTTAATCTCTTCTCTGCCTCAATTTCTTCATCTGTAAAACAGGGATAGCAATAGCACCGTTCCCCCCCCTTCCTGGTTGTTATGAGTCCCAAATGAGCTAATAATTGTAAAGTGCTTATCAAAGTGCCTGGCCACATAGCATAAGACAAATGTTAGCAATTATTATGTGGGGCTTGAGTCCTCTGGTGAAATTAAATCTAGGAATCACAAGCAGGGAGCAAACTGAATTCAGAAGAGAAGATGAGATCACTAAGAGACTAAGAGAAAATTATGCGGCCCACAACAGGGATTGGGGTTCTCATATAGAGACCTGAATGAAAAACATGTGCACTGACAGCAAATGATGGCCCTGAAAAGAAGGAAAAGATAAGGAAGAAAAACAGTAAAGAAGGTTATAAAAGAAAAGGTAAGAGGAAAGCATTCAATTAGAGGGTGGTCAACAGTATCAAAAATTGATATCAAAGATGATGAGTACTAATAAAAAGCTTTTGAATTTAGTTAAGAAATCACTGACTTTTGGGGGGGGGAGGAAGGTCCATTATGATTAGTGGTGATGGGGTTAGATGCCATATTATACGAGGATTGAGAAATGGAGGGTAGTGAAGAAGTTAAGGTAACGACTATAGACAACTCTTTCCAGGAATTTGGCTACGAAAGGAGGAAGAAACACGCGATGCCAACTGAAGGGACAGCGAACTCAGGTGAGTGCCGTTTATTTTTCTCAATTTTGAGGAAACCAGGGCATGTCTGTAGGCCAAGAAAGGAGTCAGTCTATAAGAAAAAAACAAAGAGTAGGGAAAGATCCCAGGGCGAGATCCAGAAGGAGTAAGGAGGGATTGTCATAAGAAAATTATGCTTAAGGGGGGAGGGGAAGAAAGGTGTTCAGCTCCGTCCCCAAAGCTATTTCAGAACCTTCGCTCCCAAAAACTCCCCCGGGAAGCGGCACTTCATCTGATTCTCCTCTCTGACATTATGACCCGGCTCTGACCTTTTCCACCTTCTTCGGCCCCTTCACCAGCTCGTGCCTTTTGGGAATCGTGCCCCCATCGCAGCCCATCTCTCTTCAGTACTATTCGTTTCGGCAGTTTGCCCTACCGGTTGTCGCCAGAGTTAACAACATAAATTTCCGGCGCAATGAGATGACGCAAGAGACTACCGTTGATATGACGACACTGATTGGCGGCGAGGGCGGAACTCATCTGGCGAGAGTGTATGATTCCTATGGATACCGTTGCCAGGGAGCTACGCCTCTGTCCCCGGATCTCTACCGAGAGGGAGGGAAGCGAGGTGAGCAAGCTGCGGAAGTGAGGAGGCAGGCGGCTCGCCAAGGCTTTGATCCTCTTTCCTCCCAGTTTTGCTCCGCCCACTCCTGTCGGGGCGTTTCCTTTTGTTTCCCTTCCTAGTCACAGCTTCCCTCATATCTTTCCCGAAGCTCTTATTCTCCTGCCTGGTCGCTAATCTCTTCTTCTTCCTCTGGAGGAACCCCTTCGTTCTGGGGGAGACCTGAGTAACTTAGGGCTCAAACTACACCTTATCGCCTCAGCCCTAGTTTCTCAGGGTCCCTAACCTTTCTTGTTTCGTGGACCCCTTTGGCAATCTGGCAAAGCCTACGGACCCTTCCTCAATAAATAATTGAAGGGAATGCTATATTTCGATGAGAGACTAGTGACAAATAGATTTCCCCACCCCCCCCTAAAGTTAATGGACTCTAGGAGGATGGGAATCTGGGAACTTCAGGTTAAGAGCCCTTGTGAGGTTAAGAGCCCTTGAAGGACTCTTACTCGATCCGGAAGAAATCTTTTCCAGCTCCAATAATCATAGACAGAGGCAAAGAAAATAGAAGCGAATAAGTCCTGGACAGAAAGTGAAAAGGTCTCGGTTTTATTTATAGCTCTGCCTCTAATTGTCTTTGATTTTTAGATGAGTCCCCTACTCCCTTTCAGCCTGTTTTCTCCCTCCATAAAACAGGTTGGACCTAATAATCTTATGTCTTTTTAGCAATGAAATTTTATAATCCAAAATGATGATAATCAACCCCTGCCTACCTCACAGAATTGGTAGGTAGTTGTTCGAGCCCTATTACCTCCAGGATCAAAGTGTTCTGGCAATCCTTGGCTGTCCCACAAACAAGACGCTCTATTTCTATCTCCTGGGATTTTTCTGTCTGTCCCTCATACCTGGAATGCTCTCTCTTCTCATTTCCACCTATTGTACCTCCCTGATTTCAAGAATCAACTAAAATCCCATCTTATGTAAGAATTCTTTTCTCCTTAATTCTAATGCCTTCCTTCTGTTAATTATTTCCTTCTTAGCCTGTGTTAAAATTTCCCACTTAACCTGTATAGAGTTTGCTTTGTATATATACTTGTTTTCATGTTGTGTCTCCTATTAGATTGAAAGATTCTTGAGGGCAGAGACAGTGTTTTGCTGTTTTTTGTATTTTAAAAGTTTAGCACAGTGTGTTTCATATAGTTATTAGTGTTTGTTGATTGATTACTGCCTTTTTATATTTAATCCAAAATAGCCTGTGTTAATTATTTCCCACTTATCCTGTATAGAGTTTGCTTTGTATATACTTGTTTTCATGTTGTCTCCCCTATTAGATTGTAAGATCCTTGAGGGCAGGAACTATGTTTTGCTGCTTTTTGTACTTTTAAGAGCTTAGCACAATGTGTGGCATATAACAGCTATTTAATTAATGTTTATTGATTGATTAATGTGTTATTTTATATAATCCAAGACAGCAATAGGAAGACACTGCAGTTGATTGCCATGCAGTTTAAGGCCATGATCACATCTATTCTTAAGGGAAATTATTTTGGCATCTATATGGAAGATAGATTGAAGGGGATTGAGACTTAAAAGGAACCAATCAGAAAAACATTACAATTTTTTCTGATTGGTTCCTTTTAAATAACCTAAACCTGAGGTGATAAAGGCTTTAACTAAGATGTTTTTGTGAGTATAGAAAGAAGTTGGTGAAAAAGATATGGAGCTAGATTTGGCACCTAGTTGGATATGTAGGTTAAGAGAGTGAGGAGTTGAGGATGAGATGTTGCAAAACTGAGTTATGTTGGTGCCTTTGACAGAAACAAGCATGTTTGGAAGAGGGGTGGAATTGGAGGAAAATAGTATAAGTTCTTTTATAGACAGAAGCTAGGTTTGAAATGTCCCTGAAACATCTAGTTTGAAATGTTCAATAGGCAAGAAATATCAAAGCAACACATCAGAAAGATTATAATGTTTGGATTTATGCCAAGAACACAATATAGGATTGGTTCATTATTAGGAAAATTGTAAGTATAATTGACCATATCAATAACAAAGACAGCAGAAATCACATGATTATTTCAATACATGCAGAAAAGACTTTTGACACAATATAATGCCCATTCTGGTAGAAACATCTCGGAAGTACAGGAAAAAATGGAACTTTATTTAAAATGGTGAGTAGTATTGATTTAAAATCAAAAGCAAGCATTATCTGTAATGGGAATAAAATAGAAGCTTTTCCAAATATCAGAAGTGAATACCAAATAGTATTGTGCTAAAAATGCTAGTTTTAGGGGGCAGCTAGGTGGTGCAGTGGATAGAGCACCAGCCCTGAAGTCAGGATGACCTGAGTTCAAATTTGATCCTCAGACTCTTAACACTTCCTAGCTGTGTGACCTTGGACAAGTCACTTAACCCCATTACCTCAGCCTCTCCCCTCCCCCCCAAATGCTAGTTTTAGCAATAAGAAAAAGAAATTAAAAGAATAAGCATGGACAATGAGGAAATAAAACTGTCACTTCTTTGGGTTATATGACTTAGAGAACTTAGAAACTCAATTAAAAAATTAATTGAAACAATTAATTTTAGCAAAGTTGCGGGATATAAAATAAACCAGCAGAAAAAAATCAGCATTTCTGTATATTACCAACAAAACCCAGCAGAAAGAGATAGAAAGAGAAATTCAATCTAAAATAACTACAGACATTTTAAAATACTTGGAAAGATATTTGCCAAGAGGTATACATAGGAACTATGTGAATACAATTACGAAACATTTAGCACAGACATCTAATTAATTGGAGAAATATTGTCCAAGAGTAGGCTGAACCAATATAACAAAAATGACAACACTATCTAAATTAATTTACTAATTCAGTTCCACACCAATCAATTATAAAATAATTATTTTATGGAGCTAGAAAAACAGTAAAATTCATCTGGCAAAAGGTCAAGAATATCAAGAGAATGAATGAAGGGGGCTTAGCAGTACCACCAATCAAAACTATATTACAAAGCTAAAATCAAAACAGTTTGGTACTGTGTAAGAAACAGAGAGGTTGATCAGTAGAACAGTTTAGATAGAAGCAAATGAACACAGTAATATTTGATAAATCCAAAATTCTTAGCTATTAGAGCAAGAACTCACTATTTGACAAAAATCTGTTGGGAAAACTGGAAAACAGACTGACAGAAGCTAGGCATAGACCAATATTTCATACTGTATACCAAGATAATCTTAAAATGGATTAATGATTTAGATATAAAGGGTGATATCATGAGAAGATTAGTGGAATAGGGAAGAAATTACCTATCAGAGAAAGAGGTTATGACTATGATAGATTCATGGGAGATAACATTGATAATTAAAATGACATAAAATTAAGTTTTTATACAAGCAAAACCAATGCAGCTAAAATTAGAAAAACAAAAATCTTTGCAGCAGTTTCTTCGATAAAGGTCTCATTTCTAAAATATAGGAAACTGGGTTGAATTTATGAAAATAAAAGCCATTCCCTCAAAAGATCTGAATAGTTTTCTGAAGAAATATAAGTAATTCATATAAAAATGCTCCAAATCACTAATAATTAAAGAAATGCAAAATAAAACAACACTAAGGTATCATTTCACCTATAAGTTTAGCTAAGATAATGAAAAAAGGTAAATGACAAATGCTGGAGATGTGGGAAAATGAGTACATTAATGTAGTTAGTGGTATTGTAAATTAGTCCATTCTTTAAAGAAATTTGGGACTATGGCAAAAGCTATTAAACTCTGCATTTCTTTTGACCATCAATACCATTACTAGGCCTATATAGAGATCAGAAAAAGAAGGAAGAGGCCTATATATACAAAAATATTTATAGCAGCTCTTTTGGTTAGGGCAAAGAATTGAAACCTGAGAGGAAATGCATCAACTGGATATTGGCTGAACAAATTATGACATATTAGTGTGATGGAATAGTAGTACTTTGTAAGAAATGAAGAAAGAGATTGTTTCAGGAAAACCTGGGAAGACTTAATATGACCTTATATGAAGAGAACAGAACCAGGAGAACAATCTTCACAATAACAAAATATTGTAATGATAATCAATTGTGAAAGATTTAGTTACTCTGATCAACACACTGACAGAACTCAGTTCTTAAAGACTCATGATGAAATATGTTATACACCTCCAGATGGAGAATTAAAGGATTCAAAATACATATTTAAGTATATTCCTTCTTTTCCTTTATTCATTCCTTCTTTCCTTCCTTTTTTAAAGAAGATGAATCATTTTGTTTTGTAAACATATTCGTAATACATTTTGTTTCTCTTGCCTTTGCATTGAGTAAGGGAGGGAAAGTGGAAAGGAGGAAAATTTGAAACAGGAAATAAAAGAACAAAAACTCTGGGCACTTTAAAAAAATGTCCAGTAGTTGGTTAGTGGGACTGAATTGAATGAAGCTAGGCAACAGACTGGGGCTGGGTATATAGATCTATAAATCCTAGCTTCTTAAACTGTGAGTCACAACCCCATATGGGATCTCATAACTGAATGTATCATGTTATGACTTATCAATAAATGTTTGATTGGTTTATTTTATATACCTATATACCCAGTATCATGTGAAAATTTTTCATTGACTGTTGTGTCTTGTGGACCTAACCTATTCCACTGATCCACTAGTCTTATTTCTTAGCCAGTACCAAATGGTTTTGATGACCATTGCTTTATAATATTTTAGGTTTGGTACAAGTAGGCCATTTTCATGTGCATTTTTTCATTAATTCCTTTGAAATTCTTGATTTTTTTTCTTCCAGAAGAATTATTTTTTATATCTCTTTAAGTTTGATTGGTATGACACTGAGTAAGTAGATTAACTTAGGTAGAATTGTCATTTTTATTATATTAGCTTGGCCTACCCATGAGCACTTGTTATTCTTCCAATTATCAGATCTGACTTTGTGTGGAGAGTACTTTGTAATAGCATGTGAAAATTTCTCATATGAAAAGGAGTCTCAAGTAGAAAAAGTTTAAGAATCCCAGTTATAAATCATCTGCACAGGGATGATAATCAAACCAATGGGAAAGATGTGTAAAGAAAAGAGAAAACTGAACTTTGGATAACACTCAGAGAAGTCAAATGAAATTAAATGAAATACTATATTTAAAAGTATTTCATAAACTACAGAGTAAAAAACCAAGTTATCATTTGGGCCTAACAGCCCCTGATTATAGTTCCTGATACAGCAATACAGTTGATTTGATTTGAAAGATGGTATAGGCAAGGAAAATTAAGGGGAGATCAGTTATTTTTTTAAAGCTTTTTATTTACAGAACATATGAGTGATTTTTCTACATTGACCTTTGCAAAACTTTTTTTTTTGTCGTTCCAAGCTTTTCCCCTCCTTCCCCCCACCCCTAGATGACAGGTAATCTAATACATGCTAAATATGTTAAATTATATGACAAATCCAATATATGTATACATATCTATACA
>JAJPUD010001694.1:23069-39999 GCA_023553655.1 Myrmecobius fasciatus | reverse complement strand
ATTTTTGCATCAATATTCATTAAGGAGATTGGTCTATAATTTTCTTTCTCTGTTTTTGTTTTACCTGGTTTAGGTATCAGTACCATGTCTGTATCATAAAAGGAGTTTGGTAGGAGTCCTTCATTCCCTATTTTTTCGAATAGTTTATATAATATTGGAGTTAATTGTTCTTTAAATGTTTGGTAGAATTCACATGTAAATCCATCTGGTCCTGGGGATTTTTTCTTAGGGAGTTGATTAATGACTTGTTCTATTTCTTTTTCTGAAATGGGACTATTTAAGTAATTTATTTCCTCTTCTGTTAATCTGGGCAATCTATATTTTTGTAGATATTCCTCCATTTCACTTAGGTTATCAAATTTATTGGCATACAGTTGGGCAAAGTAACTCCTGATTATTGCTCTAATTTCCTCTTCATTGGTGGAAAGTTCTCCCTTTTCATTTTTGAGACTAACAATTTGATTTTCCTCTTTCCTTTTTCTAATTAAATTAACTAGAGGTTTATCTATTTTGTTGGTTTTTTCATAAAACCAACTTTTAGTTTTATTTATTAATTCAATAGTTTTTTTTTTACTTTCAATTTTACTAATCTCTCCTTTTATTTTTAGGATTTCAAGTTTGGTATTTGATTGGGGGTTTTTAATTTGTTCTTTCTCTAGCTTTTTTAGTTGCAAGCCCAATTCATTGATTTTCTCTTTCTCTATTTTATTCAAATAAGCATCTAGAGATATAAAATTTCCCCTTATTACCGCTTTGGCTGTATCCCACAAATTTTGGTATGTTGTCTCATTATTGTCATTCTCTTGGATGAAATTAGTAATTGTGTCTGTAATTTGCTGTTTCACCCATTCATTCTTTAGGATGAAATTATTCAGTTTCCAATTGCTTTTTGGTCTATTTTCTCCTGGCCTTATGTTGCATGTGATTTTTATTCTGTCATGATCTAAAAAAAATACATTTACTATTTCTGCCTTCCTGCATTTGATTTTGAGGTTTTTGTGTCCTAACACATGGTCAATTTTTGTATAAGTTCCATGGACTGCTGAGAAAAAAGTAAACTCCTTTCTGTCTCCATTTAATTTCCTCCAAAGATCTATCATACCTAACTTTTCTAACATTTTGTTTACCTCCTTATCTTCTTTCTTATTTATTTTGTGGTTTGATTTATCTAGTTCTGAGAGAGGGAGGTTGAGATCCCCCACTATTATAGTTTTGCTGTCTATTTCTTCTTGCATCTCTCTGAACTTTTCATCTAGGAATTTCCATGCTATACCACTTGGTGCATATATGTTTAGTATTGATAGTGCTTCATTGTCTATGGTACCCTTTAGTAAGATACAATTTCCTTCTTTGTCTCTTTTAATTAGGTCTATCTTTGCTTTTACTTGGTCTGAAATCAGGATTGCTACCCCTGCTTTTTGTTTTGTTCACCTGAAGCATAATAGATTCTGCTCCGGCCTTTTACTTTTACCCTGTATGTGTCTCTATGCTTTAGATGTGTTTCTTGTATACAACATATTGTTGGATTCTGGTTTTTAATCCAGTCTGCTATCCGCTTCCGCTTTATGGGAGAGTTCATTCCATTCACATTCACAGTTAAAATAACTAATTCTGTATTTCCTGCCATCTTATTTACCCTAGCTTATGCTTTTCTCTTTCCTATCCCCTTTCCCTCCTCCCTAGTATTTTACTTTTGGTAACCACTTCCCTCAAACAATCCTTCCCCTTTAGAGCCCCACCCCCTTTTTTACACCTTTCCCTTAATTCTTCTGTTTTCCCTTTTGTTAGTCTATTCCCTTTCTTTTCCCTCTTTCCCTCCTGTTTCCTTATAAGATAGGACAAGTTTCTTTTTAATACCCAATACGTCTATTATTCCCTCAGAGCCAAATCTGATGAGATGGAGATTAACACAATTCTCATTCCCCTCCCTTTTTCCCCCTCAATCATTAGGTTTTCTTTGCCTCTACATGTGATGTCATTTCCCTTATTTTACCTCCTTTTCTTCTTCTTCCAGTGTTATCCCTTTTCTACCTCTAATTTCTTTTTCAGATTATTATATCATAATAATCATAAAATTACAATAATCATATCATAATAATCATAAAATCATGATAACCATAACATAATAATAAAATCATAAAATCAACCCTTATTCTATAAGTATCCATAACATAAATATAGTTCTCGAGTTTTTTTTTTTTCTTATTACCTTTTTATGTTTCTCTTGTGTTCTGTGTTTGTAGATCAAATTTTTTGTTCAGTTCTGGTCTTTTCATTAAAAATAGGTGAAATTCTCCTGTATCATTGAATGACCATCTTCTTCCCCGGAAGATAATGCTCATTGTAGCTGGGTAACTTATTCTTGGCTGTAATCCAAGTTCCTTTGCCCTTCAGAATATCTGATTCCAGGCCCTTTGATCCTTCAAAGTAGAAGCTGTTAGGTCCTGTGTGATACTAATTGTGGCTCCTCTATATTTAAATTGTTTCTTTCTGGCTTCTCTTAATATCTTTTCCTTGGTATGATAGTTCTGGAATTTAGCCACAATATTCCTGGGGGATTTAATTTTTGGGTTTCTTTCAGGAGGTGATCAGTGGATTGTTTCAATAAGTATTTTGCTTTCTGGGTCTAAAATACCAGGACAATGTTCTTTTATGATTTTCTGGAAGATAGTGTCTAGGTTCATTTTTCATCATGGCTTTCAGGAAGCTCTATAATCCTTAGATTGTCTCTCCTAGATCTATTTTCCAGGTCAGTTGTTTTTCCTAGGAGATATTTCATGTTTTTCTCTATCTTTTCATTTTTTTTGTTTTTGTTTGATTGATTCTTGAAGTCTTGATGAGTCATTCACTTCCATTTGTTCGATTCTAATTTTTAATGTTTTATTTTCTTCCGTTACTGTTTTTAGCTCCTTTTGTAATTGGCCAATTTGTTCATTGTAGTCTTTTTCTATTTTTTTCCATTTCATTTTGCAGTGATCTCATTTGGTTTCCCCATGTTTCTTCCAACTCTGTTTTAAGATCCTCTATGCAATCTTCAAAGAAAGCCTTGTGACATGGAGTCCAGTTTATGTCTGTCTTTGGGGCTTTTTCTGGAGTTGCTTTATCTTTTTAGGGGCCTCAGGATTTGAGGTCTGTTCTTCCCTCTCTCCATAAAAGCTGTGTATGGTGAGAGCTCTTTTTGGATTTTTTATTCATTTTTTTTTTAAAGGTGTGAGGTCTATTCAAGGCAAAGGAGGGACAGCTGCTTTAATTTGCCCTGGGGCAGTTCTGCTGATTGAGTTATTTCAGGTGCTGGGCAGTTCTGCTGATTGAATTATTTCAGATGCTGATCAGTTCTGCTGATTGATTGATAGTCAGAGTGATCGTCAGTGGTTCACAATCTACCCCCCTACAAAAGGCAGATGCTCCAAACCACCTGCTTACAATCAGGACAGATTGGCCCAAGAGGCCCGCAGAAGACTCCCAGGTGTGTGAAAAGCACAATGCTCCCCACTCCTGTTCCGACTCCTGTTCCAGCTCCCTGCTCCAGCTCCCTGCTCCAGCTCCTTGCTCCAGCTTCCTGCCCTGGTCTCCCTGTGCTGCAGTCTGGGTTCAACAGACCACCCCTCTGCCCAATTAAAACAGACCTGTTTTGAAGTTCTTCCAGAGTATCTTCTTCTAGAAATGTGTTGTCCTCCAGATATTGTGGATTTTTTTTTTTTACTTCAAAATCAGTCTAGAGGCTTCATATGTTGTTGGTTTGAGGGAAGGTTAGAGGAGGTTACAGAGACTCCTGTCTGATCTCCACCATCTTGGTTCCACCCATGGAAGTCCCTCCGAGATCAGTTATTATTAGACATTTATAATGTTATATTTTAGTAAGTAGGCATATAGTCCTTTCTAACATTTTGGGGATTAAAAGCATTTGGGAATTTAATCTTTGTCTTTCTCCATCCCACATCCTCTGCAAATCATATATGTGGTAACTCTCTTTTAAATGAAGAAATTTTCCCCAGGACTTTTGATTTCATTGGTGTAGGGATCTTCTTGAGTAAAAAGTCTTTCTGCTAATACAGATCTGCATTTCTTTCATCTTATAGAGTTGGCTGGGGGTACTGAGAAATTAACTAACTTACCCATGATCACAAAGCTATTATGGGTCAGAAGGTAGACTTCTTCACTGTCTGAATTTTTCAGATTAAAGTTGGGTTTTTGTTTTTTTTTTCTTTTGAAGAGCTTTATCATTCTCCAACTGATAAATGGTCAAAGAATATGAACAGACAATTTTCAGATGATGAAATTAGAGCCATCTATAATCATTTGCAGAGATACTCTAAATCACCATTGATTAGAGAAATGCAAATTAAAACAGCTTTGAAGTATCACCTCACACCTCTCAGATTGGCTAAGATGACAAGAAAAGATGATAAATGTTGGAGGGGATATGAGAAAACTGGAGGGGATACATGGTTGGTAGAGTTGTGAAATGTTCTTGCCATTCTGGGGAGCAATTTGGAGCTATGCCCAAAGGGCTACAAAACTCTGCAACTCCTTTGACCCAGCAATGCTACTACTGGGTCTGTTTCCCAAGGAAATAATAAAGGAGGGGAAAGGATCCACTTGTGCAAAATTATTTGTAGCAGCTCTTTTTGTGGTGGCAAAGAATTGGAAGTGAGTAGATGCCCATCAATTGGGGAATGGCAGAATAAGTTGTGGTCTATAAAGGTAATGGATTATTATTGTTCTATACAAAATAAGCTGATTTTAGAAAGACTGGAAAGATTTACATGAACTGATGTTGAGCAAAACAAGTAGAATCAGGAATACATTGTACATGGTACCAGCTAAATTGTGTGATGATCAACTATTAAAGACTTGGTTCTTCTCAGTGGTTCAGTGATCCAAGTCAATCCCAATAAGCTTTGGATAGAAAACACCATCTTCATAGAGAGAACTATGGAGAATGAATATAAATAAGCACATGCTATGTTCATTTTTTTTCTTTTTCTTTTTTTCCTCTTATGGTTTTCCCCTTTTGTTCTGATTTTTCTCTCCCAGCATGATTCATAAAGGTGTATTTTAAAAAAAATTAATGTATATGTATAACCAGAAAAATAAAGAAAACAAAAATAAAGTATTAAAAAGAACTAACCAAATATAAAGAGGAAAATTTTAGTACTTTGCCAGTATAGCTACCATTGTCCTTTCTTCACAAGATTATTTGAATTTGAGCACGAATTTGAATTAAATGGATTTACAGACAATACTGCAAAATGCAGGAGCACTTGAAAGAGAAAAGGGACTGAAGAAATGGTGGATGGTATTGTATAGGGAGATATGCCTAGAAAAGTTTTATTTTCCCCATTGGAGGAAATACATTGATAATGTAGCTACTCAGTTCCGACAGGAATTATTTGTACTCGGGCCTAGGCAATGACATGATACTGAGCCCTCTCTCTTTCTGGAATAGGGCAGTCTGCTACCCGCAGAGCAACAGATTCCCAGTTTTCTGGCATCAGTAGAAGCAGCACCGTCAATTATAACTAATTAGAAGGGCAGTGTGATAGCCTCAAAAGCACTGGCATTGGAGTCAGAGGACGTGAGTTTGAATTTTACCTTTTAATCATTACTGTGACCACTAGAAAGTTCCTTAAATCTTTCTGAGTGTCAGTTTCCTCACCTATAAAATGAATAGTTTTGACCAGATGACCTCTAAGGGTACTTCAGTTTGGAATCTATGATCCTATGATCTCCTGACCATTCACAAAGCAAGCAACATTAAGGACCAATTAAGTACCCATTACCCATATCTTTAGGGGTTCCTGACCCCATATGTCCCTCTGTTCACTGTCCCACTCGAAAACAGTGCTGGGAAAGAACTCCAATTTGGAGGAGGGTAGAATGATAAATGGTTTTTGCCTAGGTGACTGAAGTTTATTGTTAATATGAGATAGAGAGGTTGTTGGTTAACAAAGAGATGATTAGAAAATTTATGTCTCTTCTAATTGAGGATTTTGGTGTTAATTCCTCTAAATAGTTTTTAATTACAAACTTCAGGATTGACTAATGTTAGTATAGTAGAACTACCAGTTAGAGGAAATGTTTGGTGAGTAATTGGGGCTATAGGAGCTAATGATTGATAAATCATGACCATTAGGTAACTCCCAGACAAAGCAAAGGAAGAAATGTCAAGTTCTTAAACACTGGGTGATTAAGAATCTAGTAGCCAGATATTCGCTTGTCACTTGCCTTGAGTTGTTGTGGGAGCAAGTTCTGCTAGTACCAAATTGATACAAGTAACAACTGGATTTTCTACATTACTTTATGTGTATATACACAACAGTTTACTCAGGCAGCATAGTAGAATTAGGGGGAAGAGGGGAGAAAAGGATTTGGTGTCAGAAGAATTAGATTTCAATTCTGGCTCCATTACTTGCTACTATATGATTATGGGCATATAACTTCTTGGCCTTTTAGTTCTCCTCTGGAAAATGAACAGATTGAAGTAGATAACTACTAAGGTCTCTTTTCAATTCTAAATTTGTGAAATTTAAGAATAAGATGAAGAAGCAACAGACAAACTCTAATAAAATAATTTTTGAGACAATAATAGAACTTGATATTTCCATAGCACTTGTATAGGGCTTTACATATTTTATTGGAAGCAGCTAGGTGACAGTATATAGAGCGCTGGACCTGGAGTCAAGTAGATCTGAGTTCAAATCTGGATTAAGTACCTTGTTACTCTGAGCAAGTCACTTTAACCTCTGCCTGATTCAGTTTCCTCATCTGTAAAACAGGGATAATAAAAGACCCTATTTCCTAAAGTTGTTATAAGGATAAAATGAGATAATTTGTAAGTTTCACCAAAATTTTGCAACTATTATTTTGTCATAGCAACTCTGGGAAATAGGATCTGGTCTTATGGATCCTTGGAATTTAATATAGATTAAGATGATAATTACCATATTGATAATATAACTTATTATCTTAATCTTTTAAGCACCAAGATTACATGGTTTTTCCTATGGAGTTACTCCCTCTAACCACCAAAAATTTCAACCCTTGTACAACTTGATGGGTATTTGGATTCTGCTAGTTGTGTTGGTTCCATAATTCATTACTCAGCAACCTATCTGAAACTAATAGTTTGTATATATGACTGGTCATATTCAAAGTCTTTCTAGGTTGAGAAAGTTAGTAAATTTGTTCAATCATATCCAGTACTTCATGACTCCCTTTAGAGACTTCTTGGCAAAGATACTGTCAGGTTGTAGGTTGGTAGGACTAGGACAAATCTATCTCTTTTAGAAACAAAAGTTACCTCCTTCTTTCACTGAGACATCTGAATAGGGTTCAATGGTACTAAACAAAAATTCATTACTCAGGACAGTACAAAATTTCTTTTAGAAACAAAGGTTACCTTTTTTCAATGAGACATCTGAGTACAGGGTTCAATGGCACTAGGCAAAAAATCATTACCCAGGACAATACAAAATTCAAACTTTAGAAGAAACAAAAAGGTGGGAGTAGCAAAGATTTTAACAGTCTCCTCATAGAAGTTCCTACTCTTCCAATAAGTTTGGAATTACATTACTAGTTACTAATAAAACAGCCTTCCCTTTTTTCATTTGTGCTGTTTCCAAGGATACAAACATGTATTTGGTCAAATACGTTTTCTTACTGTGTTTTTATAACACCCCCCAAAACAGTTTTCCTTCCACTTTTTAAAATTTCAGAATCATGCAGCTGAATCTACATACTGAAAAATTCCTCCCCCCACTTCCATCTTTTAAAAAGAGAAGGAAACACATTTAGTTAAGAATAGCATTTTTCTATTGTGGTTTTACTTTCAGTTTGTACTTTGACTTTGGGAATAAAGATCTTTGAGTTGAACTTTTATTTTTCTTGTTTAAAAAATGCAAATCCAATCAAAGATGTAAATTTGTTTTAGGAACTTTTGCATTATACATAGTATAGGCTTCAGAGGCACATGATGTCAGTTTTAAGAGTCATCCATCTCCACCCTAATTCCGATGTTCAAATTTATGGAACAGACTTCACAAGAAGAAGAAAGAATTCTTCTCTCTATTCTAGGAGACTTAGCTAAATGAGAATCAGCAAAATTCCAGCAACTAATCTTTATTTTATATATATCATGATACTATTCCTTATGTGTGTGTGTGCAGCCAAGACAGATAAAGAAGGCATGGTTCTGACACTGGAGAATTCAAGGAAGAATGTGACCAAAGCCTGAAAAGGAACTTTATCAGAGTTTCATAAAGCAAGAGTTTTAACTTTTTTGAGATGGTGATTATTTGAGAATGCTTTTATATCACTTCCATGCTATACTTGCATTTGTCTAAAGGAATCAACATGTATTACTTTCAAAGGCCTCAAAGACAGTTTGTCATCATGGCAAATGGAGAAATACAAATAAGTCAATTTTTTGGACATGTTCTGGAAGCAGAGTTTTTTACCTGTGTTTGAGGTTGAACATCTTGAGACATAGATTTCTCCAAAGGACAAAAATGATGATATAATTAGTGCTCTTGCCTCAAATTAAATGTTATTATATTTAAATAAAACTATAAAATATACAGAACTGTGATGACTAACGAAATATAAAAATGTGTGAACAATACATGAATCTGTCAAAATGTTACATCAAAATAAATTAACAAGAAATTCAAAAGATCACAAGAAAATCCATGGATTTTGTGAATGTAGCATGAATATTTAAACTGATTAAAATAAAATTGCAGGTGATGACATTTTAGTGTGACAAGCAATTACAAAAAAGCTTGTATTTTTTCCTAACAAAATAAATTCCAAAGGGGGAAGAGAGGAGTTTGGTATGCTTTTCATAAAAAGTGAAAGAAAAATGGACTTAAAAATTTTACCAATAGGGGCAGCTAGGTGGCGCAGTGGTTAGAGCACCAGCCCTGAAGTCAGGAGGACCTGAGTTCAAATCTGGTCTCAGACACTTCCTAGCTGTGTGACCCTGGGCAAGTCACTTAACCCCAATTGCCTCAGCAAAAAGCAAAAAAAAAAAAAAAAAAATTTTTACCAATATAAAAAATAACTTGTGTAAAACAAGCATAGGACTTGAGTCACAAATTCTGGTTTTAAATCATGGCCCTTACACTCATTAGCTGTCTATGGACAAACCATTTAATTGCTCTGAGTCTCAGTTTCCTATCTGGATATAATGATACTTTACTTTCTTTACAAGATTGTTGTGAGTACTTTATAAGCCTTCAAGAGCTACATAAATAAGAATTTCCTATACTATCAACTCTTAAGAGGTCCAGAACCATGTCTAATTTTTTATCGTCCCCATGGCTTTGTATACATTTGATGTCCACTAAGAGTTTATAAAAAAAACTTGCATCAAATTACTACCTTACAAGTTGATCCCAGACATGTTTAAAATCCTTGCTTAGTAATGTTTCACTTTGTGCCAGGATTTCATATGGAACCAATGGCCTGGAAATTCCTAGCAACATGTGTACCGTAGTTTATAGATGCTGATAACAGCACTTAAGTGTATGGGCAGAAGGTATTAGTAAAACTACCCCAGCAAAGATTGCTGAAGCTCTGTAATACATCAAGGAGGACAGAAGTGAGGTCTCATTCTAGAGTTTCTCTGACTTGTCGTGTGTGTTTGTACAGCTTCTCTGCTTCCTCCTGAAGTTCTTTCATTGCAGCATCATTAGGATATTTAAGGACGGCATTCTTAGTGGCCACAGCCAGATTCTTCAATAAGCCACAAAGCTGGTTGCTACTGCAGAGAATCTCATTGCGAACATCTTTTTCCTTTGTTTCTTGACAAAGAGAGTCCACCAACTTTTGGCCTATCATGATGATCAATTTACTCTGAGTGATAAAAATTTCAGGTGGTTGATTATTGCTAAGGCTAGTATTAAATATGCCAATGGCTTTAAGAAGCCCACCAAAGTAAAGTCTACAGTGTTCTGAAAGATTGATTTTCTTCTCTGAATCCTGACTATTAAATTGTTTGAGGTTTGTAGGAGAAAGACTCTAGAAAGAAAAAAAAAACACGCTTCTATTAATGAAAAGTAATTAATTTTATTGTTTTAATATTCAAGGAGGGACCTGCTATGGTATATAGTGAAAAGAACAGTTACATGAAAATTTTAAGACTTGAATTTAAGTATAATTTTAGTTGTACTATGGCTAGTACATACCAGTCATGCTTGGGCATGTCATAAAATTTTAAGATTGGAAGGGACCACAGCTAGAATATTAGTGCTCAAAGGGACTTTTAAAAAACAAAATGATGGAGTAGTGAGGATCTATAGAACAAAGAATATTAGAGTCGCAAGAGTCTATAGAACATAAATTGTTAGAGATAGTATCTTTCACTAAAGGTCAGATGGTTAAATGGTTTCCTCACAACTCTTTTAAGTAAGTTTTGAGATTTTTAAATATAGAGGAGTCAAACGTGCTAATCAGGATGAGCCTTATAATAGCAGAGCCAGAAACAAAGTAAAATGTAATTGGGAAATATTTAACCAAAACAAAAATACAATAAGACATAGATAATTCTAATATGTGCTTTTTACCAAGTCAGTGTGCAGCTGGCATAATTCTTTGTATATGATTTAGTGGCCCAATTTCTATTTGAGTTTGAGATCACTGATTTAATACAGGGCTTCTTAAGCTAGTTGGGAGAGAGGAGTTGAGTGAACTTAAATGGAGGGAAAATCACATCTTTATTTTTATTAACCTCCAACTGAAATTTAGCATTTTCTTCAGTTATTTAAAAATGCTATTCTGAAAAAGAGTCCAAAGGTTTCATCAAACTGCCAAGTAGGACCTACAACAAAGGGTTATAAATCTTTGCTCTAGTGCCATGAGTTCATAAGATGTTATACAAGAGGACATAAGCCTTAAGACAGAAATGAATTGTCCAAAAAGATCCATTCTTTCCTGGACACTAGTTTCCTCATGCATAAAACTAGATTGTCTCTACCATTCCTACTTCACAGGATAATTTTTAGGATCAAATGAGACAATGGCTATAGAAACATTTCATAATGTTTTATCCGTGTAAGGAGATACTATGTTATTCCCCAAATAAAGTTGTGATTACATAACATGGAGTGGTAGGTAGATTCTGGACATCTTGATTTGAATTCTCCTAGAGATGTGACTATGGGGATATCACAACTTCTCTGTCTTGGCATTCTCATTTGTGAAATGAAGGTAATTAAAAATATATATATGTTATATATCCGAAAACAGGTAGCTCCAAAAAAAGTTATGAGTGAACATTGCATCTAGATATTAAAAACTTTCTGATTTAGGACATCATATAGACTAGGAATACTTAAGATTTTTGTGTGTGTCATGGACCCCTTGGGTAATCTGGCAAAGTTGATTGGACCCCTCTTCAAAATGTTTTCAAATGCATAAAATAAAATACTTAAAATTACAAAGGAAACCAATTATGTTGAAATAATTTTCAAAATATTAAAAAAAAAAACCCAAGGTTACAGATAAAAACTGACATATAGATAAAATTTGAAATAACAATCATTGAAAAAAATCCCAATTACATGTAAAAGTTTTTAAAATTTGTTTTTAAAATTTTTGAGTTCCTGCACCCAAAGGGCTTTACAATTGCATGTCCATTGGTCCAGCAATACCACTACTAGATATGTATTCCCAAAAGACTTTTTAAAAGCATGGGAGAAGGACTTATTTGTACAAAGTTTGTAAATATTTATAGCAGTTTTTGTAAAGGCAAAGAATTAGAAATTATCATGCCCATCAACTGGGAAATGGCTAAACAAGTTGTGGTATATAATTATATTGGAATATTACTGTGCTATAGGAAATAACAAGCAGGCAGATTTCAGAAAAACCTGAAAAGACCTATATGAAGTGATGCAAAATGAAATTAGCAGAACCAGAAGAAAATTGTATGCAATAACAGCAATACCATACAGCAATCAACTGTGAATGATTTTGCTATCCTCAGCAATAGAAGATCCAAGACAGTTTTGAAGGACCTATAATCAAAAATCCTATCTCCAGAGAAAGTACTGATGGGATCTGAATGCAGATCAAAGCATACTATTTTTTACTTTCTGTATTTTTTTGTGTTGTTTTTTTCCCCCCATTGGATCTGTGTCTTCTTTCACAACATGACAAATATGGAAATGTTTTACATGATTGATCATGTATAACATATCAAATTGCTTACTTAGGGAGCAGGGAAATGAAGGTAGGAAAAAAATTGGAAATCAAAATTTTTAAAAAATTGTTTAAAATTGCCTTTGCATGTAAGGGGAGGAGGAAGCGGCGGGGGGCAGGGGGAGAGGAAAAATGGAACTAAATTTTTTTTAGTTTCAAAATCTCTCCTTCCCTCCCTCTCTTTTAGCCCTACTCATTGAGAAGGCAAAAGGCCCAAAATTCTAGTACTAGAGATGCCACTAAATAATTATGTGACCTTAAATAAGCTGCTTTGCTTTTATGGATTTCTATTTCCCCAGTAGTAAAATATTGAAGCTGGATCAGATGATTCCTAAAGTCCCTTTCAGTGCTGGGTTTATGATTTCTAAGGTCCTTTTGGAACTTTTTTTTAAATCTGTTAATCTGTCTTTTTGTTGGTATATTAGATTGTTTATAACATTTGAAGTGTTGTTCAAGTATAGAAACATTGACAGGAAAATAAATACCATACTGTACCTTTGTTTTAAAGTCTTTTTTCTTTTCTACTTGTTTGAAAACTGGTTTCTGTACATCTTCCAGGTTCATTGTCTTCTGAAACACAAATATACCTTAAAATATTCATTTATTTCAAAACTGTTGCAATCCCTTACTTTAATTTTTTTAGAACCTTGAGATACTTCTTATGTAACCTTTTTACTCTCTGAACTTGGCTTATTTTAAGAGAAATCACAGGCTGTTCTGATAGAGGAATTAATAGCTTACTGTAGTATTTGCCCTTTCTTTTTAGCTTTCTCTAAACAATATTGTATAAATCTGAAGATTTTTAGAAATATGTGTGAATTTTGTATTGAGATCAGGATTTTTGTATAGAAAGGATCAAAACATTGTCAGAGGCTACACTTGTTTTAAAGTTACCTAGGACCAATGTATAATAGGGACTTGCATTCCTTTAATTTTCCGTAGAAATCTATTGTGTTCCCTAACTGTTAAAAATATTGTCCATCATAAACAGAGGATCCCACCCCTTCAAGTTTCTATACTGGTCCCCTTTCTCTTCTGTGGTTCTATACCATCTATCTCAGTGACCTCATCAGCCCTTCTAACTTCACTTGTCAAAGGTGATTGTTCTTCCTTCTGGAAGAGTTCATGACATTAGGGAGAGAATGTCATGACATGCAAGATTTAGGCAGGGAATCCAATTTAGAAATTGGATTTAGGTGGGGAAAGGCTGTGCAAGGTCCCCTGCCTCACTTTTCTGAGTCCAGTGGCCAGATATAAATAGGATGACTAGGGAGGGGCCTAGATGCAAAGGGAGACCTTGGCCTTTTTAAGCTAAGGTCTTCAAAGGGTGTCAGTTTGACTGAGGCTGTGCCCATTCATAGCTTAAAGCTAGGTAGCAATGGAGGCAAAGAATCTCCTCTTTCATCTAGTCAAGAAAAAAAAAAAAAGCTAAATAAATAAATTCGGGATCTGGTTGGAGAAGACCCTTAGAGTTTCTGCCCAAAGCAGAAGTGACTGCCATTTACATTCAGTCTGAGTCGATCAGAACTGAAACAATGAACAAATGGGACTTTGCCTAGGACCTATTTATTAGGTTGTCAAAGAGAATCAGATTGGTTTTGGCTTAAGGCCTAGTCCTTAAGAAGGAAATCTTAACTTCCAGATCCATATATCCACAACTAATTTCTACCCTGAGCTTCTATTCTGCATCACCAACAGCCTACTAGATATCTACTTCTGGACAGGCATCTCAAATTTAACATGTCCAAACAGAACTTATCTGTTCTTACTATCCTCCTTAAACTGCTCCATTTCCATCCAGAATACCACCATCCTTTCAATTACTCAGGCTGGCACTCCTGTAGTAATCCTTTACTCTTAACTTTCTCTTAAACTCATGTGTTATCTGTTGCCAAATTTTGACAACCACCTTTACAAATATCTCTAAATCTTTCTTGTTCCTCAACTCTCAAGATCATCCCCTTAGTCCATACCCTAATTAACTCTCTCTTGGATTGCTGTAACATCTTCCTAATTGCTCTTCCTGCCTTAAGCCTTTACCCTTTCCAATCCATTCTCCACACAGTGCCCAAACTGATATTTCTAAAGCACAGAGATGAGCACCCTATTCCACTGCTCAAAGCACTGGGGGCTCACTATTGCCTCTATATTCAAATATAAACTTTCTGATTGACATTTAATGGCCTTTATGACCCAACTTTACATTGATTTTACAGCACTCTCCTCATGCACTCCATATTGCTGCCAAAGCAGTCTATTTCCTGCTTCCAATACATGACATTCCATTTCCTTCCTCAATATTTTTTGCACAGGCTATTCTCCTTACATAGAATGCAGTTTGTATTCACCCCCACCTTTTAGAATCCCCAGGTTCTTTCACAACTTAGCTCAAATCCCACCTTCTACATGAGACTTTACTTTCTTTACTCCCATCCCACCAGGTGCTGGTGACTCTCTACCCAAAATAATTTTGTATTTAGTCAGTCCATAAACATTTATTAAGCTGCTATGTGTCAGGCACTATGCTAAACACTGGGGATATAAAAGACAAAAACTCAAGGATTTCAATCTAATGGAGAAAGATGTCAAATTTTATATATGCAAGATTCATACTGGATAAGTTGGAGATATTTAGTTTGTATATTATATATTTTGTATCAGTTTATTTGTTTATTTTTATGCATGTAATCCCCCCATCCTCAAAAAATTTTTGAGTTTAGGAATTATTTCATTTGTAATCTTTGATTCCCAATTGCTACTAGCCTTGCATGCAGTAGTTGTTTAGACAGGAGATTTTTTTTTTTTTTTTTTTTTGGCTGAAGCCAAAAAAGTTAAAGGACTTGCCTAGGGTCACACAGTCAGGAAGTATTAAGTATTTGAGCCCAGATTTGAACTCAGGTCCTTCTGATTTCAGGACTAATGGTCTATCCACTGTACCACCTAGCTGCCCCTGTAGTAGTTGTTTAATAAAAGCCTGTGAATTAATAAATATTGAGTTTTCCAGTTTAGTGCCATTTTTATCAACTTTATTTGCTGGCCCATTGTATTAATTTGTGCCTCTTTTCCATCCCAATCCCCTATTACTCTAATATAACAACAAACCACACCTTTTTTTCTGCTAAAAGAGATTAAGTTGTATCCAATTTAGTTGCCACCATCCAAGCTGTTTCTTCTTTTCTTAGAATAAATTTCACTAACCTGTGATTTATCTTGGTCACAGATATTCCTCGTATTTCTACTTGATGGCTCAGAAGAAAATTCACTTTCCCTTGGTTTACCAAGAGCAATATTCCCTTGGTGCAAATCAACATCTTTTCTTCTGGGGACTTGAGTGAATGTTTCAAGTTTATGATCTGTTTTCATTTCTTCTTTCTCACAGTTCTGTTTAAAAAGGAGCTTCCCATTTGCAATGATGATGGAGACAAAGCGCTTGATATCTTCTGGAATTGTCCGGGCCACCATAACAAATCTGTCCAGATCATCAGGATTGTTCTGAAGTTTGTCAGTAATAAGAATGTCCAGAGACCAATTACAGTTATTCAGAGCTTCCCTTGTTTCTAGGAGAATCTGGTAGGAATCTGAAATAATCTGTAGTTGCTTTTTTATCCTGACTTGAAGGTTATTGTCAGTGAGATTGCTAGCATTCACACTGATTAATTGGGCAAAATCCAGAAACTCTCCCAGTGATGCCTTGATGTGATCAGCAGCTCTATGGATCTCATCAATATTTGCTTCCAGGTATTCTTTGAATCTCCACTTACTGCTCACAAAGATCATTAGACTTGCTATAGAGCTAGCTACTCTGTGCTGTAGATCTGTCACCATCTCTTTGGCCAAATCCAGATCCAACATAATCTCTTTGCCTGGTTCTTCAGATGAAGAAATAGATAAGGGATCAGTAGAAGCTGAGGAGCAAGAAGATATACTGGTCCTGCTGTCTATACTGGAAATGGATAATCTATCTTGCTCAGAGAGCTCAGGGGATATTGATCTTGGATGTCTTGGTAGCCAGAAGGGAATCCGATAAGCACAGTTTTCTGAAGCATCATTTTTCTTTTCAGCATCTTTTCCAAGCTGAGGAATATTCCCTTTGGGAATGTCATAAATGTTGGGCTTTGTGTTCTGCTGTTCCACCCGAGGAATCAGAAAACTGGGGGGAACAGCATATTCAATTCTAGGTTTCAAGGGTAGTATATCTTGCAAGGGTGGAAATGCATATGCAGGCATTTCTGGGGCACTGATTTTTTTCTGAACTGGGTGTACATTTCTGCACTGGTTATCTTTTTGTGGTTGGAGTGTCTTTGATTTATCATTTGGGGAATTTTCTAAGGTTGATGTACACCTGGGAGGTGGAATGTCATAGAGTACCTTCTGTTCTGGGGAATTTGATGGGTTTGCTTTTCTCAAATCTGTTTTATCTGTAGACACTGGGGTGTCATAAATCCATTCAGGCTTCTGAGGACTGGGCAAAGTATTATAGCAGCCTTTTTTAACAGATTTTGTTGATGGAGAAACAAAGCAGGGCATAGAAACAACTCTTGCAGCTGGAGGGGGAACATCATAAACCTATGCAAGAAAAAACCCAATAAAATAAAGATTTAATAACAAGAATACCTCCCATGAACAAAAGCTAATTGTGCCTTTTCTTTTATAATATATTCTATCTCCTGACTAGGGCATTTTTTCTTTTCTTTTCTTTCTTTCTTTCTTTCTTTCTTTCTTTCTT
>JAJPUD010001694.1:0-22969 GCA_023553655.1 Myrmecobius fasciatus | reverse complement strand
TCTTTCTTTCTTTCTTTCTTTCTTTCTTTCTTTCTTTCTTTTTGGTTCTGGCTTTGGCTAGGCCCAATTTAATGTTTATTGAGCAAATGAGTGAAAATTTATTTGTGGTAATTGTCAGATGTTTTACTCTTTAGTGTTTTCCAGCCTGCTTACTTTTTTTTTTTCAAACTTAACATATATTTTATTTCCCCCCAATTACATGTTAAAATAATTTTTAACATTTGTTTTTTTTTTTTTAATTTTGAGTTTCAAATTCTGTACTCCCTTCTTTCCTTTCTTCTCCTCTCCCTGAGATGGTAAGCAATCAGATATAGGTCATATAGTGCAATCATGTAAAACATTTCCATGTTAGTCATTTTGTATCAGAATACTTGAATAAAAGAAAGAAAATGAAAAATAGCATCCTTCAGTCTGTACTCAAACAATATCAATTCTTTCTCTGGTGGCAGATAATATGCTTCATTAGTCCTTTGGGATCATTGTATTAGATCATTATATTACTGCGAATAGCTAAGTCATTCACAGTTCTTCACTAAACAATATTGCTATATAATATTCTGCTTCTGTTCACTTCACTTTACATCAGCTCATATAAGTCTTTTCAGGATTTTTCTGAAATCATCCTTCTTATCATTTCATATAATACCATAATATTCCATTACAATCCTATATCATAACTTGTTAGCCATTTTTAATGGGTATCCCCTGGATTTCTAAATCTTAGCCACCACAAAAAAGAATTGCTATGAATATCATTTGTACATGTACATGTGCATTTTTTTTGATGTCTTTGGGATATAGACATAGAAGTTATATTGTTGGATCAAAGGGTATGCACAGTTTTATAGCTCTTTTGACCTAGTTCCAAATTGCTCTTTAGAATGGTTGGATCAGTTCACAGTTCCATCAACAGGACATTAGTGTCCCGGTTTTCCCACATCTTTTCCAATGCCCATCATTTTCATTTTTTTTTGCCATATTAGTCAATTTGATCAGTGTAAAGTGGTACCTCAGAGTTGTTTTAATTTGCATTTCTTTAATCAGTCATGATTTAGAGAATTCTTTCTTATGACTATAGATAACTTTGATTTCTTCTGATTAGGGAATTTTCATTGGCTCTCCTCAGAGCTGGAATGCCCTCTTTCATTCATTTCTTCTTTATAGCTTCCCTGGCTTCCTTCAAATTTCAGCTAAAGTCCTATTTTTCCCCCCTGAGGCAATTAAGCCTGTGGTTAAGTGACTTGCCCAAGGTCACACAGCTAGGACATGCTATGTGTCTGAGGCCAGATTTGAACTTAGGTCCTTCTGACTTCAGCGCTGGTATTCTATCCACTGCCCACCTAGCTACCCTAAAGTCCTATCTTTTACCAATTCTTTTCCTATTCTGTTTATTGCTGGTGCCTTCACTTTGTGATTATTTCCAAATAATCCTGTGTATGTGTGTGTCTATGTATATATGTATGTATGTATATATGTATATTATTCATTATGTTATCTTCTCCATTAGAAGGTAAGATCCCTGAGAGCAGGATTTTTTTGCCTTTCTTTAGATTCCTAGTGCTTAACACAATACCTTTATACAGTAATGTTTCTTGATTGATTACTTAATTATGCAATAACTCCCTATCTCTTTTGAACCTCACAGTTTTACTGAGAAATAATGTGAAAAAATAAGACAATTTTTTTCAGAGCGGGGAATGGTGTGAGGAAGCAACTGGATAAGTATATTACTTATTGGATAAAGTAACTTTACCCGAGGTCACAGAACTAGTGAGTGTCTGAGGCCAAATTTGAACTCAGGTCTTCCTGACTCCAATGGGAGTCAGTGTTCTATGCACTATACCACCTGACTGCCTTGACAAATATTAATTTTATTATTATGGCTTCCTAATTGTTCTCTCTGCTTCAAGTCTCTCTTCACTCCAGTCTATCCTCACATAGCCATCAAAATGATTTCCCTTAAATGGCATTCTGACCATGTCATTCCTCTCAGCAGTGACTATTGCTCTAGTGACTCTATTGCTTCTAGGATAATTTGTGTAAATTTTAAAGGCCTTTATAGCCTGGCAACAGCTTATCTTTCCAGGATCTTTACTGGGTATTACTAACCTTCTCATACTTCACAGCCTAACAAAATCAGATAAACATAGTAGTACTCCATTTCCCATCATCTCCCTATGACTATCCCCCTATGACTTGAATATATTTTTTCCTCATATCTGCTTCAAAGAATCCTTCTCTTTCTTCAGAATTTAATTTAATTCTTTTCTATGAAGCCTTTTCTTGTCCCCTTACATGCTAGTGCACTCCCTCCCAAATTATATTGTATTTATATTATCTTGTATATTCTTCTCCATGTACATAGTTTCTCTTGCTAGAATGTAAGCTTCTTGAGAGCAAGGACTTTTTATTTTTTTCTTTGTATCCCCGTTGCCCAAAACACTGTCTGAAAAATATGAGGTGACTAATAAATGCTCCTTGATTGATGTGCAGATAACTGCCTAAGTTGGCATTTATTTGTCTGCACATTAATCAAAGAGTATTTATTAGTCACTTCCTATGTGCCAAGAGTCTTTCTCAGTTCTCCATTCCTAAATTTGTTGCTCTTTTGCCTATACTAACTTGTTGCAACAGTCTAAAATAATAATAATGGCTCCCACTGAAGGTCTGTAAAGCACTTTCTTCCCATTTCTTGATTTTAACAGTTGTATGGAACAAACAGGTGTAAGAGCACCTGACCATGAATTTTGCTTCAACTTAGATATTGCCAAAAGATAAATTTAAGGAACCAGTAAAGTCAATAAACAATTAGCAATTGCAATTTTAGCAATTACAAGCCTGTCAGCGACTATCTTATAATAGCATGCTTTAATAAATGTGTTTTTTCTGTCTCAAGTCTCTCCCCAATCCAGTTCATTTCCATTCACCTGTCAAATTATTCTTCCTAATCACAAATCTGTGTTATCCACTTACTAAAAAAACTTTAGTGCCTCCCTATCACCTCCAGGATGAAATTTAAAATCCTGTGTTTGGCATTTAAAGTCTTACAATCTGCCTCATTTTACATTTCTAGTCTCCTCACACCTTATTTATTTCGTATATTCAATCCAGCAATACTGCCTTCCTTTCTTTTGCTCCCACATGACTCTATTTCCAGACTGTGGATATTTTCATTGGTTGTCCCTTATACCTAGAATACTCTCCCTCCTCATCTCAATCTTCTGGACTCCCTAGCTTCTAGTTCCAGCTAAAATTCCACTTTCTGTAAGAAGTTTTTCCATTCCCTCTTAATCTTAATTACAGTGCCTTTATTGATTATCACCAATTTATCCTGTATCTATCTTGTTTGTACATAGTTGTTTTCATGTTGTTTCACCCATTTTTTTTTTTTACTAATTCTAACATTGAGTGATTACTTCCCCCTCAAGATTACCATAACTTACAGATATCATCTAGTTAGCTAGCTAGTTCCTTCAGAACAGAGATTATTTTTTACTTTTATTGTATCTCTAGCATTTAACACAGTGCCTGGTAAATAGTAGGTACTTAATAAATGCTCATTGACTGACTGACAGATCTCATTCATGTGAGTATTCCTACCAGCCATGAAGATTAAGATCTAGTTATGCATATTCACCATTTGTGACTCTTGCTCATGTTCTTCCATTAGTTTGTCACAGGAAATCTTTCTATTAATTATATGAGGGTAAAGATGTAGTTTATAGTGTAATATCACTTGTGAAAGCCTGACTGTGCTTTTTGATGTATGTATAATTATCTTTAAAAAGTTGTAAAAAAATAGAAAGTAGGTTTATGGATAAGTAGTTATTGATGTTCTCTCTCTCATCTTGTTTTATAGTGACAAAGTCTAAGATTAGCAAAGTCCATCTTTGGAGTCTTCTTCTTCTTCACATCTCTTAGAAATTAATTCCTCAGAACCTTCAAAGTCTTTCACCTCCAGAGTAAATCTTTGCTGAGCTGGCACAACTGCTTTTCTTCCTTCTTTTTTTTTTCAATGGCATTTGAGACTATAAGATTTGAGTACAAGTATACTACTTCCATTGTCCTTGATGTGAAAAAAAGAGTTTTGTTAGCTATCTTTCCAAAGTTTATTTCAAATATTTTTCCATCCACTTATTGCTGCTTTATAAGGTAATTCTGCTCATAATCTTCCACTTTTTTTTCTTAAGCTTTTAAAAGCAATTTTACAGTCTGAACTTGGCTCTTTGCTTTGTCAAGTTAAGTGTTCTCTGATTAAGGTGGTTTGTGTATGCTTTTGTTTTCTGCATTATGACAATTTATATTTAAGTTTCAGATTACTTGCTGACTATGATTTACATTAGATAAGCGTCTATATGAAATTGTTATAATTACTGTTAATGCCCTTTCTTCTACCAATTTCCCATTTGTTGGCTTTTATAACATGTTTAAGTAGGTCAAGTAAGAATTGTTTTAATTAAACATTAAATCCTTTCTCATTTTTATTTTTTATTCTAGCTTTACATTAATTTTTATTGTTCCTCTAACAAATCGATACTCTGACTCTACAGAGAAAGCTTATGGGTCATTCTCTATCTATTAAAATATAATCAATCTTCCTCCATATTAAAGCAACATATATTTTGATATTGAATCACCTCAATCCAAAGGTGAGTATAAGTAAAGATGCCCTGTGGAACAGTGGCCCCATTCTTTCTTTAATCTTCCTTTTTTTCCCTTTAAAAGAGAAATAAACAAATAAGATAAAAATATTCCATCCTTTTTGTTATATTTAGATTTCTTTTCCAAACTCAGCCTATTATGAGTTTTGGCATTACTGGAACTCTGTAGGACCATGTCTTACTTTATTCCTTCTCCTTTATTAACTTTCTTCTGTTGTCTTTTTCAATTTTCTATGTGTACTTTTAAAAAATCTAAATTGGTTGATAAGTTTACTATTCATCAACACTGGTATCTTTACACAACTTTTCTTTTTCACTGGAGTTGTTTCTTTTTGTGTCTTCAGAATGTCATTTATGAGTGCTTCCCCTCATTCCTGGGCTGACTTCTGTAGTATTTTTGGTCAAAGGCCATCTTTCTTTTTAACCTTTTACAATCTATTTCTTAAAAATCCAGAGTATACCCAGCTTTTCTTTCCTCTATCACAAATTCTAATGTTGAGTGGTTGTTTCCCCTACAAGATTCCCAATACTTTATGTATATCATCTCTCTCTCTCTCTCTCTCTCTCTCTCTCTCTCTCTCTCTCTCTCTCTCTCTCTCTCTCTCTCTCTCTCTCTCTGTCTCTCTCTGTCTCTCTCTCTCTTTTTCTCTCCATATCCATCTATCTTATCTGCCTTATCTAGATCTATGGCCAGTGTGGAAGTGCAGTATTAACTACTTGAGGATCAATCTCACTGCTGATTGGTAAGAAACTTTGACTTGTTCCTTCTCCAGCCTGGCCCAGTTTACCCCTCCTTAGTTAGAGTGGTGGTTTTGGTTCCTCATACTGGTATGATACTAAATGTAGAAATTCAATGGGCTTTATTCCTAATATTGTTCACAGTGCTTGAGTTCAAGTAAATCACCAACCTCAACCTCCCAAGTATCAGGGATTGTAGGGATGCACCACCACAATCAACCATTTTTCTCTATATTTGTTTTTCAGATTTCTTGATGCCTTTTATTTTTACAGCAATCATTTCTGAACCAGATAACCCTTCTAATTCTGAGATTGTAATTCCATGAGTTGAACCTAACTGCTCTGATTTCAAATACAGTTCTTGTTGCCCTGTCAATAGTTGCTTCCTTCTTTTGGAGCCAATCTAATATAACTTCTGGTGCTTTAAAGCATTTTAATAACCTCATAATATTATTTATAAATATTTCTATAATTACCTATATCATACTCACATGACTCTTGGAAACTTGGTTTCCCCCCTTTTCAGAGTTGGCTGGAATGTCATACACTTGTTGCTTCTGTTCCTAAGATAAATTTAACAAAGGAGAAGAGCAAGATGATCACTAATCTGATTGAACCATGTCATATCCTCCTCAAGTCTCTCTTTAACCCACATACAAATTCATGAAGAATTAAAGGAAGTCCTTGTAATTATAGAGTACATACTCCTGTGGTATACATGTCATATTGATATAGAATGCATTTAATCTAAAATGTACTTTTTGATGTATTGAAGGTAGTAGAGAGTCTCAAGTCAGGAAGTTGGTTGAGTTCTCCCCAGTTTCTCTCTGAAACAACATGAAACCATGACTCTAAATGATACTGAATTGACAGAACTTACAAAAAGACAAAATGAAACATTTTTTCAGCTCAAAATCGATTGGAAGGACTTTAGGAAAGATCGGTTTCACTTGAATGTCTGGGCAAGTCAGCAAGAGCTGTAGCTGAAGCACAGAGGAGCAACTACAATCCTTCAGGCCAGCCTCCAATCCTAGCACAGAAGGAAGGAAGAAAAGAAAGAAGAAAGGAAGGAAGAAAGGGAGGGAGGGAAGGAAGAAAATGATCAAGAAACAAAAAAAAAACCCAACTTTGATCATGTAAAGCTACTTTTATGACAGGAAAGATCAAAACATTGACTAGAAGAGAACAAAATGCCTACATGTGAAACTTTAAAGGGCATTTGAGTTGGTCTAAAGCCCAAAGAACCTTCTTGGAAGAGCTCATAAAGAATTTTAAAAGTCAAATAAGAGAGGTAGAAGAAAAATTGAAAAAAGAAATGAGAGGTATGCGAGAGAGAATCAACAGCTTGGAAAAGAAAGGACAAAAATTTACTGAAGTAAAACGGATCAAACCTTTCTTGTAGATGAAACCTAGAAGAGTTTTACCTCAACTACTTGTTTAATTTCTGTGACTTGTATTCAACCATTATGAACCAGAAGAACAAATGGGTTTTGGTTCCAAATAAAGTTTCCAATTTATATATCATTCAAACAATTATTTTGACTAAACAAGTTGTGATATGTAATTATGATGGAATACCATTATGCTATAAGAGATGATAAGCAGGATGCTCTCAGAAAAACCTGGAAAGATTTGCAAGGGCTGATGCAAAGGGAAATATACTACGTACAAAATAACAGCAATATTGTAAGATTATCAACTGAATGATATAACTATTCTGTGCAATTCAGTGATTGAAGACAACTCTAAACATATTTATGATAAAAAATACTATAATCCCCAAAGAAAGAACTGATAGTGTCTGAATACAGATTAAAGCACACTTTAAAAAATTTTTATTTTCTTTAACGGTTTTTTTTTGTTGTTATTCAGTGTTTTCTTTCACAACATAACTATTATGGAAATGTTTCACGTCACTACACATGTATAACCTATAATCTTATCTTCCTAGTGAGGGGAGGTGAGAAGGGAGGAAGAAAGAGAATTTAGAATTCAAAAGGGTTTTTTTTGTTTTTTTTTTATTAAAAGCTTTTTATTTACAAAACATATGAGTGACTTTTCTACATTGACCTTTGCAAAAACTTTTTTTCCCCAAGCTTTTCCCCTCCTTCCCCCCATCCCCACCCCTAGATGACAGGTAATCTAATACATGCTAAATATGATAAATTATATGACAAATCCAATACATGTATACATATCTATACAGTTATCTTACTGCACAAGAAATATCAGATCTAGAAAGAGAAGAAGAAAAAAAACAACCTAAGAAGGAAAACAAAATGCATGGAAATATTCACAGAAAGCGTTAAAATGCTGTGTTGTGGTCTGTACTCAGTTCCCACAGGCCTCTCTCTGGATGTATATGACTATCTTCATCACTGAACAATAGGAACTGGTTTGAATCACATCATTGTTGAAGAGAACCATGTCCATCAGAATTGATTATCGTATAGTCTTGTTGCTGTGTATAATGATCTCCTGGTTCTGCTGATTTCACTCAGCATCAGTTCATGCAAGTCTCTCCAGGCTTCTCTGAAAACCTCCTGTTGATTGTTTCTTACAGAACAATAATATTCCATAACATTCATATACCATAATTTATTCAGCCACTCTCCAATTGATGGGCATCCCTTCAGTTTCCAGTTTCTAGCCACTACAAAAAGGGCTGCCACAAACATTCTTGCACATGTGGGTCCCTTTCCCTCCTTTAAAATCTCTTTGGGATATAGGCCCAGTAGAAACACTGCTGGGTCAAATGGTATGCACAGTTTGATAACTTTTTGAGCATAGTTCCAAATTGCTCTCCAGAATGGTTGGATCTGTTCACAGTTCCACCAACAATGTATCAGTGTCCCAGTTTTCCCACATCCCCTCCAACAGTTATCATTATTATTTCCTGTCATTTTAGCCAATCTGACAGGTGTGTAGTGGTATCTCAGAGTTGTCTTAATTTGCATTTCTCTGATCAATAGTGATTTGGAGCACCTTTTCATGTGACCAGAAATAGTTTCAATTTCTTCATCTGAAAATTGTCTGTTCATATCTTTTGACCATTTATCAATTGGAGAATGGCTTGAATTCTTATATATTTGAGTCAATTCTCTATATATTTTAGAAATGAGGCCTTTATCAGAACCTTTGGATGTAAAAATATTTTCCCAGTTTACTGCTACCCTTCTAATCTTGTCTGCATTCATTTTGTTTGTACAAAAACTTTTTAACTTGATATAGTCGAACTTATCTATTTTGTGATTAATGATGACCTCTAGTTCTTCTTTGGTCACAATAGAATTCAAAAGTTTTAAAAATTAATGTTAAAGCTTGTTTTTACATGTAACTGGGGGAAAATAAAATACTAAGAAATGGAAATTTTTTCTTTAGCTTACCAATAGAACTTTCATTTTTCTTTACATCATGATATATGTTTGGCATTACAATTCTCAATGATTAGCATGATTTACAAATTTTAGTTGTCTACTGTCACTAGAACATTAAAGCAATTTACAAAAATTGCCTTAGATATATAAATTTACAAGTGTAAAAATATAAATTTTTCCCCATTATCTCAGGATTGAGTAATTTATGGGAGGGAAACATTAAAAAAAATTGGTTTCTAGTTGCTATTGTTCAGCAATGAAGATAGTCATATACATCCAGAGAAAGGCCTGAGGGAACTGAGTGGGAACCACAACACAGCATTTTAACGCTTTCTGTGAATATTTCCTTGCATTTTGTTTTCCTTCTTAGGTTGGTTTTTTTTTTTCTCTCTTTCTAGATCTGATGTTTCTTGTGCAGTTAGATAACTGTATAGATATGTATACATATATTGGATTTTTCATATAATTTAACATATTTAGCATGTATTAGATTACCTGTCATCTAGGGGTGGGGATGGGGGGAAGGAGGGGAAAAGCTTGGGGAAAAAAAGTTTTTGCAAAGGTCAATGTAGAAAAGTCATTCATATGTTCTGTAAATAAAAAGTTTTTAATAAAAAAAATTGTTTACTGAGGCTCAGATTCAACATGTATTTCAACTCCCCTTGAATAGTAGCAAAACATAACATTTGTTCACAGTCATCATTTGAATTCACATACCATCTTCCACTGCATAAAGTTCTACTATGATGTATCATCATATCATGGAAATTACCCTCAGTTCTTGAAGGTCATTCAAGAGAATATAAGACATGGCAAGTATTACCAAACTAGGAAGCCTTTGAATAAGGTCCATTCATGACATCAGGACATCTGAAGAATGGCTTTGTTCAATTCATAAAAACTCCCCACAAATTAGATTGAATTTTTGGTTACAGCAACTCTTGAAGACAATGGACCAAGTTATAGGAACATTGCAATATTTGTTGGTAAAACAAAGTAGGTTGGTAGGTACAAAAGGATAAAGTCATAGAACTGCTGCATTTCTAGGACTGAAAGGATTAAAATCATTTGGCATATGTATGTAAGATTGCAGATATTTAAAAGTTTCGCTAATGCCAGTGGCTTATTATTTGGAGTTATAAACTTAAAATTGATTAAGAAATAAACAAATAAAACTAAGATGCAATTGCCATATTAGATTAAGGGCCCCCACTCTAGAAATATAACTTCTGACATTTTTGGACATAACACATTCTTTAATCAGAAGACAGCCTCACCTTAGGAATCAAGCGACCTTGGCTTTGTGGGGATGGAACATCATAAACTTGTGAATTACAAGTTAATACTGAGATTGACTTGGGAAGTGTAAAGAGGTCCTGGGAATGAAGAAGAAAAAGAAAATGATTTAAGAAATAAAAAACTTTGGACATTAAAATACATATTCAGAATTAATTCCTAACTGATAAAGATTATTCTAATATATAACCAAATAAAGTAGATAGATAGTGGTGTAATGGAAAGAGTACTAGTTGAAGTCATGTCTTAAATTTAAATATTTATTTTAATACTTAATAGTTTGATGATATTTATTATTCCTATGAATTTTAGGATTATTCAATAAGATATTTATTTCTGAGCTTCTGTTTTTTCATCTACATAAGTAGTATAATAAATATTTGCTTTGTATCCCCCTATTCATTTATTAATTCATTCAAACCAGGGCTAGCAAAACCTTATCAACTCCTCTTACAAAGGCAGTACATATTCTGAAGTAGTCTAACTTTCAATCACACTGATAAGTGAGGGCACCAGAGCTCATACCTTCCCATTTGGGTTCAAAGAGTGGCCCATAGATATTGGGTATTGTGGTTTTCTAATGCAACATAGCACATAAGATCCTAATAGTGTGCTTTCCTCCATGTTGATCAGTTGATATCAATTAGCCAACTTTAATTAGATTTTAGAAAAAATGTGTTTACTAAGGTGCTATAGGAAAAATAATTGGCATGAAATATCTCCCCTAAAAAGATGTGAGCCGCTGCCCCATCACTACATACAGATCTCAGGGGGAAAGTGGGCTTAAGCCAAAAGAAAACATGTTTCAAAGAAGTAATTCACAGCTCCTAGAAAAATTTTTGCTTGAATTCTCAAGATATTCCCACTAGGGATGATGAATTTTTTTGTTAGGCTTCTCAAAAATGCTGTGTTTCTAGATTGTCCTTAATTCCCAAAGCAGGCAGTAGTATATTTTTCAAAATTATGAATGATTGTTTTATCAAAATTGAAAATTAACTGAAAGATTTAAGTCTTTCTCAATTGCATCTTGTTTTATGTAAACCAATATTGAGGATGTGTGGTTTAATGAAAAAGAACCTAGTCTGAGAGTCAGGAAATCTGGTTTTTAGTCTCTGTTGTTTCAGTACCTTGCCATGTGACTTGGGTTTAGTCACTTCCCCTCTCTGGGATTTTTTCCTCCTCTGTAAAAATCATGGCTATATAATCAATTGATTAATTGAATTGTCAATAAGTAAGATTGATTCAACATTTCTAGGATTTAGAATATATGAAAATCCAGATTTAAAAATAGTCAAATTAGGATGAGATAATTGTGCATATATGGCAGAGGAGGAAAAGGGTTAGAGGAATCAATTTAAATGAATTCAACAAACATTAAGTATTTATTGTATGTACACCACTGCTGTCACCATTAACGGATCTATACACTTTAGATGAAATATGTTCAGGGGTTTGCTGGAAAATATATGCACAACATACTTTTGTTTAGTCTTCATTTTCTTCATCATTGTAAGTTTAGATAATCAACAACAAAAGATAAACCAAGTCCTTATTTGTAACATTTGCCAATTTCTAAGGTATAAATACTTATACTGAAAACGTAGCAATCAGTGTATTTGGTTAATCTATATCAGATTGTTTGCTGTCTTGGGGAAGGGAAAGTAAAAATGGGAGGGAGAATTTGGAACTCAAAGTCTTATCAAATGTATGTTCAAAATTATCTTTACATGAATTTGGAAAAATAAAATACTATTGAGAAAAAAAAAAGAAAAAAAGAAAGAATATGTAGCAATCAGCTCTCGAGTCCTTACAAGCTGATATCAGCACTTATCTTGATATGTGCCTTACTGTTTTAATAGTCTAGTAAGGAGAGATAACTATGCACAAATAACCATGACAAAATAACTACATAATATGTGTGTAGAAATTCTAGAAAAAAATAGATTATATAGAGTTTAGGAACAGGGAAGGTCATTATTAGTGGGGTAAGGAAGAATTGTTATCTAGAAGGACTTTGAGATCACAATCAGGTGAATTAAAAGCAAAAAAGTCTTCTGATTTTTTCACCAACTAACAATATATTTTCAACCAAAGTTATCCCAGTGAAGATGTTATTTAATTTCCTATGTGTTTTAAATTCCTATAGTTCAGCTGATTTTGTCAAGTATGTGCTGAATAACCAAAATGGAGGCCCCAAACCCTCAAAGAACAAAAGAATTTTCGTAAGAAAATTTCTATTAAGGAATTTTCATACACAATGAACATATTACATTTCTCAGAAAACAGGCTTAAAGAAGGAATGCAATAGAGAACAAGAAGTATATAAAGTCAAAAGGAAAAAGAAAAACAAGGGGTTATAGGATATAAGAAATTCCAAATCAGGAACAATTTAGTATAGACTGATATGCCCAGCAAACTTGACCCCTGAAACATACTGTGAAATGTTTCCTTTCCTCATTTTAGATTTTTAGTCTCAACTTAAACCTGAAACCAGTTAAGTTCTTTACATGATTTAAAATAAGGAAGTCAACTTATTTTATAATTCTAAGAAAACTGGAGTGGTGGTGGTGTATTTAAAGTAACCCAAAAGATTTCTGGTCCTAGGTTCTAGGTCCAGTTCTGCAACTAGCTCACTCTGAATTTAGCAAGGCATTTTACATGTCTAGGCCTCATTTTTCACATCTGTAATATTAAGGATATCTCCTACATGACTGAATGAGAATCTCTCTTCCTTTATAAAAAAAAAATGTTAAAGGCAATAACTACAGTGAATGGCTGCAATTCTCTGAAACCTTTCTACAAAAGAGGATGAAGTAATTCCAGATCCTTTTCTGGGACATCGAATATTTGTTAGAATACTTAATATTTGGCTCATTTTAGTGTCTTTTTTATTTACATTATTATAGTCATTGTGCATAATTTTCTCCTGGTTCTGCTTACTTCCCTTTGTATCAGTCCATCCATATCTTCCCATCTTTCTTAGAATTTATCATAGTCTTAATTTTTTTAATGGCACAATAATATTTCATGACATTTATCACAAACTGATCATCTTTTCATCTAGATCAATATTTTATAGATGAAGAAACTGAGACCCAAATATGTTAAATGATTTGCCCCAGATCACCCAGGTAGTAAATAAGAAAACTGAGATTCAAACCTGGACTTTTTGATTACAAATCTAATGCTCTTCCTCCTCCAATACGCTACTTCCAATAATGACCAAAAATTGATGGTAATTGTATGGCTTTCTAAAGTTTGCAAAGACCTTGATGTATCTTAATTCATTTGATCCTTATGATAATTCTGTGAAATAGATACTACAAGTGCTATTATCCTCACTTTGACACATGAAGACACTAAGATCCAGGGAAGTTAAATATGAGCCCCCTACTCCCAAATGGTGTATTTGGGATTTCATTTTAAGACTTCAGGCTTTTTTAGTTTTCAACAACTCTTAAACTAAAAGTGCCTAATGATTTCAAGATATCAACAATAATACGGGATTATCATCAGAATTTTACATAGCTAGAGCTTTGAGGCTTAGGAAGTACTTTACAAATATCGTCTCATTCTATCTTCAAAAAAACCCTGGAAAGTAGTTGTGATTATTATCTCTCTTTTTACATATGAGGAAACTGAGGCAGGCAGAGATTAAGTGACTAACCCAGGATCACACAACTGGTAATTGTCAGAAGCAGAATTTGTACTCAGAGCCTTCCTAACAGGTCAGGCACCCCATCTCTGTGCCACCTTGCTGCCGCACTCTGGGCAGGCCTAACAGCCTAAGTGCAGCTAAAGGAGAAGTTAATGGTTGAGATTTTTATAATTCTATTACTATTCCTTTACCAGACTACATATGTACATATGTGTAATGTACATGCACAGACTCCTTCAGCTTGCTAAGATAATAGCTCCACATGTGCATTCTAGGTAACTCTTTCCAGGAGGATGGTGATGATAGGTAAAGGACATGCATTCATGGGTTCTATATTCTATAACTGGTCCCAGGTTGAACTACCATTGATTGGGAGGAAACATTTTTTATGGGCTACTTTAGCCAGAACTGTGGGAGTTCAAGAGGGCTTTTTGCCTTCAGTGATTTTTCTTTATACCCTTTTCTTGTCTTCGTCTGCCCACTGGTGATGTGATAGAATCAAATGGAGAGACTATGCTGTAAAAGTAAAGGATTATGAGGTCTTCCCCCTTTAAGGCCATATGATCCCCAATAGGGGCTTCTTTGGCCATCCCATTGGTTCTTTTTCATGCTGTATATATAAAATGGGATTTCTGTTATTGGGAATTTGGGAATTTCAAAGGCCAGGAGAGGGAGAAAACGGAATCCTAAAGTTGGAAACCAGGTTGGGTTTTGTAGGCAACACAACCTTGATGCCCCCAAGGAATGAGAAAAGATTTTCAGGAGGGATCTTCCTTTGGGAGTGATCTTTTGGACCTCGCTCTAATGGAAGAACTCATCTAGCAGCAGTCTGCCAGGCTGAACCTGGTGGAACCAATATGCTGGAATTGAGTGAAGTTATAAACCCAATCCCCACCTCCCCTGGTCTGGTCCTAGAGACCGGGTAGTATGTGAAGGATGATGTCCCAGAGATGTCAGAGAAAATGTTTGTACATTTGTTCTTGCTATATCTTTAACACAAATATTCCATTATAAAAGCTACCTGGTAGAACTAACAGTGACAATCACTGCCATCCCCTAACAAACTCAGAACATAACTGAAGCTGCCATCCTGTTATTCCTGTTCCACTAATGAGAGTAGAGTCTAGACTTAGATGATTTTAAGGTATAATCTAACTCTAATTTTATAATTTGTTTTTCTTTGTTCCCCTCTAGTAAATGTTCAGAGAAATGTTTACATTTTCTTGCTTGTGGTTACTTAAACAATGGAGTGGTTATTCACTTGTTCAGAAACCCTTAGCTTGCTTTCCACCTAGGATCAAGAGAAATCATTATCGGCTCCTATTGGTTCAGTGGAAAGAGTGTTGGATTCCAAATCAAAAGGCAAAGGCTCGGATCCCTTCTTTTTTCGCTACCTATATGACCTCATGCAAGTTGCTTATCTACTCTGAGTTTCAGTTTCCTTATCTTGTAAAATGTGGGGGTTGGATTAGATGGCCCCAAGGATACTTTGTAGCTCTTTAACTATGATGCTATGATATCACAAATTTGGGGAAAAGGAAGGAAATGGACACAATTTAACAAAAGACTGAAAGACTTAAATGTTTCCAAAATCTCTAGAACTGAAAGCCTGTGTGTCACTCTCAGGACCTCCACTTCAGTTGCTGGGGAATTCTAGTTTTTGGTTTCCTTTTGATTTCAGATGATTTGTTGCCACTACTGAAAATATGTTTTTAAAAGATTATTGCATGTCAGTGATTAACAAGAATACAATAAGCAAGAAAAGACATCTGCTCCAGCATCAGAACAAAACCCAGGAGATCTGAATTTAATTTCCTTCTTTAATACTTACTACTTTAATACTTTTCTGAGACTGTTTTCTCATCTGTGAAGTGGGGATAATGATATTGCTTTATTTGTGAGGGAAGTGCTTTGTAAAGTATTTTAATATTTTGGTATAATTACATTGTACAAAGAGAATGACTTTGAAAGAAATGATGCCTTATGCCTTCCAAGTAACGATTATGGTAGTTTAAAAGTTTTTTATTTTTTAAAAAATTTTCATTTCTGAGGTGCTGCCAAGAATGGTAAATTAAGCACAGAGCACTAAAATTGGAGGTCAACTGTTCAATTCAATCCACTGCAATAAATATTAATTAAGTACCTATTAGGTGCAAGGCAATTGCAAACCAGCCCCTACCTCTGAGACACTTACCCATGTAAGTGGTATAGTGAATAGTACCATTATTATCCCCCAGAGCATATTTGGGTTGGTTAAGGGAGATGGCAGAGGAGTACCCCCTTCCAGGCGCCCCCTCCATCAGATATAGAACTAGAAGCAACTTCAGAGCTATTTAGTCTAATTTCCTCATTTTGCAGAAGAATACTGAAATCCAGGGTCACACAAAGGGAAAATTTGAACTCAGGTACTCTCACTTGAAAGCCTGTGGCCTTCCCTGTACCATGCTATATGTTCTATTAGTTGAGTGAAGAAATTAAAAATAATTTTAAAAGAGCTAAAATTATATTCATAGGGGCTTGGTTTCTTTCTAAAGGACAACATTTTGGTAACTTTATTCAGCTGTCCAGGGAACAGCTGAGCACATGAAAGTCTGGGTTCCATGGCAGCTGTTTCAGAGAAATGATCTGGGGTGACTTCAGTAAGCCAACTGACAACTTTATGATGCTTGTACCAAATGCCGAAGTACAGTGCAATTGTTTCTTGTAACAACTGTGTTGTTCTGTAAGTTGTAGCTCAGGGATTTATGAAATGCAAACTATTCAGAATCTTTTAATAACATCCACTTCTTGATGTTGACTGTGAAAAGATCATTGGGATAGTAAATTGGTACATTGTCAGACTTCTAGTAGCACAAAAAGATCATAAATTGAAAATCCTTCTATTCTCTCAACCCAACATTTTTAGGCTAGCATATTCTCAAAAGCAGCATCATTTGCCATTTGCTGGATGCAAAACAAATGTGGTATGAAATGTGAGTTTATAATGTGAATAGAATAAAAAGGGAGGACAAAGGGAGAGGAGAAGATAAAGAAAAGATCCATGGATGGGGAGAGGTTAAGTATTAGCCAGGCAAGTTAAAGAATAGAGTTAAAGTAGAACAGTTAGCAGGGATAGGAATTAAGAAATATACACGAACACTGTAACAAGCATCAGGAGGAGAATTCATTAGAGAAAAAAAGTATAACTAGTAATCATTGACTCAGAAAAAATCAAACTTAAAAGATTCAATTAAGAGAGAAATCTATATATTTCAGCCATATTAAAATTATCTTAGATGCTTATCTACAATGAGTAAATGCATATATATGTGTGTGTATGTATGTATATAAATATATAGATATGTGTATGTGTGTATATAGATATATACATGTGGATAGGTGGTTGGCTGGTTATGAATATCTTTGTATAAATAAATATACCTATGCTTAACTGTAGCCTGCTTAGGGGAAGTAGGAGGATAAAAGAGGGGAAAAGAAAAAAATAAAAAGTGCCCATCAGAGAACAAAAGAATAACCTACAAGGAAGCCAAGATGGACAAACATGAATATATAATCTCTTTTATTATTATATGTACTTTCTTGAAATGAAAATTTATTGTTATATCTTTTGAATTCTCCCTGTTGTTCTGTTGGGCAGATGACAATGTTTTGTTTTTATTTTCCTTTTCTATCTTTCTTTTTCTATTTTTTCTAATTTTGTATCTAGTTTTAAATAAATGAAAATTTAAAAGAAAAAAATGTGAGTCTGTGATGACAAAGGAGGAGATGATATCCCTGAACAAGGATATCTGGGTCTATCTTGCATTCTCAGTATTTGGTAAAGTTTTGTTCTTTGGGGGGAAAATACTTTATGGTCTTTCTTCCCCTTTCCTTTGCATATCTTCCCTTTAAATGAATAGAAATGGAGTCTTGCCTATCATTTTTCTATATAATGAATACCATGAACATCTCTTTGGTACTATAGCAAGTCAAAAGCTTTACAAAAAAAGAGCCATTAGGAGACCATTCAATTCCCTGCGACATTTGTTAAATGCATTGAAGAACATTTTTAATCCAAGTTCCTTTGCCCTTCGGAATATCTGGTTCCAGGCCCTTCGATCCTTCAAAGTAGAAGCTGCTAGGTCCTGTGTGATCCTAATTGCAGCTCCCTGATATTTAAATTGTTTCTTTCTGGCTTCTTGTAATATCTTTTCCTTGGTATGATAGTTCTGGAATTTAGCCACGATATTTCTGGGGGACTTAATTTTTGGGTTTCTTTCAGGAGGTGATCGGTGGATTGTTTCAAGGAGTATTTTGCCTTCTGGGTGTAAAATATCAGGGCAGTTTTCTTTTATGATTTCCTGGAATATAGTGTCCAGGTTCTTTTTTTCATCATGGCTTTCAGAAAGCCCTATAATCCTTAGATTGTCTCTCCTAGATCTATTTTCCAGGTCAGTTGTTTTTCCTAGGAGATATTTCATGTTTTTCTCTATCTTTTCATTTTTTTGTTTTTGTTCAACTGATTCTTGAAGTCTTGATGAGTCATTAATTTCCAATTGTTCGATTCTAATTTTTAATGTCTTATTTTCTTCAGTTACTGTTTTTAGTTCCTTTTGCAATTGACCAATTACATTTTTTTGTTCATTGCATTCTTTTTCCATTTTTTCTATTTTATTTTGCAGTGATCTCATTTCGTTTCCCCATGTTTCTTCTAACTCTCTTTTAAGATTTTTTATGCAATCTTCAAAGAAAGCCTTGTGACATGGAGACCAATTTATGTCTCTCTTTGGGGCTTTTTCTGGAGTTGCTTTACCTTTAGGGGCCTCAGGATTTGAGGTCTGTTCTTCCCTCTCTCCATAAAAGTTGTCTATGGAGAGAGCTCTTTTTGGTTTTTTATTCATTTTTTTTTTTTTTAAAGGTGTGAGGTCTGTTTAGGGCAAAGGTGGGACAGCTGTTTTAATTTGCTCTGGGGCAGTTCTGCTGATTGAGTTATTTCAGGAATGGGGCAATTCTGCTGATTGAATTCTGTCAGGGGCTGGGCAGCTCCGCTGATTGAATTATTTCTGGTGCTTATCAGTCCTGTAGTTTGATTGATTGCTTTAAGGTGCTGTGTGATGGCAGCTAGGTCCAATGCTCATCAGGGGTTCAGTGGTTCACAATCTATCCCCCTCAAAAGGCAGACCCTCCAAACCACCTGCCCACAATCAGGACAAATTGTTCCAAGAGGCGCGCAGAAGACTCCCAGGTGTGTGAAAAGCACAACGCTCCCACTCCTGTTCCGACTCCTGTTCCAGCTCCCTGCTTCAGCTCCCTGCCCCGGTCTCCCTGCGCTGCAGTCTGGGTTCAGTAGGCCACCCCCTGCCCAATTAAAACAGACCTGTTTTGAGGTTCTTCCAGAGTATCTTCTTCTAGAATCGTGTTGTTCTCCAGATATTGTGGATTTTTTTGCTTCAGAATCAGTCTAGAGGCTTCATATGTTGTTGGTTTGAGGGGAGGTTAGAGGAGGTTACAGAGACTCCTGTCTGATCTCCGCCACCATGGCTCCACCCCCAGAAGGGAAGAACATTTTTTCAAGCAACAAAAAAGTGTTAATTGTAAGGTAATAGAGCTAGAAGGGCCCATAATGATTTTCTAGTTCAATCCTTCTACTTTCTAATGGAGGAAATTGAAGCTTACAAATATAAATGACTTCCCACAGTCCCCCCTTCATGAGAGCTGAGACTAAAAACTCAAGTCTCATAATACCCTATAAGATACCATCTTGGCAAAGCAAATGAAAATCAGTCCTTACTCCAAGTGCATTCTACTATTCCCTCCTTATTCATGTATAAAGAGAATACCAATGACTATGGTTTAACTCATCTGGTTTAGAAATAAATGTAGCACTTCATAGAATTTTTTTTTTTTTTTTTTGCTTAGGCAATTGGGGTTAAGCAGCTTGTCTAGGGTCACACAGCTGGGAAGTGTTAAGTGTCTGAGGACAGATTTGAACTCAGGTACTCCTGACTTCAGGGCTGGTCTCTAACTACTATGCCACCTAGCTGCCCTGAATGTATTTTAATATGTATTTTAACAATGGAAATGCATTGTAAGGCTCTAGATGGTTAAACATTTTTCTGAACTTGTTAATTCGAACATACATGTCAAGAAAAGTTAACAATCATTGGGAATAATATTAGCTTTAGTACATACTTTAAATATGCTGGGTTTTTTCCTCTTAGAAGATGACTTTGTTGAATGTCAATCTGTACTGTGCATGGAGTATTTTGTACTCTTTTATTTTGTTTTTTCTAATAGTGATAAAAGGGTGAACTGAATGATCTATACTTGTTTATAAGATACTTGTCCACAAGACTGGGCAGACTTAAGGAAATAATTTTTTTTGGTTTGTTTGTTTTTTTTGTTGAGGCAATTGGGGTTAAGTGACTTGCCCAGGGTCACACAGCTAGGAAGTATTTAGTGTCTGAGACCAGATTTGAACTCAGGTCCTCCTGACTTCAGGGCTGGTACTCTATCCACTGCACCACCTAGCTGCCCCTTAAGGAAATAATTTGTATTCCAGCAATAGATTTTTATTTAGCATAGCATCTTGCATATACTAGATGCCTGAAATATATTTGTTGAATTTAATTCAAATAAAACAAACATTCAAACAATCAACATTTATTTAGCACCAACTATGTGTCAAATATTGTGCTAAATAGGGATTGAATTCACTATTATATCATTTTATCATCATCACTACCAATAGCAGCAGAAAAAAATTTCTTAATCATTTGGTAAGACTGGAATAAAAAAAAAAGAAAGAAAAGCAAGATACTTGAGAAACTTACAATCTGACTAAGGAGATATAACACAAAAATAACAAATGATGATAGAAGGTAACATAAATTAATTGTAATAGAAATATCAGATACAGTCAGTGATCCAAGAAAGGGAATGATCATATAAGGTACAGAAAAGCTTCATGAAAGCTTGTTAGCACCATGGCTGGGGGAGAAATAGAGAAAGTAGCAACTCATTCTCTCAGTACTATAACCTAAGAAAACAGCAAAGCTGTTTTTTTCCCAACCCATTATTGGTATGTGAGGGCAATATATAGTTTTGAAACTTAGGAGGAAGAATAATGGAAGCCAAGATTTAATTGTTTGTAACAAAAGGTTCAGATTTAGGTAAACCTATAGAGATTTGGAAGGGATATGAATGTATTATTTCTTATCCTCATGAAAGCCTTAATGTAGCTATGTCCCTATTTCTTTTTCATTATTTCTTTTCCTACTTGCCTGTGGGAAAGTGGTCAGTGGGATAGTGTTGTATATGCCTTTTTTCCCTTCTTCTTGAACATCTTGTGTGCTATAGCTACACTTGATACCTTCCTAGTGTCTAGAATTTTGGTATTGATGAGTGTGTGATAATAAAACTATTCTGAGACAACTGGGATACATTTCTGACTCTGACCCATTTATGGCAAGTTATGTTTGAGAGCCTAAGATGTAACAGAGTTGACATGGAAGAGGAGGGATAAGTGGGTGATAGTGAAAGACAATTCTAATAGGAAGGGAGTAAAATGGGAAAGAAATTATACGTGGTATTTAGGAATAATAACAACCAACTGAACTTATTAGCCTAGACAAGAAAATTAATGAGTAGCACGTAGTACTATTTCTACCAGCAATATATTATTTCCTAAATATTTACTGAATAATATCAATTACATTCAAGATTATACAGCAGTCAATAGATTTTCTTAAATGTAATTTTTCAAGTTCTATACTGCATAATTTTTGATGTGTGCCAAGGTACATACCTGTTTAGCAAAAGATAGAGTCGTTTCAGTGAAAATTTTTGCTGTGGTCAGTGGTGCAGGTTGTTCATACACTTGATCAGCAGAGGGAGAAACTATAGGCTGGGGAGACTTCACCCAACCAACCATTTGCTCATATACACCTGGTGGAGGAGGTTTGCTGAGCTCAGAGGATGCATGGCAAGTCTTTTCTGGGCTGCTGGATAATTCTTCCAAGTTATTCTGGGAGGAGAGAGAAACTCTACCCTCTTGAGAATCAGTAAGGAGATGGAGACGATTTGCAGGGGCCAGCCCTTGTCGACCATGAAGTGAACACCTCCACCACCCCTCACTTTCTGGGACATTCTTTTCTAGAATGGTCAGAATGTCTCCTCTCCGGAAAGCCAACTCATCAACACATTCAGCATGGTTATCATATAATGCTTTCGCCAAGATACACTGCTGAAGGAAAAAAGAACAAATTAATAATGCCTGGTTTAAGTTTTTAAAGGATTTTCACGAATGTGTTCTCTTATTTTGACAATAATTCTGTGTGGTGGGGCAGCTAGGTGGCGCAGTGGATAGAGCACCAGCCCTGAAGTCAGGAGGACCTGGGTTCAAATCTGGTCTCAGACACTTAACATTCCCTAGCTGTGTGACCCTGGGCAAGTCACTTAACTCCAATTGCCTCAGCAAAAAAAAAAAAAAATTCTGTGTGGCAAGAAGTAACTTCTGTATTATAACTAGGAGAAACTAAGGCATTGGTGCTTAAAGTCATATTTGACTAAGATTACACAAGTATTCAGTTGCAGGGCATTGACTGCCAGACTCATACTATTGACATTGTGTTCCATACTACCCTGTCCAATGTTTGTTAAAATGCATTATTTCAAAAGGTTACAATGAATAAATCTCACTGTGCCCATATTTCCTCTACTTTTAATTCCAATAGACAATATGGTTTTTAGGGTTAGTGTGTATTGCTGATAAATATAATTATAGCAAAATCCTGTCTCATCCAAAGTATGGAGGTAACCTTGGGAGTACAAATTCTTGAGAAGCTATGAAGTCTTTCAGTATAAACTAGGTGACAATGCCTGTAAAGTGAGTAAGGACCAACCTTGTTAAGTTCAGAGGGGCTCATCAACCAAAAAGACTGGCCACTAGGAGAAGAGGCTTTCTTTTTTGCCCCAGAAACCTGAATTTGGTGGTTTATACGGTATAATCACAGATCCTTGAAATTTCATAGTGAATATAATCACATATACCAAGTTATGTCCATCTGCATTAAGAGAGTTTTAGGCCATCAGTAGTACTTAAATTACTTTCCGTTTTCAGCTTTACCTCTCAGAAATGTTAGTTTCTTTCAAAGTGAAGCTCAGGTGTTTTCTCCTGCAAGAAGACATTCCAGATCCCCCTAATAGCACCCTCTCCTTCTTTAAATAATATCATATTTGGGCGGAGCCAAGATGGCAAA
>JAJPUD010001693.1:324188-400237 GCA_023553655.1 Myrmecobius fasciatus | reverse complement strand
TCCTGCTGGTCGTTTCTTACAGAGCAATAATATTCCATAACATTCATATACCATAATTTATTCAGCCACTCTCCAATTGATGGGCATCCATTCAGTTTCCAGTTTCTAGCCACTACAAAAAGAGCTGCCACAAACATTCTTGCACATGTGGGGCCCTTTCAGAAGGAAGCATTTATTAAAAGTCTACTTTTTGTCAGGCACTGCACTAAGCAATTTGCAAATATTTTCCCATTTGATCCTTACAAATACCCTGGAGGACAGATACTATTATTCCCTCATTTTACAATTGAGGAAACTGAGGCAAACAGAGGTTAAGTGATTTGCCCAAATTTTCACCATTAGTAGCATCTGATGCCACTTTTGAATTTAGATTTTCTTGACTCCAGATCCAAATGAAATCAGGAAGACTCATCTTCATGAGTTCAAATCTGACCTCACACACTCACTAGCTGTGTGATTCTTGGCAAGTTGCTTAACCTTATTAATCTCAGTTTCATCTGTAAAATTATATAGAGAAGGAAATGGCAAATCACTCCAGTGTCTTCGTCAAGAATATCCCAAATGGAGTCACAAAGAGTCACATCCTGTGCCACCTAGTTGCTTCTGGAGAGGTAGAAGAGCTAACACAGAAGAAGAAATGGGACAGAAAATAAAGAATTAGTTCATGCTTGTACTGAAACCAGGTTATACCAGCCTATGAAAATCAATTACTAAATTTTACTAAGAACATTTATACCCTCCCAAATTATCAAATGTTATGTATCAGGAACTTGGTTTATTGTTTTGTTGATTGTATACATTTAAGAAAATGATAGGGAAAATGTTAATGTAGGTTAAACTTAAAAGTGTGTTGTGGGTACATTCCCTTCCTTTTCCCTCTGCTCCCCTCTGCTCATAAGAATCAATTATTAACATTTGTCAGCATGTTGATAATTTGGACCACAATTTTGCCTAGGACTGGCTCTTCTTGAGAGCATTGGAAGCTATTTGTCTTGGCATTAGATTCAACATTAGGTAGATAATAATAGTAACAATAATAATTCAGCAGAGTAACTATGATAATAGTAAGTATTTAGTACTTACTTTGTGCCAGGCATTATGCCAAGTGCTAGAAATACAAAAAAAGCAAAAGACAGTTCCTGCTCCCAACAAGCTCACGGTCTAATGGGAGAGATAGTATCAAAAATAAACCTTGTAAAAATAAAATATATAAAGAATAAGTTGGAGATAATAAGAGAAGGGACTAACATTAACAAGGATTGGGATAGGATACTCATAGAAGTAATTTATTAGCTGGATCTTGAAGGAAGCCAGGAAGTAAAAATGAAGGAGAGAATTTCAAGAATAGGGACAACTAGTGAAAATGGGGGATGTCAGGAAATGGGGTGTTTTCCACAAGGAATACTAAGGAGACCAGTTACTAGATCTCAGGGTACATGGTAAGGTAAGGACTAAGGTGTAATAAAATGTTTATTAAGGTAATAAGGAGGCTAGGTTGTGAAGAGCTTTGAACATCAAAGAGCATTTTGTGTTTTATTCTATAGCAACCATGGAGTCTATTGAGGGGGGGAATGACATGGTCAGATCTGCAATTTAGAAAGTTAAATTCTGTATCTGCATGTAAAAATGAATTAGAGTTAAGGACTGGCTTGAGGCAGGGTGACCAACCAGCAGGTTATTACAATTACCAAAATAGTCCGACAATGAGGTGATGAGGGCCTGTCTACACCATAAAGGTAGCAATGTCAAAGGAAAAAAAAAAGGTATGCATATATGAGAAATGTCAGGAAGTCGACATGACAGGTCTTGGCAATTGATTGGATAGAGAGAGAGGGATTAGAGTTTGACCTTTAGGCTGTTAGCCCAGGTAACTGGGAGGATAATGGTGCCTTCCACAGCAATAAGAAAATTTGGAAATAGAGACTGAGAGGGCAAAAATAATCACTTCAGTTTTGGATACGTTAAATGTCTATTTAAGATATCTATTAGCTACCTAGTTAGAGATTTCCAATAGTCCATCAGAGATAAGAGTTTGGAGATTAGAAAAGAGAGTTTAGCCTTGGATAAACAGATATCAGAATATCAACTTCGAGATAATAATTTAATCTATGGGAGCTGATGAGATTACTAAATGAAATAGTATGGAAGGAGAAGGAAAAAAGGGCCCAGTGTAGACCTTTGGGGAGACACCCAAGATTGGTGGTTATAAAAAGATCCAGTAAAGGAGACTGAGGAGAAAGGTAGCCAAACAGATATGAAGAGAATCAGGATAGAAATAGTGTCAGTGGCACATTGAAAGAAAACAGTATCAAGTAGGAAAGGGAATTTTTTTTAATTCACTAGATTTGACAATTAAAAGATCAATGATAACTTTGGAGAGAGTATTCTGGTTAAATGATGAAGTTGGAAACCAAGTTGTAAAGGGGTGAGAAAAGAGTTAAGGAAAAGGCAGTGGAGGAACCTGGTTGTAGATGGCTTTCTCAAGGAGCTTAGTCACAAAAGGGAAGAGAGCTATGTCATGAAAACTAAATGGTGATAATAACTAAGACTATTTTTAAAAGTGGGAGAGATATCGGCATGTTTGTTGACAGTAGGGAAAAAAGAAAAGACTAAAGATAAATGAAAGGATGGGGATGATATAGGGGGTAATTTGCTGGAGAAAACAGATGGGATGGGATTACTTGTGCATTTAGAGGGGGTTGCCTAGGTAAGGAGAAGGGTCACCTCTATGTATGAGACAGGAATGAAGGAGACAATAGTGGTAAAAAGCAGCTTGGGTGATGCAAGAGAAGGAGGAGGGGGAAAGAGGGAACTTTTGGAGAATGGCCTCAACTTTTTCAGTGAAATATTAGGTGAGATTCTCAGCTGAGAGAGGGGGAACCATAATGCATTGTAGAAAGCATGAAAAGGGAGAGAATTGGATAGAAAGTTAACTAATTTAGATGCTAGATAGTGAATTAATTCCCCAAGGAAGTGTAAAAAGATTTCCTTTTTGCAGAAATAACCCAGTTGAGTTTGTATAACATAAATTTGTAATGTACCCAGTTAACTTTGTTTCAAGATTTTCTTCCACCTTCATCAGCGTGAAAGTAGTTCCAGTGTAGAAATTCCCTCCATGAATGCAGAACAATAGATTATATATATTTCTAACTAATGTAGAGAGTTGTCTGGAGAATGGAGACACTGAGTGGTTTGTCAATGACCACTGAACTAGTATGTATTCATCTGCAGAAGGACCTGAAAGCAGGCCTTCCCAACTTCAAGGCTGGCTCTCTGTCCACTAAATTACCATCCCTCAACAAATAATAGTTGGCACCCATATGACATTTTGTGGTTTGTGTTTCTGAAGCCCTTTAAATACATGAACTCATTTTCTGAGGTATTATCATTCCTATTTTATTAATGAAAAAGGTAGAATTCAGAGAAATTAAGGGACTTGCCCAAGGTCACCTAGCTAGTATAGGTCAGAGGTGGAATGTTAATTAGTTGCACATGTTGAATTTTTTATACAAAATATATAGAAGGCACAGTTCCTATCCTGTGAAGGTAGCTATTTCATTGAAAAAACACCAAGAAACCTGTAGTTTTCTTACTGTTTTAAAGAGAATGGAGAGGGGATTGGAGGTGAAACAGAAGGGGAATGGCATGAGTTGAAGAGCGATGTTATAGAAATGTCAACAACTCATTTCAGTTCTTCTGGATAGGCTTCCTAAAGAAGATTATGAAAGATGCTGGAAGCAGAAATCCTACAAGTTATACCAGATTAAAGGGAGGAGGAATAGAAGGTGAGACGGGGGAGGGGAAGAGAAGGGAATGTAGAAAGACCAAAGGAAGATTTTTTTTTTTTAACTGGACCCAAGTGGGGGCGGAAGGGAGGAGGGAGTAAGAGAAGGAAAGAAGGAAGAGGGAAATGAGGAATAGACATAGTAATCCAGAAAAGCTGCAGCCACCTGGGGGTTCATTCTTGGAACTTTCTCTACAGTCAGAAGAAGGAATATTTTTCAGGAACCTGCTTCCTCAAATGACTTGGTGAGATGAGTCATGCATAATCCTCTGTATCCTGGACCCTCTTAGGAAAATTTGCAATTCTGCCTCTTAATTAGAACAGGCAACAAATGGTTAAAGATTTGGACTCTCTTTCTCTGATTTTGTCTCTCTTTTCTTTCCCCGATTTTGTCTCTCTTTTCTTTCCCCCCTCTCTTCTCCTCTTTTCTCTCTCTTCTGCTTTCATTTCTCTGCCCCATTTACTCATTTCTCTTTCTTTCTCCATCTCTCTTGTTCTCTTTGTCTCTCTGTGTGTGAGTGTGTGAGTGTGTGTGTGTGTGTGTGTGTATTTTGGTATTTGTGTCTCTCTGTCTTGTTCTCTGTCTCTGTGTGTCTTTGTCTTGTATTCTGTGTCTGTTTCTTTCTGTCTGTCTCTGTCTTTCTCTGTTTCACTCTTGGTCTCTGTGTCTCTGCAGTGTTTGTACCTCTGCCTCTGTCTTTCTGTCTTTGTTTCTCTCTATATATTTCTCGGTCTCAGTGTCTCTCTCTGTCTCTGTCTCTCCCTGTGTCTCTGTGATTTTGTCTTTGTCTCTGACTCTGCCTATGTCTTTCTGTTTCTTTGTCTCTGTGTGCATCTCTCTCTTGGTCTCTGCATCTCTCTCTGTCTTGGTCTCTTTCTCTGTCTTTATCTTGCTCCATGCTTTTCTCTTTTTCTGCCTCTGTGTCTGTCTGTCGACATGCCTTTCTGTCTCTCTTTTCTCCTCCTCCTCTTTCTCCTCCTTCTCCTCCTCCTCTTCTTCCTCCTCCTCCTCCTCTTCCTCCTCCTCCTCCTCTCCTCTCAGTGAGGCTCTTCTCCCTCTCCCTTCTCTCTTCCTTATTTTCTATTTCTCAGTCTTCCCCTCATCCCATCTTTCCTTCTTTGTCTGCCCATCCTCCTTTCTGTCTTCTCCATTTTCTCTGTCTCCCTAATCCTCTCTTTGTTTAGGGGTTCTGTTCTCTCTCCACTCATTGTTTAAGCCTCCCCTTATCTCCCTTTGCTTTTCCCTTCTCTTTTTTAACTCTCCTCATGGGTATTCCTTGCTCTCTTCTCTCTTACCCTGCTTTTCTCTCTACCCCTCCTTCTCTGGCTCCCTCATTTCCCCAACCCTTTTAAGCCCCCCTGCTTTCTCCTTCTTTATGCAGGCTTAGGACTTCTGCATAAATGGGCGGGAATGGGCAGGCCCAGAGTCCAAGGAGAAAGTCTGGAGACAGCTTTACTAAGTGGCCCAAACTTTAATGAATTCAAGATCTGCCCCATTGGCCCACAAGAGAGCAAGCCTTTAACTCTGCAAGAAAAGGCAGGAAAACTGCCCCCTTGTCGGGAAGATTTACGCCATGGGGCCCAGAAGGCTCTATTGCGTCAGACCAGCAACTGCTTGGAAAACTACATTTTGGAGAAACAAAGAATAGAGAAATCACTTAATTCTTTGCTGCTGTTGCTGCCATTGCTGCTCCTTCAGTCCTGGCCAAAGCTTTCCTAAATCACCAATGATGCTCTTCCTTTTTGTGTTCTGCTCCTGTCAAAGAAAAACAAATTGGCACAATCAGTTTTAAATTAAATGAGCTGACAAAACTTTCAGGCCCAATAGAAAAGCTGGATTTTTTCAGCATATCCAACTAGTGACCACCTCACAGGAGGGATATTGTGAGGGTGGGGCCTATGTGGGACACAAGCTATGGACAATGGACCTAGCTTGGTGCCTTTGGCTGAAACTTTATTTTCTAAAATTGCAAATAAAATTTTAATCTGAACCTTTCCCTGCTCATCTGAGAACTGTTTTTGAGTACCTTCATTTCCTGGGAAGAGATGATCAGGGTCTTAAGCCTAAGGACTCGGGACATTTCCAACAATCCAGGTCTGTTCTCTGTTCAGACTTGCTATTAGGAGCAGTCACCAAAGACAGCACCCTGAATTTGGAACATTTCCCATGTACTATTGGTGAAAAACTGCAGTTTGAGTCCTGGCTCTGACACTTTTTAGCTGTGTGAGTAAATCACTTCTCTTTTGGGGGCACCTGGTGAAATGGTCCTAAGAATCTATCTAGTGCTTCTCTAACCATCTACATTCCTAGTCATAATGCACCCTTTGTTGGAAGACCTCTAGTAAAGGCTACTCCAATACCTTTCAAGAGAACTGTCCTTTTTTTTTATTAGTATTTTGTTTTTCAAAACCTTGTGTTCCAAATTTTTTTTCCCTTTGCTCCCTCCTATCCCCTTCCCAAGACAGCAAGCAATCCCAATATAGTCTAAACATTTGTGATTATTTTAAACCTATTTCCAAATTTGTCATGCTGCCCAAGAAAAAATCACATCAAAACGGGAAAAAAAACATGAGAAAGAGACTAAGCAAACAACAGCAAGAAAGGTGAAAATACTATGCTTTGATTCACATTCAGTCTCCTTAATCTCTCTCTGGATGTGGATAGCACTTTCTATCACAAGTCTATTGGAATTGCCTTGAATCATCTCATAGTTGAGCCAAATTCATCACATTGATCATCATATGCAATGCAAGAGAACAATTCTATTTATTGTTTGCTTGAATAATAGCAAATTTATCCTTATAATCAAACCTAAATTTGTCTCTTTGCAATTTGCATTCATTATACCCAGTTCTGCCCTTTGAGGCCAAAGAGAATTATTTTATCTCCTTCTTCCACTTTACCACTATCTTAGTGAGTGAGATAGTTGCTGGACCCATGATTTCAGTGGGTTAGGGAGAGACTGAACTTCCTTTGCAAGTACAATTCTGTGATTATCTCTGCAACTTATGGTAATAGGACATAGAAAGGTTAAGTGACTTTCTCAGACTCACATAATTAATATATGTCAAAGGCTAGTTTGTAATCCATCCTTCTTGGTTTTGAGACCCACTCTCCATTTTTTATACCATTAAATACCTTCTAAAACTTCTCTCCTTCAAATAAATGTCTCCATTTAAATTAGATTGTACAAATTGGCTTTGCAAATCTTAAAACACCATATGTTATCTATTTTTATTATGAAAATTGTTGATATGGTATATTATTTAATGGTATGGTTTCAGGTAACATCAAGCATCCTTGTATACTTCTTTGGACATTCTGGTCAGCCTACTTTTTAATATACCAGATTTAGGATTGAAGACAACTATCCCAACAGGGTCTAATTGGGACATCCTCTTCCTTGTGGTGATGCCCAATAATGAATGATTCCACAAATATACTCCATTTTACATGATGTTCTTATGAGGAAAAAGAAAAAGATATCATGGTCCATATCACCATGGAAACCATGGGACATTGCTCCTGGAAGTCAGTATGCTATTGATATATGCCTTACCAGCACCCTTCACAGACAGCAGCCTACTCTCTAAAACAATACTTTTCCATTTTTTTAATCTCAGTACTCTTTTATACTTTTTTTTTTTTTTGCTGAGGCAGGTAGGGTTAAGTGACTTGCCCAAGGTCACAGAGCTAGAGAGTATTAAATGTCTGAGGTCACATTTGAACTCAGGTCCTCCTGACTTCAGGGCTGGTGCTCTATCTACTGTACCACCGAGCTGCCCTCTTTTATACTTTTAAAAAAAATATTGATTTCCCTTCCCTCTAAGCTTTTTTTTTAATATAGGCTATGTCTATTTTTTAATATAACTATATGTCTCTATCATTTTAGAAATTAAAGTGTCTTAGTTGTATTATCAAAATAGTTTTGACCTTTCAGACCTACTGAAAAAGTCTCAGACACTTTGAGAATCATTGTTTTAAAGGAAGCAAAAAAGGGTGGGGAGGAGGGAAGGTGAACTAAAAGAAAGTCTACTATTAGTCTCCTAATCTGGGTTCCATTTGCAAGAATATTGTATGACAAATAGTTATTATGGGAGAATTGCTAGAGGACAGAAGAGAGGATGAAGAAATATACCTAAGGAAGGAGAAAGTGGGAGAAGGGAGGGACGGTAGCCTGAAGAAAGGGAAAAAGAAAAGGGCAAAGAAGAGATTGAAGTGAAAGAAAAGGGAGAGGAGGAAGAAAAGAAGGGAGTGGGAGGGAAAAGGGGCAAGGAGAAAGAGGAAGTGAGCAAGGAAGAGAAGGAAGAAAAAGAGGATAGAAGGGGAAAGAGAGGGTAAAGAAGAGGAACAGAATGGATGGAAAAGAAGAGTTAAGGAAAATGAAAAATAAATAAGAAAAAGGAAGGAAGAAACAGGACAAAGATGAAGAGGGATAAGGAAGCAGAGGAAGAGAAGGGAAAGAAAAAAAGGTCAAAGAGAAAGAGGAAGAAGCCATGTGGGAAGCAATGGAATAGATGAGAAAGAAGAAGGAAGAAAGGGGGAGAAAAAAAGAAGAATGAGGAAAAACTATTCCATAAAGCTCATGGTTACATGTTTCCAGATAGGTCTTTCCACTGTAAACAAGCCAGGAGGAATGGGGAGGAGAATAGGCTGAGCCACTGGATCAAAGATTCATTACTTACTTTCCATATTTTTGTTATCACAGAAATATAACGGGTTCTTTACTTTCTTGTCTGCTCTTACTTTCCTCAAAATGAGTCCCTTTACCTACAGCAAAGAATTGAAAACTTAGTGGATATTTGTCACTTGGGAAATGTTTAAACAAATTGTGGCATGTGAATGTGATGAAATATTCTTCTATCATAAGAAATGATAAAAGAGGTGGTTTCAGAGAAATCTAAGATTTGTATGAATTCATACAGAGTGAAGTGAGAAAATTCAGAGGAACAATTTATCTGTCAACATTGTATAGACAAATAACCTTGAAAGACTTACTTACAATTATCTATTGTGTTCCCAGAGCACCAATAATAAAGCATTCTATCTTCTTTCCCTCCTCCCCAACAGAAGAAATTGATTTAAAATGTAGATTTACACATACATACATATATGGCCAACATGAGAAATTTTTTATTAAAGCCTTTTAATTTCAAAACATATGCATGGATAATTTTTCAACATTGAATCTTGCAAAACCTTGTGTTCCAAATTTTCCCTTTCCTTTCCCCCCATCCTCTCCCCAGATGGCAAGTAATCCAATATATGGAGAATTTTTTAAAATTTGGCTTCATATTTGTTAAAAGAATTATATTGTCTTTTTATGAATAAAATTGTGGAGAAATGAGAGTAATGGGGGGAACATAGATTTTTTTGTTATTTGAAAAAAGTTAAATTTAAAAAAAAAATAAAACTTATAGAAAGTATCCTAAAGCAGAAAGAATGCTAGGCCTGATTTATATAAACCTGAGTTCTCTCTGACAATTGATCAAGTTATTTACTTCTTTGAGATAATTTTCTAATTCATAAAATGTAAGTATGAAGAATATATGTATGCATATATATAAATATAAATGCTTTATAATCTATTCATTCATCATGTTACTTTTTCCCAATGGGACAGATCTGGAATTCAAACCTAGGCCCTATGCCCGGAAATCTAGCATTCTTTCTAATATATCATAATTATATCACACGATAATGGAGGCAAAATGGCAGAAAAGCAGGAAGAAGTATAGTCATGTTCCTTTCTACAACACCTTTGAACAGATCTAGAAAATATAGCAGACCGAGTTTTGAGCTGAAAATCCAAGAAAAAAAATCTCAGTGAATATTTTTTCCATCCTCAGTTGGCATAGGGAGAGAGATTAGGCCTGTGGACATTATGGGGAAGGGTCTAGCCAGGAAAGGCTATGAAGTATTCTAAAGCAGGTAAAGAGTTTGTACCAGCACAAGAAGTAGTTCTAAACCCACCAAAAGAGGGCCCAGTTTTGTACTTTGTCACTCATTACTTAGTTCTGAGTTCACAGATCCAGGGCAGACTAGGGGTGACATCCAAGGTGAGGAATACATACAAAGCAAAGGGCTAGTTCAGGAGCAATCGGTGTCTGTCTGGTCCAGACCCCAGGAGAGAACAAGGAGCTCAGTTCCAGCCTCTAACTCAGTCAGAAGTCTGCAGTGGTAAAATCAGGTCAGGAATCTCAGGACAGATGAGAGTTGTCACTCATAACAATCAGAACTCTCCACTTGAATGATAGGAGCAAAATTCAGCAGCAAACTCCTGTGGCTCAGAACTCTATCTAGGTTAGGAATGGCAGAACTCAGACCAGAAGAGCAGAAATCAGACCTTGTGCTCTATTAGAACATGATGGGAATGCTGAAAGCTTGCAGGACCTGTTCTTTAGATCCTAGAATAACCCAATACTCAATATCCTAAGAAAGCAACAATAGGACTAGCCCAGGCATTCTCTCCATAAGTGTGCAGAGCCCAGATCTAACATCTGTAAGTAAAACCTTAAAGAAAAAAAAACATCTTGGACATAAATTCAGCCAGAATTTCTAGAAAAGATGAAGCAAGAATTAAAAAGAGTTAAAATTATTCTTTCAAATGAGAGTACATGAGGAAAAAACTAGAAAATAAATGTGAGCTATGGAAGAAAAATCAGAAAGGGAATTAACAGCTTTACATGAGATACAAAACCTCACTCAAGCAAAAAACTCCCTAAAAATTAGAACATAACAAATATAAGGTAATGACTATTAGACAACAAGAAATAAACAATAAAGTAAAAAAAACTGAAAAAAAACCAGAGGAAAATGTAATAGCAAAAATGATTGATCTGGAAAACAAATCAAAGAGAGATAATTTAAGAATCGTTGGAATACCTGAAAGCCATGACAAAAAAAAAATCTAGATATCATATTTCAAGACCTCAAACTTCCCAGATCTCTTAGGACCAGAAAACAAAATGGAAATAAAAAGAATTTATCTTCACTTCCTGAAAGAAACCCCCCAAATAAAAATTCCCAAAAACGGCAGAAGCAAAATCCCAAGCTTCCAGGCCAAAGAGAAAAAAAAATACTGTAAGCAGTGAGAAAGAAAGAAGTCAAGTACAGAAGAAGTACAGTTAGGAATCCACATGATTTATCAGCTACCATTACAAAGGAGAAGATAACTTGGAATCCGTTATACTAAAAGGGAAATATAGAGAGAGTCTTACAACTAAGAATAATTTTACCAACAAAACTGAGCATTATCCTATAAGGGGGAAAAAGAGATCTTTAATGAAAAGACCAGAGCTAAATGGAGACTTTGAAATGTAAACATAGGAGTCAAAAGGAATCCAAGAAGGTAAACATAAATGAACAATCATAAGGGACTAAACAAAGAAACGGCTGGCATTCCAATGAGGAAATGATACATGTGTCTTCTCAGATGTCTATCATCCTCAGGGGTCATAGAGGGAATCTAATTAGACAGGGGGCCTAGGGAATGAATCTGTTATGTCTTGATGATTTTAAAAGAATGGAAAAGGACAAGAAGAATGCCCTTTGAGGGGAAAGTGGAAGAAAGGAGAAGGATAGGAGAAATTATCTCACATCACTGGAGTGTATAATAGGTCTATAAAAAAGGAAGAAACAGGGAACAGCAGATACAAATATCATTCTTATTCTTATCTGAACTTGTCAGGGGAGGGAAGAACATATATATGTATAGGTATATATATATATATACATGTTTTATATATATAATGTTTTATATGTATATACATATACACATATACACACAGAGAATTGAGTACAGAAATACATTTCATTCTATGGAAAAAAGAGAGAAATAAGAGGGAAGATAGGATAAGGGAGGAAGTTATCCTAAGCAAAACAAGCTTTAACTAGGGAAGTACAAAAATATTTGAGGCATCTTACTTTATGATGGAAAATTGGAAACTGAGGGAGTGCCTACCCATTGGGAATGGCTAAACAAGTTATATGATATATAAATGTGAGACTATTATTATGATGTGAAAAATGAAGATGTTTTCAGATATCTGTGGGAAGACACATATGAACTGATCTAATGTGAAGTGAACACAACCAGAGATACAGTTTATACAGCAACAACGTTATAAAGACAATGGAAAGCAGTGATGATTCCAGAGATCTAATGATAAAACATATCAGGAAGATCTGAGTGGCCTCAATCACTTGTTTTGTAACCCTTGTCATGTCATTTAAATCTCTGTCTACCTTAATTCCTCAACTATAAAAATGAAGATAATAAAATTACCTATTTAGGTTTGTTACGAGGGTTAAATGAGATAATATTTGTAAAGAGCTTAGAATAAAGCCTGGTACATAGTAAACACTTAATAAATGCTCATTTCCTTCCCTTTCTTCCTTTCTACATACCTTTTGATGGAAAGGTGAAGGATTTAGAATACAAATTAAGATTATATATTTTGTGGCCAATATGGGAATTTGTTTTATATGACAGTATAAATTTATCATAAAAGTTTTGTTTTGCTTTCTTTCTCAGTTGGGATTAGGAGTAGTTGGAAAGGAGAGAAGAAAGATTTGTGTTGATTAAAAAAATCCATTTATTAAAAAAAAGAAATTAAATACTTTGTAAATGTAATACTGATTACATCAATCCCACTACCTAAAAGCCATGTATGTTACATCTCACACTTCCCCTGTGTTTTTTCAATATTCCTAGAAGGGATTAGGTAATTGAGTTTCTTTTCAACAACTTCAACTCCAACTGAAGGTATTCTCCCAAGTGTAGGGGTATATCCCAGTTTCATTTAATCACAAACAGATTAGCTCAAAGGTATAATCACAAATATACCAATTTATTCTTCAACACATAACACTTAATCCTCTCCTTTCCTTCCTGGTACCACTTCATTCTCTGGGAGAGAATTAAGTAGTTAATATGCTGGTCAATTGTGGTCACTATATAGACCGATTTTACCTTCTCAAGGCTTCCTTGAAAAGCCAGGGTGCCTGGGACTGGAGCCTAGGAAGGACTTTCGAATTTAGGACTCTATAAAGAACTAAGCTAAGCTATGAATCAAATACATTGACATTCATTCTTTCCTCTCCCCTTTTCCATCTTTTTGTGTGTATATATATATATATATATGCATTATATATATATAATTTTTTTTGTGCTGAGGCTATTGGAGTTAAGTGACTTGCCCAGGGTCACACAGCCAGGATGTGTTAAGTGTCTGAGATCAGATTTGAATTTAGGTCCTCCTAATTTCAGGGCTGGTGCTCTTTCCATTACACCAACTAGCTGCCTCCCTTTTCCATTTTTTTTAAGATCATCATAGACATAATAGAACCACTCCTCATAGATTCTAATTCATTGATAATTCATTCAGAGTCTGGGATGGTATTGGAGAAGAGAGAGGGGGATTAAATCTCATGTGTTAGAGATTGAGTTGATTGGTTTGATTTTTAAATATTTCCAATTTTCATTACAAGGGAAAACTCTCTTCCTTTTCTTGTGTGGTTCCTATCATTTTGTATAGCAGAGAAGCTCTCACTTATAAACTAGGCTGAAGGCTATAGAATAAGTTATAATCCAAAGTGGGAAATGTGAGTGGAGCAAATCAATAAAATATATATACAGATTTATGAAAAAATAATTACTTCAAGTGATCGATAAATATTAGAGATAAAATAGTTTTTACTCTGTCTAAGAGATACAGGTCCTCTGTTATCTGGAAGTGCTAGAACTTTTCTTTTTTCATTTCATTTCTTTTATTTAAAAAAAGTCCAATTGATATAATTGCATTTGACATAAAAATTGATATAAAAAGTTGAATTGATATAATTGCATTTATAACATGTTTATCACTGAATATACCTTTGACCTAACTAGAAGAGTTTTTCTTAGTAATAAAGATTAAAAATAACAACCTCCCTACCAAAAATCAGTCCAGTAAAACCAACTAGCATATTGACTATGTTTTACAGTACATGAAAATTCCATACCTATAATCCCCTTCATCTCTTATCTAGGAACAAACTTGAACTGATCAGACACTAGGGATTCTAAGAGGCAGAATTGAAGAGGAACTACATTTAAGGCATAGTTTGTGCAAAGGCAGGAAATGTAGTTTTTAAGTGAGGAACAGCAAAAGTAACTTGCTCTTTGACTTAATTGTAGAGTGCATGAAGAGGAGTAAAAAGTAATAATAATGAACGTTAGGCTATGGCTAGATTGTGAATTGTGTATTCTCACAACATATGGATAAGATGGGTTAGTGATGAGAATTATTACCATCATTTCAGAGAGGAGGAAACTGAAACCTCTCAACCAACCAATTAAATAACAGACATTTCTAGAGTCCATTATGTAGCAGGCATTGTGCTAGGCAACAGGGAATCCAAAGACAAGAATAAAAAATCATTGCCCTCAAGGATTTTAAATTCCATTAAGTATATTTTTTTGCTGTTGTTAGGGAGTGGGAATCTTCATAACCTCATGGGGTGTTTTCTTGGCACACATGGGCATGATTTGCCATTTCTTTCTCTAGCTCATTTTATAGAGGAGAAAACTGAGGCAAACAGGGTTAGGTGACTTGCCCAGGATCATTTAGCTAGTAAGTGTCTGAGGCTGAATTTGAACTCATGAAGATGAGTTTTCCTGACTCCAGAGCCAGCACTCTGTGTACTGTGCCATTTAGCTAAGCCTATACTAATAGATATATATCAAGTAATACTATTTACTTACTAATTACATACTAATAAAAAACAACCCAGATTGCATCCAGATATATCTGTCATCCCTAGAAGAAAGCAATATTTCTTGGTCTTTCTTGGGAAATGAAAGTGTCCTTACTGCCCTTTTAGTCTTTTTATTAATGGTATTTTCCAGGATACCCATACTGGTCTTAGGGGATAGAATGTCAATTTCTCATAAGGACTTTCCCCCTCTCCACTGTTTCACCTTTTCCACTGGGTAATTGAAACCTGGGAGTGTGAAATCTGGAGGCTTTTTAGCCATGGTGGTGCCTGGATGAATGGATGTCCATTTCCTCTCCTAGGCTTTCCTAGGGTCAGGCATGGAGCCAGCTTCCATGATGAGTCAATATGGAGGCTATTCCTTCTCAATTGGCAGCGGGTTATAGTGACCCCTTTTGTCTGGGTCCAAGGGCTGTCTATTGCCACTGTATTACCTGCCTCCATCTAATGAGCCTTGGCCCTAATGGGCAATTATTTTTGCCATAAAATGAAAATGAAAATAGAATAAAATAAAATCCCCCGCTTTCTTTTATAGCCATGGCATAGCTTGAATGGGTCTGGCCTGTAACCAGATCTGCTGGGGAGAAGGTAGTCATTACTCCTCAGGATGCTCTCTCCTGTGCCCCTTTCCCTGCCTCTGGGCATAGACTGGTGGTGCCTATGTGCTTTCCTCTGGAGACTCACGACAGAGAACCTTCATCCTGGTAAACACTGCCTCTTCTAATAGGCTTTAAAAGTTGGAAGGAACCAGCGGAGACCATATAGTCCAATCCTCCTTTTACAGATGAGAAAACAAAGTGTAGAAATAGATGGAAGAACTTTACTCAAGGTTGCACAGTAAATAAGAAACAAAACTGACATTTTAATTAACTTAATAGTATGTTTTCCCCTAATTACATATGGTTTTTTAACATATATCTCTGTAATAAAAACCTGAAATAAAATCTGAAAATTTTTAAGGGAGTTCCCTATCCAACCTTCTAAACGCCTTGCCCTTTGAGCAGTTGACCTGTTTTTTCAATGACTTCCATTTACTTAGTTTTCCCTTACTCATCATCTTAAATAGGTATTTTGGGGATAACTTCCATCTTTAGTTTTCATGGTGCTTTCCCTTATTCTAGCCGGCATATTACTTGTGATATCGAGATCTCCTATTCCTCAGAAGGAGGATATCTTGAGTTTTATGGGACTTCTTGGAGCATTCTTAAATGTCCTAGAACTAGGAGATACTTTGGTAGGGAGATGGAATGTAGGAGTTCCTTCTGGATATGTTAACCTTAACAAAACATGAGAAAATTCCTCTGAGGTCAGGCTACTGAGGCAGAGTCTCTAAGGATATTGAATTGTTATTGCAACTGTTTTTTATTCTTTCTAGATGCTTGGATGGATCTATGATTTCATTGGAGTATGTACTCTAACAACTTTATTCAAATTGCAATTTCATTATGTTCTGACTGTAAACTCTTTGTGTCCTCTCAACCTATTTTTGTCTATGTCTTTTTTGTAAGTGCTTCAGAGAATATTAGAACCATAATTTGACTACCAGGCAAATCAAACCACCCTATTTTTCTGTAAGTGTTATGGAGAGGATTAAAATCATATTTAACTGTTAACTAAATCAAGTCAACACCACCACCATTTTGATCATCTCCCCTCAAACCCCAATGGAGATAGTCAATGACCTTGTGTTCATAAGCTTTTGGAATAGTAATGCCTTCCAAATCAAAAGACCACCAGTAACAACTGTTGATCAAACTGCCACCAAGAAACCTATAAAACCAAGAGCCCTGGGTATGGAAGCATTTCCAAATTACTGGTATTGTTTCTAAACCAGCCCTTACAACCATTGTCTAGAGAAACAGCTCCTGTGGAGAAAGAATTGGTCATCCCCACCAATTGCCAAACAACTGATATCCACAGGCAATAATTGAAGCAGTAAAGCATCTGAAGGCAGAGACAGGAGGTAGGTAGCATGTGCTACCATCACTATCTTGGCTAGTATTTCCCCTCAGATCCTGATGGAGATAGCTCAGGACTCTGAACCCAAGAACCTTGGAAAGAGCAGGGTTTCTAACATGGTGTCTACCCCTATCATCCCAGGAAACAACCCCTGCAGAGAAGGAGCCTGATAACTTTACTCCTGCTGGTGCTACAGCCAGAAGACTAGAAAGTTCTTGCCATGAAAGGATTTGATATTGTTAAATGATTCAGCCTCAGAAACCAATAGAATTCAATCAGTGGAAATGACATAAAAGTGGAGGTATTGCCATCTTTTTTGCAACTAAATCCTAAATACCATAGGTCCTTTCTATATATCTTGCAGCTGAAATTTTCTATGTGTTTTGTCTATCCCATTGGAACATCTTCTTGAGATCAGGAACTCATATTTTCTAATTTGGATAATCAACCTTAGCATGAGTCTTTGCACATAACAAACATTTAACAAAGGCTTAATAATTTATTCAATTAGGACAGGATAGGTGAAACTTTGCTCCAATTTCCAACTTCTGTCCTGCTTCCCAGGAGTGAAGGAGTTGCTTTTCTATTTTCTTGTCTAACTGTTCATTTCCTGTTTCCCCTTATGAGAAGTACAGGGACAAAGTTCTATAGTCTGGAAAACATTACACTTTTCTGACTTCTAGAAGTTATTCTCTTTGGGGTAACTGTGCAGAAATGAAAGCTATAGAAGAGGATCAAGGATGAAGGCCATAGGTTAGGAGAGAAGGAGAGAAAGGATAGCCTCCTTCAGCATGTAAAAGAGGGAAATCTGAAATAAGGTTTACAAAGAAGAGGGGTGATGTCAGGACACTGAATTTGTTTTATCCCATGAAGATAAAATCTTAATTGGAAGCCAGCTTTTGAGCAAGAGAGCAGCATAATCAGATATGTACATTGAGAAGATTATTTTGGCACTTGTATAGAGAATGTAATGGAAATGGGAGAGACCATTTACAAAGCCTACATAATCATCCAGGTGAGAGATGAATAGGGATAAAACTGGATTGGTGGCAATTATGTGAACAAAGAGAGGAAAGATTTAAGAGACATTATGAAGGTTACAGGGCTTGGGAAAAAATGAATTGAATGTGAAGGAAGAATCAAAAATAATTCTGAAATTTGGAGTTTTAGAGAATGCTGATTCCTCAACAGATATAGGGAAGATGGGAAGAGTATATGGAGAAGATGATGAATTCAGTTTGGAATATGTTGAAGTTAAGTTATTGGCAAGATATCTTGGTGGAGATGTAAAAACAATGAATTAGAAATGCAGGTCTGGAGCTCAGAAAAAAGACTGGGACTGGATATATAAATGTGAGGGTCATTTGTGTAAAAATAATGATTGAGTGCATTATGAGTTAATAATGACAATGATGATTATGATAGCTAGCATTTATATAGTGCTTTAAGGTTTCCAAAGTACATATATTATCTTTTTAAAATTTCCCAATAACCCTGTGAGGTAGGTACTGGGTTTTTTGAATCATTATTAAATTTTATTTTTAATTTATGGAATTAAATAAGCATTTCCATAACAATACAATTAAAAATGATTGCACATGAAACTGCAAATGTACTATGCACAACTTGCTATTCTTTTCAAATATGCAACAAAATTACTATGTAAATTTATTTTCTCCTCCCTCCTTACTCTAGAAATTGCTACCATTAGGCATACACATGAATACATATACATGTAAAATTATTCTCTCTATATATATATTTCTATCTAACAGATTTATCTTTGATAACTGTTATTTTTATAGATTTTGCAGGTGAGGAATGGAGGTAGACAGATTAAGTGACTTATCTAGGATCACACAACTCCAGAGAATTTGAGGTAGAATTAGAACTCAGAATTTCCTGACTCCAAATCCAGCACTCTAACCATCTCCTTATACCATAGTGCTGCTTTTAGAGGTCCAATGGAGTGTACATAAAGAGAGGGGAGAACCTCATGTAACCCATAGGAGACAGAACAAATATGATGGAATGGATAGGAGTCTGAGAAGGAGAGTCAGGAAGGTAAAAGAACTAGAAGATGTCCATCCTTCAAGAAGAATTGAGTGAGGTTTATATTGTCAAAAGCTGCAGAAAGACCAAGGAAAAGGACTAGAGAAAATCCATTGGATTTAGTAATTAAGAGATTATGGGTAACCTTTGAGAGGACAGACATCAGTAAAATGATTTAGATGAAAGGCAGATGACAAGCAATTGAGGAATGAGGGACTATAGAGGCAGCAAGTGTATATTGCTCTTTCTAGAACTTTGCCAATGAACAGGAAGAAAGAGAGATAAAATGATAGTTAAAGTTCCTTCTAGAGTACATATGTTGTTCTAGAAAACCTGGTTTCTGTGTCCTTTTCAGAGGAAAAGTAACAAATCTGACACACAGAGAAACCAGGGGAAGACACCGAGAGAAAAGGTGCTCCCATCACCCCAGCTGCAGGCTGTGCTGGTCCTCCATGTTTTTTTCTCCTGATGAGCCCATTGGGGACTGGGATATTGGATCCTATGCCTGTGACAGAAACTGGGAAAAGTCAGTGGAACTGAGATCTATAGTATGGCAGAAGGTTCAGGAAAAAGGAGACAGATTGTTGACCAACTGGGAACCTGCAGCTGTTAATGTTTGATGAAACTACCAGACTTTAGTCCAGAGCACCTTTCTTTCCCGTGCTTCCCAGGAGTGAAGAAGCTGCTTTTCTATTTTCTTGTCTGACTCTTCATTTCCTGTTTCCCCTTGTGAGAAGTACAGGGACAAAGTTCTATGCTATTCTCCTTTCACCACTTCCCGCAATATCTATACTCTACGAGGTGAAGCTTATTCTTTTAGCTGCTTATTTGTATTTCTGTTACTTAAGATTTCTATTAAAGAATCAAGACATTTACAGATTTTTGTGTTTAAGCTTGTGAGTGTGAAGTTTGGGATTGGAGGAGGGAATGTTAACTCAAAAAGGAGAATAGATTTTCCTAAACCTAGGCTGAAGTGGTAGGTGAACCAATTAGACAAATAATTTATACAATGTTGGTAAAACAATAAATAGCCTTATTCATTAGACTTCTTAGAGAGACTAGATAAGGAAACAAGACTAGAGACAATAAAGAAATAAGGCAGTAATAGTATTGGCATGTTAGTTCAGGTAACCAAACTGTCCACTATACCCAATCAATGCCCTAATTGGCTACAATAATTTATAGGAATGACATGGACAAGGAAAGGGTTGGGGGTATTTTTAGGATAAGAGATGTTTATAAAGCATGTTTATAGACAGTAAGAAAGAAGATATTAGAGAGGAAGAAATTATAGCTGAAAGAGTGAGAAAGTTCTTTGGAGAGATGGATAGGGTAAGATAAGAGGAGAGATGAAATGCTGTTTCAAAAAGGCAACTTTCCAAATACTTTTTAGGGCTAGGTCCAGAGGGATGGAGAGAGGGTTGGGGAAAGCTGTCCCAAAATGGAATGAACTGCTTTAGGAAGCACTGAACTCCTCCAAATTAGAAGTCTTTGAGAAGATTCTTGTTGACCATTTGCCAAGGGTATTGTTAAGGGAAGTCTAATTTGGGAAGAGGTTGGGCCAATTCAGATATTCTGTGATATGTGATTTCAGACATCTTGATGTAACAAAAATACCATTGGATTTCAGAATCAAGAGAGTTGGCTCTGCTATAATCTTGGGACTTAAATCTCTTGGTCTGTTTCCTCATTTGTGAAATATGGACATTTGATTAATTGTTTTCTAAGATCACCTCTATCTCTAAATGCTTTTCTTCTGTGATAAATGATGTCATGATTAACCATCCCTGCTAGGTATTATGGACAGGAGAGAGGGGGAAGATTAGAAGAATATAGTTTCAGCTCTCACAATACTTTTACCATTTCAGATAATACTTCAAACTACTAAGCAAAAAAGAAAAGGAAAAGAGCATGAATTTGTTAAACACAGTATATGAATTAATAAGAAAAAATAATAATAATGATTACTCATATTTATATAGTACTGTTTCACAATAATTCTCTGTTATAAGTCAGGGCTTCTTAAACTTTTTCCACTTGTGATCCCTTTTTGCCCAAGAAATTTTTATGTGACCCTGGGTATATAAGTATATAAATAGACATATAAATCAAACATTTGCTGATAATAAATCATAATTTTGAGACCCCCCACATTCCTGTGAGTCTCATACCAAGAAGTTTTGGTATAAGTAATGTAAGTATTATTTTTTTCCATTTTATAGAAAAAGAAACTAAGGCTGATTCCCCAAGGCTCTTACAATTCAGAAGTGTCAAAGAAAAGATTTTAATCTAAGTTTCTAATTTTAAGCTGTTTCAATTATAATACATAGCAAAGATCTCAATTAGAGCTCAGCTTTCTCAGGCCTCAGCCTTATGAATCCCCTTCTCCTCCACCCTCACTCTTTTTTTTTTAACTTCTTCCCCCTTTCTTTTTCTTCCCCTTCCTTCTCCCTCTCCAGTTTAATCCATTTAATTATTTCTTCATATGGTCTTTGAAGAGTTTTTTATTTTTATGAGCTTGTGTCTATTAATTTTTCTTTCCAAATCTTCCCCCTTCCAACAGGCCCAAAGTAGCACAGACAGAGGGATGGAGTCAGGCTCCACCGAGCAGAGATTATATAGATATATTTAGAGAGATGAGAGGAAGCAACCGAGAAAATGTGGTTACCTCTGAGGCTGTGGGGAAGCTGTTAAGAGCTAGAGATTTAAAGCTTTATTCTACTCTGCAGTGAACTCCAAGCTGTTCTAAGCCCAAATGTCCCAGATGATAAAAATTAGACTAGCTGCAAAGGAGAGGACATTGTTCCCACTGGAAATGCAGTTCTGATTTAGAGGGTGCTTGGAGGAGACAAGGAGATGAACAATCAGCAGGTTTCTTTCTTGGGGAAATGTTCTGTGCTCAAGAGAAGGCTAAGGATTTCCACCTCTAAGAAGAAAATGGTGTAGTGAGGAGCTGCATGGTGTGGTGGAAACACACCCTGACTGAAGTAAGAACGCTTGACTTTCAGTCATACCTCTCAGTCTCAATTTTCACATCTATAAAATGGGGTTGAAAACATCAGTACTACTTACTTTGCAAGGTTGTTGTATGAAAGCACTTTGTCAATCCCTGTAGAAATGTGAGGCATTATTTTTTTATTAAATGAGAAGAACATTAATTAGTGTTTCTCCCAGATCTCTAATGAGACATGATGTGCTAGACATAGGTGATTTGGGTCCCACTCCCTAACCTGACACCAGCTATTGATGGCCATCTCTGAACCTGTTTCCTCATCTGTAAAGTGGTCATTTCAAAAGACAGAGGAAGTAGCAGGGAGAAATGCAATTTTTAATCTGATTCTCTCCAAGTAGAAGGGATCAGTTGCTGAAGTAGAAATGGCCTGCACCTTAAGGGGAAATGACCACATCATTTTGGAATTTGTGATTGAGGAGAGAAAAGGCTAGAGAAAAGGTGTATTTTGTCATATACCCAAGGCTGGTGAAAAATAAATCAAAAGGATTCAGAAAAAAGAACAGGTAATAACAAGATGCAGAATGAGACATGCATTTTTGGATTTGGTCAGTGTGGGAATTTATTTGGCCTGATTATGAGTATTTGTTCCATTGGTTTTGTTTTTCTCTTTTTTTGGAAGTAAGGATAGGATTCCCTATCCTTACCCACCCCAAATGAGAAACAAACAGAAAGAAGCCTAAAAAGAATCAGACAAGCAAAACAACTTTCAAAGTTACATCTTGAATTTATTACATACTTAAAAAGAAAAGCAAGCTGTATATAATAGGGATTTTCAATTTCATATATAATCCTCTTCTCCTGTTGTATAATGTATAGGGAAATGCTCATTTTATTTGCTGTTTAAGTTTGGAATTTTTTTAAATGAAAAAAATTAAAAGAAAGGAAGAAAAAACATTATAAAATGTGATGGATTAGAATTCTTCAGGAGACATCAGCCTAGGAGGAATGGAATAAGCAGCTCATAAGGATGAAATAAAAGAGAGAAACAAACAATTCCAATAAAGACAAGGGAAGTTGTCTAAAACTATTGATGTGGATGTGCAGGGAACTTAACTGATCAGTTTAGATTCATAAAAGATCTGCAGAGATGGAAACAAGGGCAGGTCACACAAGAGGAATATGAAAACATGGCAGAGTTTTATAAAAGGAATGTCAAAATTGTCAACCTTCAGAATGAGCCAGGGCAGTCAAAGAAAACTAAAGACAGCAAAAAAGGTTGGATTTTTTTGGGAGCGTGGGCACACAGAAGGACAGAAGCGATCAAAGGAGGGTTAGGTCCACATATCAAGGTGTATGGCATAATAATAACAGAATATGGACAGAATGCCAAATGATTTAATTTGGTGTCACAGCAGTTAGAGTACAAGCCTGCATTCAGAAAGACCTGAATTCAAAGCTAACTTCAGACACTTACAATTATCTGATCCTGGGTCAATCTCTCCACCTCAGTTTCCTTAATTGTCCAATGGATTGTTCTCAAGATTGTTGTGAGAATCAAATGAGATAATATTTATAAAGTGCATAGCATAATACTTGGTGCATATGAAGATTGTATATATATATATATATGTATGTATATATATACATATATAGATAGATAGATAGATATCTCCCTTCTCCAACTCTACCTCTCACTCCTGCCATCCTGTCAACATGCTTCCTCCACCATTATTTGTTTCTGTATTCTCTACTAAGTAAACAATTTTTGGATTTAAACAGAAAGAACAAAGATGATTAATATGGAGTTGTTACCCGAGAGAAATATGGTGATAAGAATATGTCTAATTGCCTTTGATGAGCTTGTTACCATACCCAGATGAACTGCCATCAGAAATACTGAAGAAGAATTACAAGTAGGGCAAATGAGCCAATTTTCAAGAAAGGGAAGTTAGTCTATAAACTCTAGGTTAGTTAGGTTGACTTTGACTTCTGGCAAAATTCCAGGATTTATTATTAACAGAATAGATTGTAATATCTAGAAAAAAGGGGGTGCTCACAACCAACTTCATTAAAAATAGATCATGCCAGACTAACACCATTGCCTTTCTTTTGAAAGCATTACTAGAATGGTAGGATTGGGAATACTATAGCTATGGCTTGCCTAGAATTTTAGCAGTGTTTGTCAAAATCTCTCATGCTTCCCCTTGTGGTCAGAATGAAGGATTATGATCCAGACATAAATGGAAACTAAGTAGGTTTGGAACTCATTGAGTAACCAAATCTAAAGTGTGGTCATTTATGGATTGGTGTCAACTAAGAGGGAACAACTCCTATGAAGAAGAGGCCAGACATCCCCACCAACTACCAACCAAATGCCACCAATGGCAGAATAGCCAAGCCAATTAAGCTGAAAAGGAAAATACCCTGAAGTATGTACCAAGAAAGTGAAATCATTGCTATCATCTTGACTAATACTTCCACCCAAAACCCAAAGAAAAAAATCCAAAACACTTATCTTTCTTCTATTCCCTCTCCTCTCCTCTCCTCTCCTCTCCTCTCCTCTCCTCTCCTCTCCTCTCCTCTCCTCTCCTCTCCTTTCCTCTGCTTTCCTCTCCTTTCCTATCCTCTCCTCTCCTTTCCTATCCTCTCCTCTCCTTTCCTTTCCTCTCCTTTCCTTTCCTTTCCTTTGCTTTCCTTTCCTTTCCTTTCCTTCCCTTCCCTTCCGTTCTCTTTCCTTTCCTTCGTCATAAATATCTATGCTTGTTTACATGCTGTTTAGCATTTCTATCAATATCTTGAAAAAAAGACATAAATGGCATACTTTTCTAGAATGCAGATGCAAACCTGGAAAGAAAAACTAACACATTGGATGGCAGGGAAAAGATCAGTTTAGAACCAAGGACAAATTTAATAAGGTGACATTTAATAAGAAAATATGTTAAGTCTTACATTTGGGCTCAAGAAATCAACTTCATGAATATAAGATAAGTGTGCTGTCAGATTGGCTAAAATGACAGGAAAAGATAATGACGAATGTTGGAGGGGATGTGGAAAGGCTGGAACACTGATGCATTGTTGGTGAAACTGTGAACGGATCCAGCCATTCTGGAGAGCAATATGGAACTATGCTCAAAAAGTTATCAAACTGTGCATAACACTTGACCCAGCATTATTTCTATTGGGTTTTTATCCCAAAGAGATCTTAAAGGAAGGAAAGGGACCCACATGTGCAAGAATGTTTGTGGCAGCCCTTTTTGTAGTGGCTAGAAACTGGAAACTGAAGGGATGCCCATCAATTGGAGAATGGCTGAATAAATTATGGTATATGAATGTTATGGAATATTATTGTTCTGTGAGAAACGGCCAGCAGGACGATTTCAGAGAGGCCTGGAGAGACTTGCATGGACTGATGCTGAGTGAAGTGAGCAGAACCAGGAGATCATTATACACAGCAACAACAATATTATATGATGATCAATTCTGATGGATATGGCTTTCTTCAAAAATGAAATGTTTCAAACCAGTTCCAATTGTTCACTGAAGAAAGCCATATACACCCAGACAGAGGGATGTGAAATGTGGACCACAACATAACATTTTCATGCTCTCGATTGATGTTTGCTTGCATTATGTTTCCTTTTTCTGATTTTTCTTTCTTGTAGATACGATTTTTCTTGCACAACAATGATAAGTGTGGAAATATGTATACATATATTTGATTTGTCAAGTATTTTAACATAATTAACATGTAGTGGATATCCTGCCATCTAGGGGAGGGGTGGGGAATAGCGGGGAAAAATTTGTAACAGAAAGCTTTGTAAGGGTTAATGTTGAAAAGTCACACATACATATGTTTTGCAAATAAAAAAAAAAAGATAAGAGAAGTATGGCCCTGCAACAATTTGAGTGAAAAGGATCAGAGGGTTTCAGTGGTCTGCAAGCTTAATGTGAATCAAAAGTATAACAACCATAAAAACTAATGCAATCTTAAGCTGCATTAAAAGAAGTACAAGGTCCAGAATTATGGAGGTGATGATATACTTGTACGTGGATCTAATCAGGGTATATCTGGAGTGCTTTTTATAAATGGGTGTTACATTTTAGCAAGCATGTGGATAAGCTGAAGGGCATCCAGAAAAGCATGGGTGGGTATGTGACACAGTGGTTGGAGTGCAAGCCTGGAGTCAAGAAGACCTGAGTTCAAATGTAGCCTCAGACACTTACTAGCTGTTTTTCCTCAATTTCCTCATTTCTAAAATGAGCTAGAGCAAACCACTTCAGTATCTGCCAAAGAAAATCTCCAAACAACAATCCAGAAAAAGTATTTAATAAATACTTACAAAATTTTGATTGATTAAGTAATCACATAATATAATATTTTATAAAAATAAAATAAAATATTGTATATTTTAACTATGTAATATAATGGAATCATGTAATATTATATATTTTAATAAGACTAGACTGTGTACTCATGAAGGCAGTGATAATATCTTTTCTATACTTCTTATCACTCCCTCTAGTCTAATACAGTATACTGAATTATTGGATTTAATTGAATAGTCCATCAAGAATATCCTAAAGCAGACAATTAAAAGAGATAAATAGGTAAACTACATTATGATTAAGAGGTATCCTTAGATACTAAAGTAATATCAAAAGTAAACCCCACTGGATTTAGAATCAGAAAGGCATCTTTGAATCCTGCCTCTAATACCTACTAGGCGTGAGATCATAGGCAAATCATTTCATCTTTCTAAGTCTCAGTTTTCTCATCTGTAAAGTGGGGATGCTATAGAACTACTGCACAGGGTTATTGTGAGAATTAAATGATATCATATTTATAAGTCACATTGTAAACTGAATAGTGCTTCAGTGGAGAGTCAAACGCCAATATCTTTGCCAAGATAACTCCAAATGGGGTCACAAAGAGTTGGATAAGACTGAAAATCAGCATAGTACTTTAAAAAAAAACTCTTAAAATACCAAATAGATAACACCTATTGTTATTTCAGTGTATTGCAAACTCAAATTCAATGAAAATCAAGAATGTGGCACAACAGCAAAAAACAAACAAACCCAAAAGCAAAACACCAAAATCCCAAAAAGCTTATATCATTAAAGACTGCACTAAAAGTAGTGTATATCTATAACAAGGTGAAGAGTTGGGGCAGAAAGTTAGGAGGGTCTCACTCTGCTCTATCTGGGTTAGAAAATATAGGGATAACAGACAGTGGTACAAGCAGAATGCTGCTGATGTGGAAGATTAGGAAGCCTATTTTGGAATATTATGTTGGCTTCTGGGGGCCATCTTTCAGAAGGGGCACTGATAAATTGAAGAGTATAGAGAGAAGGTGATGAGGAAGATGAGGAGCTAAAAATCATGTCATATGAAGATTGGCTGAAGGAAGTGAGTATGTTTATCCTGGAGAAGACTCAGGACAAACATGATAATTTTCATTCCCCTTTCCCATTCTAAGGATGAGGTGATAAGTCCAGAAGCTCTTGCTCAAAGTCACAAAGCTATGGAGTCATAAAGCAAGAATTTGAATCCAAGTTCTCTGATATTTCCCAGCATACCAACCTGCCTTTCAACCAATGTGACCATCAACAAGTAAACCTTTTCCACACTCTCCTGCCTTTCAACCAATGTGACCATCAACAAGTAAACCTTTTCCACACTCTTCTGTATTTCTCCTTCTGTGAGTTAGGGATTAAAACATTTATACCACCTTCCTCACAGGGTTGTGAGGAAATACTTCATCACTTCAAGACTTGGCAGGTGGTCAGTATGGATAGTCCCTCCATTAATGCAGATTGCAAGTACTCTAATACCATAGATGGTCTTCAGTCAATAAGTTAATTAACATTTTTTAAAGTGCCTACTATGAGCCAGTTACTGTGCTAAGTTAAAAGGAAGGTTACAAAGGTTAGCCTTTGCCCTAAAGGGAAGAGTTCAGTTTAATGGGGGAGACAACTACCTGGAGGCAAGTTAGATAGAGAATATATTAAAGATAATCAACAGAGAGGTACTAAAATTAAGGGGGATTGGGAGAAGTTTCCCATAGAAGGTGGAATTTTATTTGGGACTTGAAGAAAGCAAGGAAGGGAAGATGAGGAGAGAGAGTGTTCCAGGCTTTGGGGACAGCTGGAGAAAATGCCTAGATTTGGGAGATGAAAATATCTTATAACCCTGGGTCACATCTGATGAACCTCCCTGAGTTTAGTTGGTTTGGTCTTTGGATAACAGACATAGAGTTTATCCCAGCATCCATACTCAAAACCTCTCCTGCTTGTGGGGACTTTTCCAAACTTGTTCCCTGCTTGTACAATCTTCAAGAATTCAGAACCACCTCCATATTCTGACAAAGAAACAGATAGATACAAGAAAACTGAAGGTCAAAGAAATTTAATGATCTGTTGTTATTGGAGTTGTGAACTGATCCAATCATCCTGGAGAGCCATTTGGAACTATGTCCAAAAGACTATAAAATTGTGCTTACCTTTTGATCCAGCAGTGCCATTATTAGATCTGTATCTAAAAGAAATCAGAAAAGAGGGGAAAGAACACATATTGCAAAAAAATGTTTGTAGCATTTCTTTTTGTAGTGACAAAAAAATTAGAAAATGAGTGGATGCTCACCAATTGTGGAATGGCTGAATAAGTTATGTTATATAAATATGGTATATATAATATGAATAATATAATGCTATTGTTCTATAAGAAATGAAAAGGCCGATTTTAGAAAAGCCAGGAAAGATTTACATGAACTGATGCTGAGTGAAGCAAGCAGAACCAAGAAAACATTGCACACATCAACAGCAAGATTGTGTGATCAATTATGATAGACTTGGCTCTTCTCAGCAATTCTGTGATCCAAGTCAATTTCAAGAAATTTTGGATGGAAAACGCCATTCATACCCAGAGAGAGAACTATGGAGACAATGCAGATCAAAGCATACTATTTTCACCTTTTTTTTCTTCTGTTTTTTTTTTCATGGTTTTCCCCTTTTCTGATCTTTCTCTCCCAATATGACTCATATGGAAATATGTAAAAAAAAGAACATATATGTATAAGCTAAAAAAAATTTAAAAATGATTTGTCCAAGGTGTCACAAGTAATATGTAGTAGAAGAAGGATCTGAATTCAGATCCCATGGTCCTAAGTTCAATGCTCTTTCTAAAGAGCCAGGGGTCTGTCCTCAATACCATGTTGTTATCTTTATGATATTTATCCTACATTGCTGGGTATTGCTAGTTATATTTTTATATGTGAAAGGCCAATCTCTTCCACCAGATTGTGGACACTGGGACAGCAGAGACCCTGTCTGATACTTTTTTTTGTATTTTCCACAACACCTAGCATAGGGTTATAATTATAATATCTTTATTCCCCACCTAATTCCAAGAAAGATGGGTTAATTTATGCACTGGCATATAAAGATGTAAAATGGGAGATGCCATGTGAAACAAACAGAAGGGATAGGTGTGTTCAGGCACCTGAGTTGAATAGCTATGTGACTTTGAGCAAATCATCTCTCTGATGATTTCTTCAGACATAAAATTTAGAGAGTGGAGTAAAAAAAATTAGAAAGGACTAGAGGTCTCTTCCAGCTCTAAATCTATAATCTGATACTTTTAGTATGAAGTTCATAAAATTTAGATGTGGAGAGGATGGACCTTCAGAATAGTCTAGTCCTAACCTGTATGATTAATAAACTCTTAAGTTTCTGTCAGCTAAGGTAAAAAAGGAAACACTGTAGGTTATAAAATATACTGAGCACCTAGTATATGATCAATAAAAAGGAGTTAATTATTAGCTAATAGCAGTTACTTAGCTAGGGATGCATGACTGCTGAATCCAAAGCCTTACGGGACTAGAATACAGGTTAGGCAAAAGGGGACCAAATAAGGGGAGAATAATGAAGAAAGGAGAGCTGGAAGAGGGTTAAAGACAAAATTCATTGACCATATCCATGCTGGCCTGTTCAGTAGAAATACTGGACATGTGCATAGGGGCTCCATATGGGGCAAGTGGTTTACTTGAGTGCTTTCTTTCCATTGATACCAAAATAATTTTTCTTTTATGTCTGAAGTCCCTGAGTCAGGATTATGGAAACCAAAGTGACCCAAACTTGGAAACCAGATAGACTTATCCAGGGAGATACTTGACCCTTAAAGGCTCATGGATGAGGTTAGGAGGGAGAATTGTTTGACAAAACTCTTAGGAGGCAGAGCAAGGAAGGAAACAGCAACAAATTGAAGACAAGAACATCGCACTTCCTTCATGTGTTTCCAACTAGAAATCAGGGTGTAATGAAAGGCTACAGGGTAACGAAGTCTCACTGGTCCCACTGGCTCATTCAGTCAAGAGCACAATTCAGCAAAACAGGAAATAAGAACTGGGGATCATTATTACAAATTCCAGCTTCTACCAGAGCCATTAATTTCATATGCAAAAGTATAAAGATGGAATTTTAATTTATTCTGAGGACAAAGGGAATAAAAACAAAACTGGGAACAGAGTTAGATTGGATTCATTCACAAATATATTCATTCAGCAAATATAATTACACATTCTAGAAGAACAACAACTAGGAGTTAAGGACTATACAGAACTTACATAAGACAGAATCCCTGTTCTCAAGAAGGTTTCAGTCTAGTACGGAAATAAAATGCAAATGTTAATGAATGGATAACACATGCATTAAAGAGCTAAAAGATCTAACTTCTTTCTCTGCGCTGAATCATGCACTTGACTGAATGACCCATCAGGGCCAGTGACACTGAATTACTCTAATTCTTGGAGAGTTAGCAGAAAGGAGGAAATGGAATGTTCATGTATGCCCTTCTCTGTCATTTACTTCTAGTCTTGCCTCTTGTGAATCTTGCTGAGGATTACGTCCCTCTTCTAATCTACCCAAGATTCAAAAAAGATTTCCTGGAGAAGGTGATATCTGACTTGGAGTTTAAATTGGATTTTAAAATTTTAAAGGGAAGAAGGAAGAAAGGACAGAAGGAAAGAAAGCAGAAAGGGAGAAAGGAAGAAAAGAAGAAAAAAGAAGGAAGGAAGGAAAGAAAGAAGGAAAAGAAGAGGGGAAGAAGAAAGAAAAAAGGAGAGAGTACATCTAGGAAAAAGGAAAATTCTCTGGCAGCATTTCAAGGTTGATTTGAGGGTAGAATAAAGTCGAGGTGGAAGATATCATAAAACTATATAATAGTTTTATAATATATAATATTATAATATAAGCTCCTTGAGGCCAGGACCTATTTTTCATTTTATCCTTTATTAATGCTCATTTAATAAAGACTGTCTTTAATAAATGTTGTTAAATTGGATTAGATTGGGTTAGTAATGAAGTTACTAAGAGTAGTGGCAGTAAGAAAAGAGAGAAAACAAGGGATAGGAGAAAAGGGAGAACTAGAAATGATACAATAGTGGGGGTAGAGTATAAGGGATAGGTTTTTTATCACTTTAGAATAGTTTTATTTTAAATTCTGATGCCAATGCTTAAATAGTTTAAAATTAATGAAATGTATGGTTAGTATGAATCTTGCTGTCTCAAAGACATTTTAATCTGCCCTTGTTTTCCATTAATTTGTCTATGGAAGTCTTGCCAGATATATTCTTATGATGCCAAGTCACTACACAGAGAGATTCCCTTGTGCTTTTATGCTATTATATAAAGTATAATATTAATGTATATATAAATACTGGTTGGTTGGTTAGCTAGTTGTTGTCCTTTGTTCTCAAGGAGAACCAAAATGACTTCACTATATTAGAGTCAAATGTATCTGACAGGCTAATCAGACCAATACAAGCTTGGAGTGCTCTGCCACAAATTAGACACAAATAGTCCCCTCTGAACATTTTGGGATAACTCCTCTAATTTTGTGAATATATAAATGTGTATGTTAAGTCTATAATATATAAAACATATTATGTTATCTCATTTAATCCTCTCAATAATACTGGGAGATTAGTGTATCTTTAAAATCTGCATTTTACAGAGGAGGAAACTGAGGCTCAAAGAGGATGTGTGGGAGGTTGCCTAGTAAGGCAGAATTCAATGCAAGCTTTTTAGACTCCAGGTCCAGCTGTCTCTGCAATATGCTACTTAGCTGCCTTCTAAGTCTGGGGAAGAGGGTGAGTAAAGCAGAAAAATACATATTGAGAGGACAGAAAGTGGTCTGGTTTAACTAGTGCCTAGAATACATAAAAAGCTTCATTGCATAGTGCAGAGAGAGAGCTCTCTTCAGAACCAGGAAGCCTAAATTCAAATCTCACCTCTGATCCATTCTGGCTTCAAGGCCAGTCGCTTAACCTTTTGAAGTTCCAGGCAATATTCCAAGACTCTAAGCGACAGAATAGATGCTAACCTGTATTTATAGAGAGAGTTCCCTCATCCTAGGCTTCTCTGCACCAATGAGATCACAGGACCAGTTTTTACCCATTCTTAAGATTATGGTGGAGGGGTGGTAACATAGATAAGATGAGAAATGTAGGCTGGTTCCAGATTGTAGAATGAATTTTATTCCCCAAGCAGAAAGGAGCCTTTAGAGATTTTTCAGCAAATGAATGACATGGCCAAATCCATACATTAAAAAAAGATGAGTCTGGAGATACATAGATTGTAGACGGATGACAATGGCAATAGTCCAGCAGAGAGGCGATAGGGTCCTAAATTAAGGCAACAGAAATGTGGAAGAAGGAATAGATTTGAGAGATTCTGAGAAGATATAATTAATAGGGCTTAGTTACTGTTCTGAGTGGTAAGATAGCAGGAAGAGTCATAAACCCTAAAGGTTTGAATTGAGGGGAGGGGCTGGATAAATGGAAGTTCTTTGGGAATGTTTCTTTCCTGATCTGTTTTCTTAGTATCCTACCGTACATGGTGTTCAGAAAGCTTCTCTGGACTTGACTCATCTGAGGAAGAGTTTGTCAGTGCTGAGTTAGATTGTGTGTCTGGAGGGGCTATTGAATCAACAGATGGAGATGCCAACAGCAGGGGTGTCCACAAAGGGAGTTGAGGAAAGGGGACATAATGGGGAAACTGAGGCTTGACAAATGTGATTGGGGCATGAGAATTCTTTCTGATTGTGTCTCTTCCTGGAGAAGTCAGTAAGCACAGAGAAGATGCTTCTAGCTGAAGCTTGATTTCCTAATCTCTAATTTTCACCCAAGAAATGGGCTTCACTAAATAGCATTTTTTTTCAATTTTGTTAGGTTTTTAAAAGAGGATGATGTAGTCCTAGATTTTCTACAGTTATTCAAATTGTCAAGTTAATTACAAAATGAAACAAATTAGAAACCATGGAAAGAGTCAAAAATCTTTGGTGACATTCCTTTGAGATGGGGATAGGGACAGGCAAGTTGTACCCTAGAGCCTTTTGAGTCTCTAGGAATGATATAATTGAATCATCCTAAGGCTGGAGGATTCATTCAATCCTCAACCAGTTAGTGAAGGGACAAAATCAGAGACCAAGAACAATGATTTAATGTAGTTTAATTAAGTACCATTTCCATTTGTGGGAGATTTTCTAGGTCATTAATCTGTGATCTTCTTATTCCAGATGATTATTCTCTGGGAGGCTGATGGATTGTACTTCCCTGTGCTGAAGCAGGCAGAAAAATGTCAGGAATTTAATGTTCAGAGTCACCATCAGCGGCAAGGGCTGCTGCTTACCTAGGAGGAGAGAAGGATCTCCAGGGAATGGAAGGAAATCTAAGTCTGGGATTTAGGATTGAGTTAAGAGATGATATGCAGATTTAGTCTTGAAAGTGGTTCCTCCATTAATCATTGAGCCTTACAGCTGGGATAGATTGTAGATTCTTTCAACCCAACCCTCTCATTTTACAGATTAAAAAACTGAGGCTCACAGAAAAAGACAGCTCAGAGTTAGAACCCAACTCTTCCTGATTCCTTGTTCAGTCATGTTGGTACCATACCAGCTTGTTTCTCAATGGAATTCAGTACAATTCAATAAACATCTGTGCTAGTTATTGAGAAATTTGTATACATATATTATGCAAATATAAATATATATACACTATATACATTAAAAACATGCACATCTGTACATAGATATGTATCTTTATGTATACAGTATGCATATGTATATATAGACACATGTTATATGATAGATAACTTAGGTCAGATGAGCATATATGTCTAGATATACTAATATTACATACATATATGTGTATGTATGTACCTATATATGTACAGAGACACATGTTGTATATATTTATATCTATGTGGATATATATATCTATGTATATCTATATCTATATATATCTCTATATAGTGTACATATCTATCTATATATAAACATATTCTTAAGGATGGGTAAAGATTGTTCCTATGATTTCATTGGTATAAAGAATTCTTGGATAAGGGAACTCTCTCTATAATTACATGTTAATACCCACTTTATAGCTTAGAGTCTTAGAATATTGCCTGGCATTTTGAAAGGTTAAGTGACTTCTGGTCAGGAAGCCGGAATGGATCAGAGGTGAGACTTGAATTCAGACTTTCTGGCTCTAAGGAGGACTCTCTCTTTACTATGCAATATTGCTTTTTACGTATTCTAGGCACTGGTCAAACAAGACTTTTTATCCTCTCAGTATGTATTTTTCTGCCTTTACTTGCCCTCTTCCTGGCCTTAGAAGACAGCTAAGTAGCACAATGCAGAGATAACTGGACTTGGAATCTAAAAAGCCTGCATTCAATCCTGCCTTAGACATTTACTAGCTGTGTGACCCTAGGCAACTTAACTTCATTCAGACTGAGATTCCTCCTCTGTAAAATGCAGATAATAAAGGCACTAATCTCCAAATGTTGAGAAGATCAAATGAGATAACATACATATATGTAGATTTGTTACATATACATCTGTGAACATATATAATATGATATATTTACATGTGTGTGTGTTTTTGAGGTCTCAGGAAAGTAAATGAAATCTAACAGAGGGGTCCAAGACTCAAGATAAAGAGAGACATATATTTTTAGATTTGGCCAAGGAAATGATTTACTTTGGTTTACCACTCTATATATTTGTTAACTGGAGTTTTTTTTTTTTTTCAATTAAAGGATTGGATGGGAGGGCAAGAAAAAATTAATTCTTACTAATTGAAAAAAATTAGAGCAAAAAAAAAAAAAGGAAAGAGAGAAAGTAATAGAAGGCAAAACTTTCCTGTGGGGGAGAAGGGGAGAGTCACTGCTTTTCTCTTGGGCTCTCCCTTTCCCTTTAGATTTGCTTTTTCTTTTGTCAGTCTTTGCTTTTTCCTAATTTCCTTCCACAGTTCACTTCTTCCTCCAGCTTCTTATCCTTCATGTTTTTGTGAAGATGTATGGTAGGAGTGGAGACAGGATATTTTGGGTCTATAGGAAACAGAAGACAAAATCCTATGTGGTCCTTCCCATGACAGGAGCGGGGCAAAGCCTACTTCTCACAATCTCTGCTCCTATTTCTTTCTCTGATATTTGCTCCCTTTGTTTTGTTCTCATCCTCCAAAAATCTGATCCCTTAGAATCATAGAACATCTGGCCTGAGAGGGATCTAAAGCTCCAGATTCCTGCTGAATAGAGGTATCTCTGTCATTGCATTCCTGCCAACTGGTCACCCAGCCATCATGGAACAACAGAAAAAAAAAATGCTAGGTTTGGAGTCATAGTATGGCCAGCTCTGCCACTTAGTGCATGTGTGGCTTTGGGCAAATTTGTTAATTTCTTTGGGCCTGTTTCCTCATTTGTGAAATGAAAGGGTTGAGCTAGGTGATCTCTAAGTAAAGTCTTCTAACTGTATATCTGTGATCCTTTGGGCCAATCTATCTCAGTAGTCCTTTTCAAATGACTAAAATTCTTATATTCCTTCTTTCCTTTATTCTCTAGATCATTTATTTATTAATTGTTCAGAGACAGGGGGAGAGGTGGACAGTCCCATAGAGACTGGCCAGACAATAGGAGAATTAACTCTAGTATAAGATCCTATATTGGGATAAAAAGAAAGCAACTTCAGAAGCCATTGCTAACTCCTTCATTGTACAGATAAGGAAACAGACAAACCGGGTTAAGTGACTAGCCCAAAGTTGCACAGCTGGTAAGTGTCTGTTATGATTAGGACATCCTAATTCCAACTCCAGTGCCCTATCCACTACACCATGATAGTCCATGATCAGGTGGTTGTCACAGTGGATATAAAGCTGGATTTAGAGTCAGGAATACTCATCTTCCTGAAGTCAAATCTAGCCTGAGATACTAATGTGATCATGGGTAAGTCACTTAATCCTCACTTACCTCAGTTTCTTTATCTGTAAAATGAACTGGAGAAGGAAATGGCAAACCACTTCAGTTTATTTTCCAAGGAAATTCCAAATGAAGAGTCAGACACTACTAAAAAACAATTTAACAACAATTGTGCTATTTAACATGCTTATTAAATATTACAATATATTTGATACATATTAGTGTTTTGAAGAATGGATAACATGCTTATATTTGCAAACAACACAAAGTTAGGAAAGATACTATCACCATTGATAATAGTCTTCCCAAAAGATATGAAGAAAATTTTTAGATGAAGAAGTTAATTTCTAGTCATATGAAAAAATGCTCTAAATCACCATTGATTAGAGAAAAACAAATTAAGACAACTCTGAGGTACCATTTCATACCTCTCAAATTGACTAAAATGATAGGAAAAGATAATGATAAATGTGGGAGGAGATGTGGGAAAACTGGAACACTAATGCATTTTTGGTGGAGTTCTGAAATGATCCAACCATTCTGGAGAACAATTTGGAACTATGCCCAAAGGCTATCAAATTGTGCATATCCTTTGACCCAGCAATGCCACTATTGGGTCTGTATCCCAAAAGATCATAAAAGAGGAAAAAGGACAATAGTCTTCCCAATATCACACAAACAGGGCTCTCCTCACCACACCTTTGTGAGGTTAGGATGTGCAAATATTAATATCCCTGCTTTGCTTTTGAACTTAAAACCTAAAGCAATTAAATTTCTTGCCCAAGGCTCCTTGGCTTGTTAGTGTCTCAGATTGCTTGCGTATATTGGATTATACTCTTTCTACTACATCATATTTCTAAAAATCAATTATTATTGTACTATGGATGAGTGGAAGTGGCAGGTAATAGAGATTTCCAGTTGATAGAAAACCAGATAAATTAATTTTTTCTGTATTCTTTCACTTCTTGTTATTATTTATGTGCTAGGTTCCTACAGTTTCCTTTCCTCTAAATGAACATTTAAATGTGTCATGGTTAGCAGAATAAAATTGAAAAAAGAGAAAGTATCAATTGGGGGAAGAAATTTATGAGGAAAACTGCATCTATTCACTCATTCATTCAATAAGAACTTTTATTGTGGGTATAACTAAGTGGCAAAGTGGATCAAGCATCGGAGTCAGGAAGGCTTCAGTTCAAATCTGGCCTCAGATGCTTAGTAGCTGTGTGACCCTGAGCAAATTATTAAACCCGTTTGCCTCAGTTTCTTCATCTATAAAATGAGCTGGAGAAGAAAATGGCAAACCACTTTAGTATCTTTACCAAGAAAACCCCAAATGGTCTTACAAAGAATTGGATATGACTGAACAAGAAACAGCAATTATTTTAGATACGAGAAACAGTAAGCTATAGTTAAAAGAAAGAAGAAAGGAAATAAGCATTTATTAAGCATCTACTATTGTGTCAGGCACTGTGTTATACACTTCACAAGGATTATCTCATTTGATCTTCACAAAAACTCTGGGAAGTAAGTGTGATTATTATCCTCATTTTGCAGATTAGAAAACTGTGGCAGACAGAAGTCTACACAAGCTCACATAACAAGGAATTGTCTGCCCATAGATTTGAACTCAGATCTTCTATCCATTGTGCTGCCCAGCCATCCCCAAGAGAACAGAAAAATCAGGAAATCTCTCTTTAAATCTGGGCTCCCAAACTTCCTAGCTCTGTGATTCTGGGTAAGTTATTCAATGTTCCTCAGTCACAGTTTCCTGTAAAATGGATAAAACAGAAATATAGAATCTTTGAATCAGAAGGAGTCCCACAGGTTGTCCTGCTAAGGAATCTGCTCTGTAATATACCTAACAAGGAGTCATTTAACCTTGCTTAAACTTCAGTGATGAAGAGCTCATTACCATTCCTTACAACCTCCCTGTTGTGAACATTAAATGAGAAAATGTATGAAATGAGAAAAAGTGGGGTCATAAATTATAAGATAATACATCAGAAAATTTAGAGTTAGAAGGGATCTTTTTGCTTACCCAGTTCAGTGCCATATTTTACAGGTATTAAAGATCCCCCTTATACAGAAGGGGAAATTGCAGCCTAAGGAAATTTTGTGATTAAAGATCACAAAATAATAAGAGGTTTAAAAAAGCCTTTGATTCTGTATCTAGCAACTTTCTCAATATATGATTCTCTGTAACCATAAAAAGATGAATAAATGTCAGCTTTTATGATACAAAAGAAGCAAGGAACAAGGTCCTAGCTCTCTTAGATCTCACCATCTTATTGGAAAGACCATGCCCATAAATACACAGACAGTTAATTAATTATTCCTGTCAGCATAGAAATGAACTTATAGGTGCAGACAATAGGTAGTTTTTTTGGGGGGTAGAGAAAGAAGTGATTGCAACTTGGAACTGCTGGTCTGAGACAGATAGGATTCAGATGAGAAGGGTGAAGGAGAGACTTTCCAAGTAGAAGGAACAGCATGAACAAAGACTTGGAGATGGAAATGAACTTGGGATGCTCAAAAGACACTGAGGAGACAAGGACGCCAGGAAAGGACTGTTCATGTTGAAACTATTGAGAGAGGGAAGGTTGTAGAATTTTAGTAGGATAAGATTGTGGAAGCCTGAATGGTAGGCCAAGGAGAAGGAAGTCAGAAAATGTTAGAGCCAAGAAGGGACTCAGAACATAAACTATTAGGCCTGGAAGAGACATTACAACAGAGAATTTCAGAGGTAGATAGTCCCTTGGAGCAAATAATATTAGATAGAAGATAGAAGAGGCTTTAGATACAGAATGGTAGAGCTACAAAGAACATTAGAACAGAAAATGCCAGAGCTAAATGAGTCTTAGAACACAATGTTAGAAACAGAATGGGCCTTAGGCTATAGAATGGAAAGGCTAGAAAGGATATTAGAACATAAAATGTCAAAGTTAGATGGGCTTTAGAACATAGAATGTTAGAGATAGAAGGGGTTTTAAAATATAGAATGTTGTGTTAGTCAAGGCCTTAGCATATAGAATATTAGGGTTGAAAGGGACGTTAGAACAGAGAATAACAGAACTAGATGGGCCCTAGAACATAGAATGTCAGAGATAAAAAGAGGCTTAGATTATTGAATGGTAGGGCTAGAAGATATATTAGAACATTGAATATCAGAGATAGCAACCTTAGGTTATTGAATGATAGGGCTAGAAGGGATTTTAGAACATATAATGTCAGAGCTGCATGACCTTAGAACACATAAAGTCAGAGATAGAAGGATGCCTAGATTATTGAATGATAGGACAGGAAGGGATGTTAGAACATAGAATACCAGAGCTGGATGCCTTAGCACATACAAAGTCAAAGACAGAAGGCGCCTTAGAACACTGAATGTCAGAGTTAGAATATGGAAGATTAGAGCTGAAAGCAGACTCTCTGAGGTAATTGGGGGGGGGGGCTTGAGAGACCATCTACTGTAACCCCCTCATTTTATAGATGAGGAAACTGAGTGCCATGAGAGGAAAGAGAGAATTATAGGAGGATAGGTAGTGGTTATTTCAAAACCTCCATTAAACTGTGATTAAGAGAGAAATGGCACGAAAGAAGCCTGTTATAATCCTGAGTAAACAAAAGACCCGGGCCCTGCAGTGATGGATAGGACCATTCTGCTAAGAGAGAGGATGGGGGGTTGTGCCCGAGGGAGCCGGAGCAGCGTCAGCACCCAGCAGTCCTCCTGAAGGGAGGGTGCTGCAGCGCCCTTTGCATTTTCCCGCATGTGTTTGAAATCCAGACCGACAAGACGAGCTGGATAATTTTGCTCCGTTATGTATTGAATTCTCTTCTCTGTGGTACAAGAGCCTCTCTTCTTGAAGCGTGACAGCTGCAATGACTTCCAGATGTTTGCCTCCTCCTTTCCAGCAGTCTGGGGTGGATGTGGTAAACGCCGCGATGGAAACCAAAAACCCCGCCAGATGTGCCATGTCAATGTCAGTAACACACACATCTGGCTTCAATACCAGCAGCGATAACCAGAACAAATGGCTGTTATTCCTCCTGTATTCAACTTGTCAGCATTAAACGTTAAAGGGGGCTGAGGGTGGGGGTATAGAGCAGGGACTTGGGGGCATGACGTGGCACCAGCGGGAACAGTGTGGCTTCTCGGAGTCTGGCACCCCAAATGTCACTGGCTGGCTTTACCTCCCATGGGAAACTGCAGAGGTCTGCAGGGCGCCATGCTAGGGGGTGGGGAGTGGTGGGGGAATTGTGGGCAGAACCGGCCAATCCGGATCTTGCTCCCGTCTCAGGGCTCCTGCCTGACAAGCAGCTGGGCTGCTGCCCTCGCTGCCTCTGGCCTCTCTGTTCCTAAGACAAGCCACTGTGGCCGCCAGGGTAAATATTTGGTCTGCCCGCCTTGGAGAATACAACCTCAACCTTGACTATGGGAGGGAGGGGCATAGAAAAACAAAGAAAGGAGGGGGCTGAAGGGAAAGAAGTAGGACAACTGTCCCTTCCCTTTCATTCATTGGACAGATTTTTAGTAATGTGTCCACTTTATAAAGTGGTTGAAAAGCCCCAACACCCCTCATCCCTTATTCCCCCAGTTCAAAATAAAACACCTTGAAAAGCAGCCCTGCTGTGACATTAAATGTCATTCTTTTCTCCCAATTCCTTGCTCTGCCAGAATTTTTCTCAGTCAGAGCTTCCAGTGTCCTCCCCCTCCTCCAACCATTAAAGCCGCAATCCAGGACTCAGGACCTTTGCTGTGGGGTCCTGTTCCCTAATGGGAACAATGGGACAGAATCTGAAAGTACAGCTTTAGAAACACTATCCAGTCCACAGGGGGTGATGGGGTGTTCATTGCCATTGCTGCAAGATGTTTGAAACCCTCTTCTCCTCCCCAGGCTCAGTTTCCTTCTTTGAGGAGGTGGAACAAGATGTTCTCTGAGGTGCCTTTCAGCTGGAACATTGGATGATTCCCTGAGTTTGCAAGCTCCTTGAGATTAGGGATGAAATTTTATTTGCCCCAGAGACAAGTATAAGAAAGTCTTGGACAAGTGATGGTTTTTCATTTTGAGGTGAATGAATAAATTGAAGTAGCTGAACGAAGGAAGGAAATTTGTTGAAAATGAAAAAAAAAAGCTGATCTTGGAGTTAGAGATCATCCTACTTGTATAACCACTTTCTTTTTGTGGATTTGAGTTTTTTCATCTTTAAACTGAGAGAATTGAATTAGATCATTTCTCAAGTTCCTTACAGTTCTGATCTTCTCTTATTCTATCACTTTGCAGGGAACTAGGCTTCCCTGAATGGCTCTTATCTCAGAAATCATAGTTCACATTTTGGTGGAACTTTGAGATTTACAGAGTACTTTCCCCATATAACTCTTCGTGGTTAGGAGTGAAAATATTATGCCCATTTTACAGATGAAGGATCAGAGGCTAGGAGAGTGACATTGAAGGTTCATAGAGCTAAGAAGTTATCAGAGACAGGACTTGAACCCAGATCTCCTGACACTACTCCATAATGCCTCCCTACTAGTTCTTCTTCTTGTAGGTAAAATTGATATGGATACAGGAGGAAGAAAAAGGGAATCTTGTCTTCTGGATAAACACAACATGGGCTCAGGGCCCTTCACCAGTCTGATTCCCCTTTTCTGAAATCTTTAGTTTGCCAATGTCTGTCTTAATCTGTGGCACCAAGAAGTGAAGGAGATAGTCCATAGGATAAAGTATAAGGAGAGCAGAAAACATGAAACTATCACCTTCCTATTCCTAGAAATTCTGGGTTTTTTTGTCTTTATTTTTTCATTTTCTCATTTATGTATTTGTTCATTCATTTCTTTGTTTATTTTTAAATTTAAATTTAATTGTTTTGGTTACATTTTAAGTTTAAAATTGCCTCCCTCCCTCCCTACTCACACACATAAATATACACACACATATGTATATTGTGTATGTACACAATATACATATGTATGTATGTAAAATCATACTATGCATACTTCTATTTATCAGTTCTTTCCCTGGAGAAGGATAGCATCTTCCTTCCTAAGTCCTATGTAATCCAAGAACTTGAACTCTTTTGGCTTCCCTATGAGACTCCTAACCCATATCAAGCTTGTAATTTACTCAAAGTCCCCAAATTTTGAAAGACATACTTCACTTTCCCCACTTTGTCCTTGTAAGGTTGATTTATTTTTGTGTCTACATATAAAACTTTTCATTTATCCCTATTGAATTTTATTTATTTAGGTTCATCCTAGTACTCTAGCTTCTCAAGATCTTTTTAGATTCTGACTATCAACCAATGTGTTAACTATCCATACTAGTTTTGTGTCATCTGTACATCTGATTCGCAAACCATATATCTTTATCAAAATTGATAAAAAAAAAAAAAGTTTAACACTCAGGCCAACTAGAGGTCCCTGGGATATTCCATTGAGACCCACCCTAATGTTGACCTTGAATTGTCACAACAACTACTCTTTGTATCTAACCATCCAATTAATTCTGAATCATACAATTGTATTATCACCTAGTCAACATCTTTCTGTCTTCTCCAGAAGAACAGTATGAGGTCCTTTATCAAAAACTTTATTAAATCTAAGTAAATTGCCTCTATAGCATTATTTTCATATACTAGTTTACTAATTTCATTGAATCAGGAAGACTCCTCTTCCTGAGTTCCAATCTATCCTTAGATACTTCCTAGCTATGTAACCTTGGACAAGTCATAACCGTGTTTGCCTCAGTTTCCTCATTTGTAAAATGAACTGGAAAAGGAAATGGCAAATCTCTCTAGTTTCTTTGCCAAGAAAACCCAGTTTTCTTGGGTTTCAGTTGGACACAACTGAAAAATGACTGAACAACAACGAATCTTATTGTAAAAGGAAATAGGCAAGTCTTCTTTAACCTGTCTGTGGGAAGTCATTCTGAATCTTTGTAATTATTGATGATTTCTTTCTAGATGTTTACCAATCATTTCTTTAATGATCTAATCTTGATTTTTCCCAGAAATCTAAGTCAAGTTCATTAGCCTATAGTTGCAGACCTGGTTCTCTTAAGGAACATGTACCCTGATCTTAGGTTATTTTTTCTGTTTTCAGCTCAACAATTACATCTGCTAATTCTTTCAAGACTTGAGGATGCAGTTAATCTGATCAAAGCAACTTTAATTGAGAGGCAACTAGGTGCACTCCCTTACTATCTACTTACTGCTCTTGTGTACCAACTCCCTGGTTAGTCATTTTTATTCTATCACTACAGGTGTGGAATTCATTCTCTTGGCAGAGATAAGGGAATAATTGAGCAACTTTGCCTTTTCCATTGTTCATTATCATAATCCTATTTACCCCATGCAGAGATCTATTCCTTCTCTGATCATTCTTCTCCCAAGATAGTTATTAAAAACAACTCTTTTTTTTGTTCTTGTTCTTAGTTTCTCTTATCAGCTTAAACTCTTTAGCCCTCCTAAAACTATTTTTTACAGAAACATACATTCTGATTCACTTTCCGTTGTCTAAACTTGCTTCCATCTTTCAGATATTTCTTCACATTTTTCCTCCTTGATGGAAATGTTTCTCTTTATATCTTCAGAACTTGTTCCTGAGCATCTCCCATCTTTCCTGGACTGATTTCCCTGGTAGAATTTTAATATATAGGATCTTGTCTTTTTTCTGAACCTTCTGAAATCTGCTTTCCCTCAAATCCAATCCATATTAGACTAAGGCTGAATTTTCTCTCCTTCTCTATCATTACTATAGGAGGGAATGGTCTCTTCCACCACTATGGATCCCAACATTTTCATCCTAGCAATCAATTCCCACCAAGTAGTGAGCATCAAATCCAGAAAGAATTTCTCATTATTTCCTCTGTTTTTAAAGGATAAAATTATCACTAAATCAAGTCAAAAAGTTATTAGCTGCTCTTCTCCTTTGGCAAAGAGAGAACTCCAGCAGATGTCTTGATAAATGAATTACCATAACTTGGCCAGGACTGCAATTTGTTTTCCAAACTCCCATATGTAAATGGTCTATACTATACTTGAGTGACATCAAGAAAGGAGTCAAGATACTTCCTAGCTGTGTGACCCTGGGCAAGTCACTTAACCCTAATTGCCTCAGCAAAAAAGCAAAAAAAGAAAAAAGAAAGGAGCCAATAGATAGGGAGAGAGAAAAAATAAGAGACTGGGGAAGAGGATAGTGGGGACAATTTGCTGGAGAAATCTGAAATGGATGCTATCAAGGTTTGTATAGAGGGATTGCACTTGGCAAGAAGAGCCATCTCTTTAACAGAAAACAAGACTGGAGAGAAGACAGACATAATGGGGAAAGACTTTTGAGTGAGGTGAATTGAGGAGGAGGGGAAAAGTCTCGATGGAATAGTCTCAATTTTACGTTGAGTACCAAGTCATATGAGCTCTTGCTCTTTCTAAAAAGCATAATAATTCCTTGCTGATCTTAAAAAAATGGAGGCAGGTGAAACTATGGTGAAGCAGAATCTTGCAGGGCAGTATCTAAGCTCTGCAGAGTCAGAGATATGAGATGTTGTTCCTCAAACTTGCCTTAGCAGTATGTTTTCTCTACAAATGTACCTCTCTGCTTATAACTTCTATTTATGTCCCTACTTCTTGCTGATGTTGAATTGAGTTGTGAGAGAATGTACCCTGAGTTTATGATGGAAATGTTTTGCTGCTATTTTTCCAGTCTGATATCCATATATTAAAGGTAACCACATTGGTTCATAGTTTCTGAGCTAGATAGCACAATAGACAGGCACTGGACCTGGAGTTAAAAAGACCTGAGTTCAAGTGTGGTCTCAAACAATTACTATCTGTGTGACTTGGGGCAAGCCACTTAATTCTGTTTGCCTTGGTTTCTTCAACTATAAAATTGAATTGTAAAATTATAAAATGAAGGTAAATTATAAAATAAAGATAATAATAATAATAATAATAACCTCCTAGGATTGTTGTGAGGACCACAAATGAGATACTATTTGTGAAGTGCTTAGCAAAGTGCCTGGCATGTAGTCATTGTTTAATAAATCAGTCTCTTCTCTTTTCCCTTCCTTATTAATTGTTTTACGATTGTACCATATAACTTGAACTTGGGATATCCATTCTTGATTGGGTAAAAAAGGGAATCCCCAAAGTATTACAATTATTTTGTAAATAAAAAAATTCTGGCTCAGAGATTAGAATGATTGGATCATAAATTTAGAGCTGGAAGTGTCTTTACAGGTCATTTAGTCCAACTCTCATTTTATAGGTGAGAAAACTGAGGCTTGGAGAGAGTAAGAGACTTGACCACCATCATACAAATAGTTAAGTAACAAAGCCGATATTTGCAGTACAAGGAGGTTCCCTAACATAAAAGCACTATCTCTCAGAACTGAATATAGATGATTAGGTAGATTTTATTCCTTGAATAAAAATAGTGAACTTTGGAGGAAAGAAAAATTTAGAGGGAAAGATAATTCCTCTTTTATCTTGGAAGTTGTGTAAGAAGTTAAAGGTGTACATGCACAAAAATGTTTATAACAGCTATTTTTGTGGTGGCATAGAATTGGAAATTGAGGGGATGCCCATCAATTAGAGAATGGCTGAATAAGTTATATATGATCTTGATATGATATCATCAAGAAATGATGATCAGGTGGATTTCAGTAAAACCTAGAAAGATATGAACTGATGCTGAATGAAATGAAGAGAACCAGAAGAACATTGCATACAGTAACAGCAAGACTGTGTGATGATCAACTATCATATAGCTATCATAATAGCTGATATATGATGATAGACTTAACTCTTAGCAACACAATGGTCCAAATCCATTTCAAAAATCTCCTGATGGAAAATGCTATCCACATCCAGAGAAAGAACTATGGAGTATGAATGCATATCAAAGCATGCTATTTTCACTTTTGTTTTGCCTTATGTTTTTTTTTTCCCTTTTGTTCTGATTCTTCTTTCACAACATGACTAATGTATAAATATGCGTTGTTGTTGTTTTTAAAAGCTAGATTTGAAGACATACTCCATTTCAGTTTTTCCGGCCTGGCTTTGCCAGAATTCCATAACTGCTGATTACCTTCAATCAAAAGCTGGATGGTCACTTGTTGGGAAATTTGTAGATGAGATTCCTGTTCAAATATTGGTTGGGCTACATAGTCTCTGAGATTTTTAAATTCTATGACAGGGAAAACCTACACTGTGACAAGATGACCTAAACTATATTTGGCCAGTACCTAATTCTTAGGAATAGTTCCTTCCTATTGAGAAAATCTCCTTCCCTTGTATTTTTCACCCATTTCTCCTAATTCTGAACTTGGAGAATCAAAGTTAAGAAAAAATGTGTAAACCCTTTTCTATTTGTTACCCCTTAAGATTTTAAAAGACAACTATCATGTTTCCCCTGAGTCTTCTCTTAGTTCCCTCAAATGATTCTTGCAAAGCATGGTTTTGATTACCTTGATCATCCTGGTTCACTCTTTTCTGTCCAGTTTTAAATTTACCAATTAAGTTTGTCCTTCAGTGTGGTGCCCAGAACTGGACAAAAATATTCCAGATGTTGGATGCTTAGGAAAAAGGATAATTCTGGACACCAAACTTTTATTTTTTTCTCAATAGTATTTTATTCTTCCAAATACATTTTCAACATTCATTTTTGTAAGACTTTGTGTTCTAAATTTTTCTCTCTCCCTCCTTTACCTCCCCCCTTCCCAAAATAGCAGAAAATCTGATATAAGTCAAAATAGGTATATTCCTTTTAAATGTATTTCCATATTTGCCATGTTGTGCAAGAAAAAACAGACCAAAAAAGGGAATTAAAAATGCAAAAAAGAAAAACATAAACAAAAAAGGTTAAAATACTATGTTTCAATTCACATTCAGTCTCCATAGTTCTCTCGTTCTGAATATGGATGATATTTTCCATCCTAAGTCTACTGGTATTGCCTTGAATCACCATATAGTTAAGAAGAGTCAAATTTATCACAGCTCATTGTCACATAATTATGCTGTGCTTCTATTAATGGAACTCGTGGTATCTTTTGCCTTTTAGACTCCCAGGTCACACTATTGCTGCATGAACTTGTAGTCCACTATAGAAATAGGAAGAAAAGAAATAATTATTAGCTACCTAGTATATGCCAGGCACATGCTTTGCAAATATTATTTCCTTTGATGCTCACAACAAACCTGGGAGTTAGGTGCTGGTATAATCCCCATTTTATAGTTGAGGAAATTGAGGCAAACAGAAATTAAATGACTTGTTCAGGTTCATACAATCTGAGGATGGATTTGAACATAAATCTGATTTCAGGCCCAATGCTCTATCTACTGTGCCAAAAATGCTAATGCCATCTTACACATTACTAGAAACTTGGTGTCCAGAGTCATATTTCTGTGATATTTTGCCCTAAGAAGACTCCCATCTGGAGTTTGTTTTGTCCAATTCTGGACACCACATTTAGGGACAAGTTTAGTTGGCAAGTTCAGGCCTTTGATACAATACAACAGAAATTTAATACAAAGGAAAAATGTTTTAACTGGTTGTCAATGAGGGTAGATAATCTATTGCTCTGAGGAGAGCACCAGCTTCTCTCCTATACTGAAACTACCTGAGGCTAGCACATTAAAGACAGAGAAATGCAGAGAAACAGGGCTTTTACTGCAGTTTTGATCTTTAGATGATTTCACCTGTAACTATATAATCAGCCAGAGCATAAATGCTAGACAGGAGAAAAGGAGGACCAGGTCAGAACTATAAATGCAGCAATACAAGGTTGCAAGTACCTTCCCCACGATGTGTTTCTGCTTTGCTGGGAGACTGTTCTTCCTTCTTCTTTCCCCAGAAGAATAATCAATGAGTTATTTCTCATGGTTTCACATATACAGTACCCAGTGTGCTTAGCACAATACTTTACATAAAAGATATACTTAAATATTTTATTGAACTGATTTGAATAGTCTAAATTTCTTGGCATTAAGAACCCCAATGGGTCAGCTAGGTGGCTCAGTGGATAGAGCACCAGCCCTGAAGTCAGGAGGATCTGGGTTCAAATGTGAGCTCAGACACTTAACATTCCCTAGCTGTGTGACCCTGGGTAAGTCACTTAACCCCAATTGCCTTAGCAAAAAAAAAAAAAAAGAACCCCAATCAACAACCCCATGTTGAAGTGTACTGTCTAGCCAAGGTACCCTTCTGAGACCTATCTGGGCTTACCTGTGACAGGAGTCACTACAGCTTTTTCAAATACATTTTTGTCAAACTGCCACCCCCTTCTTGTATCTGCATGATTGATTTTTTAACTAATGAAAGAATTTGAATTCATCTCTATTAAATTTTGTGGAATTGTATTTGGTCTATAATTTTAGCCTCTCAAGGACTTATGGTATCTCAGTTCTGCCATTCCAATCTGTTAATTATTCCTCTCAACTTATCACCTACAAATTTGATTAACATGCTATTTATCTTCATCCAGGCCATTAAAAAATACTAAACAGTAGGTTGTGTTTTTTTTTTCTTCAGATTATTGCTTGAACTGGATATCAGCGAATCCTATCCCTTCTAATAGTAATGCTTCCCTCTGATATTATCACTGATTTAGCATGCATATATCTTGTTTATGCATAACTGTTTGCATAATTTCCCTTATTAGAATATAAACTCCTCAAAGGCAGAAACTGTCTTTTACCTGTCTTTCTACTGCCAGAGCTTAGTACATTGCTTGGCACATAGTAAGCTTATTAAATACCTATTAACTTGACTGAAGAGCCCAGCTAGTTATCTAGGTTAAGCAATATCATAATAATATTAATTATTCATATTGGATCATAGGATTTATCACTAAATGGGAACCTTGAGATTATTTAAGTTCATTTAAGAAATGAGATCATCTAAAAAAGTACAGAAAAGGAAACAGACACAGTGACTTCTAGAAATTAAATAAAATTGATCACTGAAAATTGACTATTATTGATGACATTAGGGAAACCAGGTGGTACAGTAGATAGAGTGCCAGACCTAGAGTCAGAAAGACTCATGTTTGTGAATTCAAAGCCATACTAACTGTGTGATCATAGACAAGTGACTTAACTTTGCTTGCCTCAGTTTCTTCATCTATAAAATGAACTGGAAAAAGAAATGGCAAACTAATCCAGTATCTTTGCCAAGAGACTCCCATAAACAATTAAACATGACTGAAAACAACTAAATCAAGTAACATTAGATTGATATTAGTTATGAGTTATTATTGATATGATTAAAGGCAGAATATCACAGCAGATGGCAAGTTGGCCCTGAAGTCACATCTCCATCACATACTTCCTGTGTTTCTGTTGGCAAGTCAATTCATGTCTCATTGTTCCAGGCAAGTCTCTAAGACATATTTGTGAGTATTTCAGGGCATACTTCTGTGCTGTGTTTTTCTTTAGGTTTTTTGGAAGGCTCATCTCCTCTCCTTCATGTTCTATGATGTTCCCTCTCCTGATACTCCAACATTTCCACTTTCCCCAGCCCCTCCCCACAACTGCAGTTTGCTTCCTATTCTCCAGGTCTTAGCCTAGGTAAAGGTCACAGTAATGGTTCTATCCATTGAAGTGCAATGTGGCCTTCTCCATTTTGAATCTTAAGGAAGTAAAGAAAAGAGAGGCAAAGGAATCCCAAGACCTGGGTCATGGGTCTGAAGCTTAAACATTCACTGTGCTGAAATTCCTCCTAGTAAGGAATATTTTGCTATGAATTTTAAAAAGTTTGAGAATCACTGCTGTAAGATTATAAATGAAGAGAATGTCCCAGTTTATATTGATAGAGAAAGTTCCCCCCCAGGAGACCACTAATGTAGTGAAATCATAGGTATAGTTAAAAAAATTTTCAATTCAGTATTTATGCTTCTTCCATCTCTCTTTTACTTATTAATGAGTTATCTAAGTGTATGATGTGTCTAAGACAGGCAAAATCTCATCCCAGTCAACATCATTAGGAAAAAAATTCTATATAATAAAGGTCCAAATCCTTTAATCAATAGCTCACAAATTTCAGACAATATTCTACATGCTAAAATTTCAATATAAACAAAAAAGTGATATTCTTATAATGGATTTTAGCTAGCATGTCCTCTATAACTTTCCATGTAGTGGGAAGAAGATTCTTGGGCTTGGAGTTAGAAGGTCTAGCTTTTGGTCCTAGCACCAATACATCCTAGCTGGAACAAGTCACTTCAGTTATGTGTGTTACTCAGTCAAGCCATGAAGTATTTATTAAGGGACTATCATGTGTCAGACATTGTGCTAAGTGTTAGGGATACAAAAAGAAGGATAAAAACAGTTCCTGCTTTTAGGAGCTCGTAGTTTAAATAGGATAGACAATATGCAAAAACAACTATATTCAAACAAATATGTACATATATGAGGGTATATGAATATATAGGGAGTAAAATTATATATATATATGAATATGTGCATGTGTATATACATATACATTCATAATACACATATATACGTGTGTGTGTGTGTGTGTGTACACAGGATAAATTGGGAGTAATCTTAAAGGGAATACAATTAGCATTAAAGGGAGTCAAAAAAGCTTTTTGAATGGGATTTTAATGAGGACCTGAAGAAAACAAGGAGTCTAGAAATTGGGATAAGGAAAAAGAGAATCCTAAGCATAGGGGATAAGTAGTTAAAACATATAGAGTAGAGAGATGCTAGGTGATGCAGTGACTGAAGCATTGGACTTGGAGCAAGGAAAGGTTGAATTCAAATTCTGCCTCAGACACTGGTTGTGTGATCCTGGGCAAATAATTCAATCTTTACTTGCCTCCGTTTACTCATCTATAAAATGGGAACACACTGGAGAAAAAAAATGGCAAACCACTCCACTATCTTTGCCAAGAAAACTCCATTTGTCTGCAGGGGTCATATAGGGTTGGACAGAACTGAACCATTGAACTTGCCTCACAGATTGGCTTTTATAAAGCATTTTATAAAAGTTCTATGGAAGTGCTGGTCTGATTTGGGTCTCAGTATCCTCCTGTGCTAAATAAAGAGGTTTTACTAGATGATCTCCAGTTTTCAGCTCTAAATCCTATGATCCCATGAGTTATTAATATGATTATTGGGTTGCCTTCTACATAGCAGGACTCTCCACAGATGCTGTCAATTGCCTGATGGCTGGTTGGAACAATACTTTGAAAAAATGCTATTTTTATACTTCTCCTCCAGAGGTTCAGATCCAGAGCAAATGAATTAAAAAGTCAGGTTAATAATCATCTTTCTTCTGCCTCTAGTCAGGCAGGGGCACTCTCTGGGAATATTTGTGAGATGCTCATACCCGTCATCTTTCCAGCAAATCCTGCCAGGTCCCAGCTGAGTTTGATTTAAAGATCTGCCTGAGGTATGGGGGTCTTCCAAGAATCCTGCTTAAGATGAAGGATCACCCCCACTGCTCCCATTCAGCTGTGCTGGAAAGAGAACATTGCCATGCAGCAGGTGTTCACTATCATTTTTTACCATAGTCTAAATGGGTTGAAAGTATTAAGAGACAATGTGTGTCTCCATCAGTGTATCTGTGAAAGAGTGAAGATATTCTGATCTGCATTCAGTTCCCAAAGTGAACTCTGCTCTGGGCTGAGCACACCAGAAGCTGAGGTCTTTTTTCATTCCTTACTTGTTTGTTTAAAAAAAAGTTTGTTTAAAAAAAGTTCCTTCTAAAATACTCAAGACTAATATCTGACTAAGATCTCTGTGCTTTCTGAGGCACAGAGTGGTTTGGATTTTGCTAGGGACACTATAACTTTACCATGACTTAGGGAGCAATTCCTTGGAGCCAGGGGCATCAGGTTGAATATAATAGCACTTTTCACTAGTTCTCTTGCAATGTCACCACAGATGCAGCTTCACCTGTGAGATATGGGGAGGGCTAGGCAGCTTAATTCCAAGAGCCAAGTCAAGAGCTCAGGTGTACACACATGTACTCAAATGCATGCATGTGCTTATGGGTTTACAAACACCATTTTGCATGAAGCTAAAGATAGCCTCTGTTTCTCCTTACCATGCTTTCATTTTTGCTGGAGACCAAATCCCCAAAGTCTAATGGTATAGCATGACCAGTTGACTCTGATGGCCTGAGATCAGTCACTTTGGGCTTCACATCTTGAGCCTCAATTTCCTGGAGAATTTCAAACCAACTGACCTCTAAGTTTCTTTACAATTTTGAACTTATGATCCTATATTTCTTATATATTTGCAAGACCAGGAAGAGATTGAATAAAGCTACTTAAAGGCTTTGACAAGGCAATTTCCTATAGTGGAAAGAGGCCTAAATTCAGAGCTGGAATGACCAATTTTAAGTTCTACCTCTGCCTGTTACTTAGAAGAGCTGAGATAAAGAATCTAGAGATCATGCAGTCCAATGTTCTTACCTTATAGTAATTGTAGCTTAGAAAAGTGAAATGATTTGCCCAAAGTCACCTGAGTAGAAGCAAAGTTGGGATTCAAAACCATGCCCTCCAAATTCAAGTCCTGTCTTTTCAGTATGACCTGCAGCTTCTTTAATTTAATTTTTCTGAAAAACCTGGAAAGACTTATGTGAACTGATGCAAAGCAAAGTGAATAGGAGCAAGAGAATATAGCACACAGCAATAACAGCATTATGTGAAAGCCAATCATGAATGATTTAGCTTTTCTCAGCAATTTAATGATCCAAGAGAGTACTAAAGGATTCATGATGCAAAATGCAATCCTCATTTAGACAAAGAACTCATGGACTCTGAATGCAAATAGATGCATCTATTTTCATTTTCTTTTTTCCCCCCAACTTTTTCTTCCTTTTGGTATGTTTCTTCTTTCATAATATAACTAATATAGAAATATGTTTTACATGGTTGCACATATGTCATCTATATCAAATTGCTTATTGTTTTAGGGACAGAAAGGGGAGGGAGGGAAGGAGGAAGAAAAAACTGGAACTGAAAGTTTAAAAAAAAAGATTTTTAAAAATTGTGTTTACATGTAATTGGAAAAAATTAAATACTATTTTAAAAAGAAAAAAAAGGAATTTGCTGAGACTTATTTTCTGCATTTATAAAAGGAAGCTAATACTTACAATTCCTTCCTCAAAAAAAGAAGATATGAGGATCCAATAAGATTCTGAGAGGAACCATGTAGTAGCAGAAAAACGCTTGACCTTGGAGGCAAGAAACCTGGGACCAAGTTCTGATTCTTATGCTTACTAGCTATTTGACCAGAGGCAGATTATCTTGCATCTCCTCACCAATTTCTTTATCTAGCAAAACAAGAATATAATATTGGAACTACCAATTTCACATGGTTTTGGGGTAAATGGCCTATAATCTAGGAAGCACTTTAGGAATGGTAGGTGATATTAAAGTATAGGTGAAACATTATATAAATTCCATTTTTTTATAATCCTTCTCCAGAGCAGTATTTAATTCAGTCCCAACAATTTCTGTGAATGAGCTAATAATATTCTGCAAGATCATGATCTCTTGTACCACATTTTGGAAGAGCAGACTCTTGAAGAAGGATCTAATAGAAGTTTCATTTATTGGTAATCATTTCTTTCTGAAATAGGTGTGTCCACACTATACTTCCGTTCTTTCCTTTCCCCTCAGGACAGGATACATAGGAGTGTGATACTTCATCTCAATGATTTCTTGACTTTGGGTAGTTCTCTGCAAAGAGGTGCAGTTTATTTGATCAACAAATATTTATTAAGTGCTTACTATATGCTAAGCCCTGGGGTTACAAACAAAACAAAATAAAACAAAACAAAAGAACCTGTGTTTAATCTAATAATATTTGGCAGAAGTTGTAAAAAAAAAAACCTAGAATTGGTGTAAGGGAAAACATCCGAATAATTAAAACTCTCCAAAAATGAGATTGACTGCTTTAGGAGGTAGGAGATTCCTTTAGCCATGCATGTTATAAAGGGATCATTGTATTTTGTTTTGTTTTGTTTTGTTTTTTAATCCACAAGCATTTATTTATTCTCCCTCCTACCTCTTCTGTCATTATTGAAGAGAAAGAAAAAATAAATACAAAATCCTTTTAACAAATATGCATAGTCAAGAAAAACAAACTCCCATGATCATGTCCAAAAACATGCCTCCAGAGTTCTCAAGTCCCTTTCTGCATGGCTAGCTTGCTTCAGCATTGGCCCTTTGGAATAGTGGTTAGTCATCTCCTTGCCTATGACTCTTGTCTTTCAAAGTTACAGTATCTTGTTAGAGTTAGTTACTATTTATCAGTTCTTTCCAGGCTTTTCTGAAACTATTCCTTCCTTTCATTGGCCCAAGAGTATTCCATTATATTCAAGTCCTGTAATTTGCTTAGCCATTGCCCAATTGGAGGGGCACCCCTAAAGGGGATGTTTGTCAGATATTAGATGAATCTTGAGATTCTGAGATTTGGTGACTAAAGTGTAAAAAATGAGTAGAGAATTCAAGATCTCCATTTGTCTTACCCGGGTGGATTTCCCTATTGGCACAAACAATATTAAGAAGGAATTACACAGTAGGGAACTCAGTGCATCTGTTTCCCTGATGAGCATGGATGCTAGCCAAGTCAGACTTGTAGAAGTAGAAAGGACCACCAATATTATCTAGTGCCCCCCTCGTTTCATAGACAAGTGACCTGAAGAATTGAGAAGAAATAGGCTACTCAAGGTCACATATCTAGTAGGCAGAGGAGCCTGGGATTGGACTGAGACCTTCTGACAAGTCTGAAACTCATTTCAGGGTACACAATGCTAGCTCCTGAAAAGAAGCATCCCCAGAAAGGGTGTGATGATCTCTCTGACACCATTAGTAAAGCATCCAGCCCCACAGTCCTACCAAAACAATACCTTCCTCCTGGCTCTTATAAAAACAACCAGCACCTATAGCCTATGATTCCTGCTTGAGCATTAAGATAAATGGCTATGTATCCACAGCTAGCCCATTGTAGGAAATATCAGAACATCCAATTGCAGCCTTCTCTCCCTAGGGCCAGATCCACAGCAGCCCTTTCTCATCCAGAGCTATAAAAACTCTCCTCTCCTCCTCCAGTCTCTCCCTCTCTCACTGCCCTTTGTGGGTAAAAAAGACCGCAGAACCATGGAATCATAGACTCTAGAAGGTGTTCTCAATCATCACTACAACGAGGTAGTTTTACAGAGGAAGAAAACTGAGGCTCTCTGATATTAAATGTCTAAAATCACACAAGCATAGGTAGGGCTACCAGTTACATATACTGGAGCGTTTATCATGAAACCCTCAGGCTGCTCATTATATCTATTTTTTCTTTACTTTGACCTTCAGAAACCAAAGACTGGGTAATAATCTTTTAAACTGGGGCAGCTAGGTAGAGCAGTGGGGAGAGGGCCACACCTGGGTCAGGAAGAACCAAATTCAAATCTCACCTTAGATACCTACTAGCTGCAGACAAGCCCCAACTTCAGTTTGCCTCAATTTCTTCCATAAGAATAATGATAGCATTATCATTATTTAATAATACCTCCCAGGGTTGTCGTGAGGATCAAATGAGATAGTAATTGTCAAGCACTTAGCACAATGTCTGCAGCATTGCATGTTGTATATAAATGTCAGCTATAATAATAATTGTTATTATTAAACTATACCTACAGTAAGTTCTATAATATGTGTTGAGCTATGCAAAAAAAAAGTCACAAATTATGCAAAATTGTGCTTATGGAGAAAATGACACATTTTTTTTAAAGTTAAGAATTTGATAAAATACTAGCACAAAGAAACTGGAAACTGAGTGGCTGCCCATCAGTTAGGGGATAGATGAATAAATTATGGTATATGAATGTTATAGATTATTATTATTCTGTAAGAAATGAACAACAAGATGATTTCAGAGAGGCCTAGAGAGTCTTACATAAGATCAGTGAATAGCTTATAGCTTATATAAGTGAAGTGCATAGAAGCAGGAAAATATGGTATACAGCAATAGCAAGATTATATAATGACCAATTCTGATGGACATGGCTCTTTTCAATAGTGAGGTGATTCAGGCCAGTTCCAATAGTCTTATGATGGAGTGATCTATCTGCACCCAGAGAGGGGACTGTAGGAACTGAGTGTGGATCACAACATAGTATTTTTACTTTTTTGTTGTTGTTTGCTTGATATTTTTTTCTTTCTTGTTTTTTTTTCCTTTTTGTTCTGATTTTTCTTGTGCAGCATGATAATTGTGAAAATATGTATAGAAGAATTGCATGTGTTTAACATATATTGGATTTCTTTCTGTCTAGGAGAGAGGGTGGAAGGAAGGGAGGGAGAAAAAATTTTGGAGCACGAGGTTTTGCAAGGGCAAATGTTGAAAACTATACATATGTTTTGAAAATAAAAAGCTTTAAAAATAAAATAAAAATACTAGCACAGCCTTATACACTGTTCAATGGTCAAGAAATACACAAATATATATTGTGTGGAATATTATCCTTCTCTGGGTCTTATTTTCTAAATCTATAAAATTATGAACTTGGATTAGAGAATAATATAAGTTCCTTCCCATGTGTAGTTTCTATGTTATACACAGTTAAATGATGGAATTTTTTTCTATGTGACTTTCAAATTTATAATTGAATTATATGAAGTCAGTCCTTTAGCAGTTGTCAGTGGATATTTTTTCAGAGTGATTTATTAGCAATATTCTAATAAATTCACTTTGAAGAATTTTTAAAAAGAAAAGAAATACATAAATATTACAATAAATAGTTTGATGTCCTTGGCTTCTGATTGCTGCTCCTTCTGGAGGTTCAACTGGGATATGAGGAGGGCAAGAAGAGAACAGTTCAAGGGAGGTCAGAGCCTCAAAAGGCCACAGTTCTGGATCTGGAAATTCTGGACATCATAAGAAGTGGGGGGAAGGGGAAAGGTGGACCAGCCCTCCCTAGCTCATAGTCCCTATTACATCAAAAGATATTTAGAATAAATATGGCATTTGGCATTGAAAAAGACCTCAAGTTTGCTTGTGGAAATTGCTTTTTAAGGGTTACAGTTTGTGAGTTATTGTGAAGTGATACAATTTTCTATATTCTCTTTCTATTTCTCAAGGAAGAAATTGTGTATAAGTAAATTTGAAATTTGAGTTATGCTCAAAATGGTCTATTGTTAAATTTTCATTGTGAATATTTATAGATATAATAAGAATTAGAGGTTGATTATTTTGTTGACTATTTAGACTTTAGAATGTGGTGGAGATAATGCTATTAATGTAGATTAAACTTTAAAGTGTGTTGTGTGTCTTCCCTCCCCACCATGAGGAATGTTAAATATTTCCCAGAACACCATTTCCTCCCACCCCTGCATAGTAGATATATAAGGATTGAATTGATCATTGTAAGACCTCACTAATGGCTCTTTTAGTTTGACAGCAATTTGAATTGGGATCTTTAATGATGCTGGGAAATGTTTCAGTGAAACTAGCTCTCCCATTGGCATAGCACCTGCTTTACACATTGTTCTCTTTTGGCTACATTGGAAGGATATAGAATATATGGCTTTGTGGAACAATAGAATGTCAGAGTTGGAAGGGACCAGAGAGGACATCTGGTCCAGTTGTTCCCTGAGCAGCAAACCAATCTCTGATCTCCCTGACAAATGATTATCCAGTCTCCACAAAAACATCTTCAGTGATGGATACTAAGCCAATGCTTTCTACTTTTGGACAACTATAGTCATTGGAAAGTTCTTATATTAAGCTAAAATCTATCTCTCTTAAAGTTCTTCCCCTTGCTCTCCAAATTCAAGTAGAAAAAAAATTTAATCTCTCTTTCACATGATATTCTACAAATATGTCAAAAATGAAGAGAACAGAGTTGTATAACTCCACAAGATAATGAATCTCTTGCCCACAGATTTGAGAAGTAAAAGGTCTAGTGGGAAGGATCTTGGATTTAGAATTAGGAAACCTGCTTCCAACATCAACTAGGCAATTGACTACAGGCAAGTCAATTTTTCTGATGAACCTAAGTTATCATCTTTAAAATAGAGATAAGAACAACACCTATTGCACAGGATTATTGTGTGTAAAATGAGAGTAATTTAAAGTGTTTTGTAAGCCTTAAAACACTATGAAAATGCTTTATTATTTATTATTATCATTATTATTTTGTGTCTCCCCAGGAAGGGAGATGAAAAGGGAACAGCAGTGGCCCTCCCATTTTTGGATTATTAACTCTGGATGAGTGATATTCCTCCTTGTGGTACTCACATGGATATGACTCTCAAACCATATTTGTAAGTTGAGGACTGTTGTCTTTGTATATAGCATCTTATACAGTGCCTGGTATTTATAAGATGCTTAATAAATTATCTGTTCATTGTTCCTATATAGTCATACTAAATGAAGAGCTCTATGACTACCACAATATTAGAGCTACTATTACTTTAATTACTGTACTGCAAAATTTTAGTAACCCTCTATAAACATCCTATTCTAATGCCTTATCACTCACTGTATAATGCTCTTTTGGACCATTTAAAAATTTTTGATTTTATTTTATTTATTAAAGCTTTTTATTTGCAAAACATATGCATGGGTAATTTTTCCTCATTGATCCTTGCAAAGCTTTCTGTTACAAATTTTTCCTTCCTTCTCCCCACCCTCTCCCCTAGATGGCAGGAAGTCTAATACATGTTAATTATGTTAAAATACTTGACAAATTGAATATGTTTATACATAGTTATACAGTTATCTTGCTGTACAAGAAAAATTGGATGTATAAGAAAAAAAATCTTAGAAAACATAATGCAAGCAAACATCAATAGAGAGCATAAAAATGCTATGTTATGGTCCATACTCAGATCCCACAGGCCTCTCTCTGGGTATATATGGATTTTTTCATCACTGAACAACTAGAACTTGTTTGAAACATCTCATTGTTGAAGAGAACCATATCCATCAGAACTGATCATCATATAGTCTTATTGTTTCCGTGTATATTGATCTCCTGGTTCTGCTCATTTCACTTAGCATCAGTTTATGCAAGTCTCTCCAGGTCTCTCTGAAATCATCCTGCTGATTTTTTCTTACAGAATAATAATATTCCATGACATTCATATACCATAGTTTATTTAGCCATCTCCAAATGATAGGCATACATTCTTTTTCCAGTTAATAGCCACTAAAGAGAGGGCTGCCACAAACATTTTTGCAGATGTGGGTCCCTTTCCTTCTTTTGAGATCTTTTTTGGATCTAGGCCCAATAGAAAGAGTATGCACATTTTGATAAATTTTTGAGCATAGTTCCAAGTTGCTCTCCAGAATGGTTGGATCCATTCATAGTTCCACCAACGATGTATCAATGTCCCAGTTTTCCCACATCCCCTCAACATTCATTATTATCTTAGCCAATCTGACAGGTGTGAAGTGGTATCTCAGAGTTGTCTTAATTTGCATTTCTCTGGTCAATAGTGATTTGGAGCATTTTTTCATATGACTAGAAATAGTTTTAATTTCATCATCTAAATATTATCTGCTCATATCCTTTGACCATTTATCAACTGGAGAGTGGCTTGAATTCTTATAAATATGAGTCAATTCTCTATATATTTTAGAAATGAGTCCTTTGTCAGAACCCTTAAATTAAAGATGATTTCCCAATTTATTACTTCCCTCCTAATCTTGTCTACATTAGTTTTGTTTGTACAAAATCTTTTTAACTTAATATAATCAAAATTATCTATCTGGTGTTCAATTAAGAATTCCAGTTCTTCTTTGGACACAAATTCCTTCCTTCTCCACAGGCCTGAGAGGTAAACTATCCTATGTTCCTCTAATTTGCTTATAATATCACTCTTTATATCTAAATCATGAACCCATTTAGATTTTATCTTGGTATGTGGTGTTAGGTGTGGGTCAAGCCCTAATTTCTTCCATACTAGTTTCCAATTTTCCCAGCAGTTTTTGTCAAATAGTGAGTTCCTATCCCAGAAGCTGGGGTCTTTGGGTTTATCAAACACTAGATTGCTATAGTTATTGCCTAGTTTGTCCTGTGATCCTATCCTATGCCACTGATTGACTACTCTATTTCTCAGCCAGTACCAAATGGTTTTGATGAATGTTACTTCATAATATAGTTTTAGATCTGGTACAGCAAGGCCACCTTATTCAGCCTTTTTTTTTCATTAATTCCCTTGAAATTCTTGGTCTTTTGTTCTTCCAGATGAACTTGGCTACTATTTTTTCTAGATCTGTAAAATAATTTCTTGGGCGTTTGATTGGTATGGCACTAAATAAGTAAATTAGTTTGGGTAGTATTGTCATTTTTATTATATTTGTTCGGCCTACCCATGAGCACTTGATGTTTTTTCAACTGATTAGGTCTGACTTTGTGTGGAAAGTGTTTTGTAGTTTAGTTCGTATAGTTCCTGACTTTTCCTTGGCAGATAGATTCCCAAATATTTTATCCTATCATCTGCTATTTGGAATGGAATTTCTTTTTGTATCTCTTGCTGCTGAACTTTGTTGGTAATATATAAAAATGCTAATGATTTATGTGGATTAATTTTGAATCCTGAAACTTTGCTAGCAAAGTTGTCAATTGTTTCTAGTAGGTTTTTAGTCGAGTCTCTAGGGTTCTCTAAGTATACCATCATGTCATCTGCAAAGAGTGATAATTTAGTTTCCTCATTATCTACTCTAATTTCCTTAATTTCTTTTTCTTCTCTTACTGCCAACACTAACATTTCTAATACATTATTGAATAGTCATGGTAACAGTGGGCAGCCTTGTTTCACTCCTGATCTTAATGGGAATGGTTCTAGTTTGTCCCCATTATATATGATGCTTATTGATGGTTTTAAATAGATGCTACTGATCATTTTAAGGAAAAGCCCATTTATTCCTATACTCTCTAGTGTTTTTAATAGGAATGGGTGTTGAATTTTATCAAATGCTTTTTCTTCATCTATTGAGATAATCATATGATTTTTGTTAGTTTGGTTATTAATATATAATTGATTATGCTGATAGTTTTCCTAATATTGAACCAGCCCTGCATTCTTGGTATAAATACTACTTGATCATAGTGTATTATCCTGGGGATGATTTTCTGTAATCTTCTTGCTAAAATCTTATTTAAGATTTTTGCATCAATATTCATTAGGGAAATAGTTTTCTTTCTCCGTTTTCACCCTACCTGGTTTAACTATTAGCACCATATCTGTATCATAGAAGGAATTTGGTAATACACCCTCTTTCCCTATTATTTCAAATAGTTTATATATTATTGGAATTAATTGTTCTTTGAATGTTTGGTAGAATTCACATATAAGTCCATCTGGCCTTGGAGATTTTTTCTTAGGTAGTTGATTAATAGCTTGTTCAATTTCTTTCTCTAACATGGGGCTATTTAAATAATTTATTTCCTCTTCTGTTAACCTGGATAATCTATATTTTTGTAGATATTCCTCCATTTCATTTAGATTATCAAATTTATTGGCCTGAAGTTGGGCAAAGTAACTCCTAATTATTGCTCTAATTTTTGGACCATTTTTTAAAAAAACATTTAATGTTGTTGACCAACCTCTATTCCTAGAAACATTTTCCTTTCTGGTTTTTGTGATATTAATCTCTTTTGGTTTTCCTCCTATTTTTATGATTACTCTTCAGTCTTCTTTTTCTGGGTCATCATCTATACACTGCCCCCCAGCTGTAGATGGGACCCAAGGCTCTGTCCTTGAAATTCTCTTAGATTTGGTGGCCTCATAAGTTACCAGAGGTATAGGTACCATCTCTATCCATGTGAAAGGTAAAACCATGGAGTTGTTTTAATTTTCATTTTTCTAATAGTGACAGAGCATTTTTCATATGATTATTCATCACTTAGATTTTTTTTCCTTTGAAAACTACCTGTTCATATGGTTTAACCATTTATTTCTTGGGAAATGGTTCTTGTTCTTGTATGTTTAAATCAATAGCATAGCTTGTATGAATGTGCCTTTAAAAGAGATTGTTGACAGATTTTCCCCCCTTACTTTCTCATCAACCGATTTATTCCCTATTACCTTCAAATATGCCCAAATATCGCCATCATTTTTCTTTCTTTCTAAGCCAAATCTCTAATAAAGTTTTCTTCATTTGCTGATTATACTTCCTCCTCTTTCATTTGCTCCTCAACTCTTTGCAATCCAGCATCCAAAATCATGTCAACTAAAACTGTTCTCCAAAGTTACTGATATTCTCTAAATTGCTACATTTAATGATCTTTTCTCAGTCCTAATCTTTCTGTAACCTGTCTATTGCATCTGACACTGTCAATCATATTCTCCTCCTGGACAATTTTCCCTCTCTGGGTTATCATGACACAGCTCTTTTGTGGTTTGTCTCCTTATCTGTCTTATCGCCCTTTCTTAATATTCTTCACTGACTCATCATCCTCATGATGATCCTTAATTGTCAAATGCTCCCTGTGTTCTATCCTGGATCCCCTTCTCTTTTTCTTCTATACAACCAGTCCTTAACTATCGTTGCTTTTTTGTTTGTATCATGGACGCCTCTGGAAATCTAACTCTTAAAATAATGTTTTTAATTCCATAAAATAAAGCCAAAAGGGTTACAAAATAAAACAATTATATTCAAATAAAAATGTATTTTTCCTACCCAAAACAGGTTAAAAACTTCCCTTGGTAATTGGTATATTCAGTCTTTCCCTGAGCTCCTGTCCTGAATGACCAATTGTATATTGTACATTTTAAACTGAATGTTCCAGAGACATCTTAAATTTAATACATTCAAAATTGAACTCATTATCTTTCCCCTGTTCCAAACTTTCCCTCCACCCTTCCAAAGTCTATGAAGGGTAATCTTAGTATTATCCTCAATTCCTCACTCTTCCTATAACCCTTTCTCTCCACTCATACTTACTCTTTATACCACAACCCTAAATCTCTGAGGAAATTTACTAAAAGCTTGGGTTTGACTCATGTCTACAGTTCCTTAATCTATCTATCTTTGTTCAAGTCCTCATAACCTATTGCCTATATTATTAAAACAGCTGCTTAACTGATCTCCCTGACTTAGCTCACAACTCCAGTCCATCTGACATACTACTATCTTTATGTGCAGATTTGGTCATGAGACTATCCTACTCACTCAACTCCAATGGCTTCCTATTGCTTCTCTGATAAAACATGAAGTTCTTTGTATAGTTTTTAAAGCTTTTCATAATCAGGATCCAATTTATCTTTCCTATCTCATTGAACATAATTCTTCTTCCCTCACTATATGATCTAGCCAAACTATATTTCTGTTTCTCACAAATGATGCTCCATTTTTTCATCTTTGTATCACCTTTGTCATTCCCAGTTCCTGAAATGCACTCCCTCCTAAATTCTATTTCATGGAGTACTTCTCTTCCTTTAAAATGCAGCTCAAACATCATCTGCTGTATGAAGCCTTTCCTCATCCCTTCATCACTAATCTCCTTCCCAAACTACCTTTTTGTATTTAACTACTTTGTATATATTTATACTTATAAACTTTATATACATGATATTGATATCTATATGTACTTGTTTTTTCTCCATTAGAATGTAACCTCAATGAGAGTAGGGATTATTCCATTCTTTGTAATTACATCCCTAGAGACTAACATCATACTCCACATAAAGTAGATATTTAATGAATATTTTTAAACTGATGTAGCCCAAAGTGGTAATTAGCAAAAATATTTTGCATTAATTAAAAATAGAGAGATAAATACATCAGCAGAACAGATTATATATTTAAGGTCTAGAAGAATATGAACATAATCTGAAATTGTGGTTGTTATTATGATTTTTAAAATTTGCCTTAAGCATAGTAAATTATTTCTTCATCTTCCTGCTTTAATTCTGTGCAAATCTTTCTGTTTCATTTGTGTTTCTTGTAAGCAACATATTGTTGGATTGATTCTGTTTTCAAATACATTATGCTATTTTCTTCAATTTTATGGGTGAATTCATATGACCCATATTCGCAGTTATTATTGTTAATTACTGATTTCTCTCAGTAATGTTGTCTAATTCTTTATTCCCTTTTAATCCTATATCTGTCTTCTCTCTTTTGAGTTTAATATGTGTGTGTGTATCTGGATATGTGTATATTCTAATTCTGGGACATTTTCATTTATAACTTCTTGAAATAAAATATTCAAGTTTGGGTGTTTTTTTTAAATTGTTTGTGATTTCAGGGAGCCCAGTGATTTCTAGATTATCTCTTTTTGACTTGTTTTCCAAATAGATTTTTTAAAAAATAAGAGATAACATATTTTCTTCTATTTGCTTTCAGTCTTTTAACTTTATTCTGATTTTTTTTGTGTTGTTTCATAGTGTGATCAATTTCTGTTTGGTCCATTTTAATTTTAAAGAAATCGGTCAATTTGGGTGAGGCTTTGTATCTCTTATGCTAAACTGTTTTTTCAACTTACAATTCTTTACTCTAGAACTTTCATTTCATTTCCAATTCTTTCTCCTAGTACTTTTATGTAATTTATAATGTTATTTAAATATAAGGGCAGCTAGGTGGCACAGTGGATAGAGCATCAGCCCTGAAGTCAGGAGGACCTGAGTTCAAATCTGGTCTCAGACACTTAACATTCCCTAGCTGTGTAACCCTGGGAAAGTCACTTAACCTCAATTGCCTCAGCAAAAAACTATATATATATATATATATATATATATATATACACACATATATATATATATATAATTTAAATATTATTTCAAAAAGTCTTGCTTAATTTCTTTTACATTTTACTTCAGTTTTTTTTAATTAGAAAAAATCTTTTTTCTTTTCCTTGTACTCCTAAACATTAAAAAGAAAAAGAAGGAAAAAAAACATAAGCCTTCATAACAAATGTCTTGCTTCATTTATTTCAGGAATTCTAGCCAACCTTTTGGTCAAGCTGTATTTGTGTGTGTGTGTGTGTGTGTGTGTGTGTGTGTGTGTGTTTTGATCCTCTGTTTGTAGATATTGTGACATTATCTTCTTTTTCTGTATTTGTGTTTTGGGTAATCTGGATTCCCAACAATTTCTTTGTTGTTGACATCTTTTGTTTACTCATTTTTTTTCTAGCCTTACTTCCTTAATTAGGACTTTGCATTAGAGATAAGCTCTGTGTACTTCTGAAAGGTATGATGGGACTTGTGTTTGTTTTTGATCTCTATTATTTGGGTTCCTGTTCTCAGCTGGAGGTTTGCATGTTACTGACTCCCATCAGGAATCAAGGAAACCTAGCTATTGCAGACTCCAAGTGTTTCTAGATACTACTTGACATGTATTCTACCCTGAAATATCTAATTATAGACTCCAGGGCTTTCTTTCACCTCTGGTGGATTTTCTTACTTGGATCCCTTCTCTTATGCCCACAAGCCTCTGGATCTCTCTTTGAACAAACACAGGCCAGAAAAAAAATGGACTTACCTGTATTTTTTCCCTTGGAATTCTCAATCATCTTTCAGTCTGGTGATTTTTAAAAAACATCCTCCCTGGAGTATTTGTGTAAAAACTTGTCTGTTTTGAAGCCCCTGACTCTGCCATCTTAAATTTCACTCTATCATTCTTTTCTCACTTCTTCATAATCACTTCTTCTACATTAACAATATCATAAAGCAATTCTGAAACACTAACAATATTTTCCCATTCCTCTTCTTAAATATTTCATTACTTTAATGGAACTGCAATATCATCTGTATGGGAATTCCCTCTAATGGTTCAGACAGTTACTCATGGCTTCTCATCTGTGAGATTATTGTCCATGTCACCCCAGAAATCCTTCATAGAAGATCCCCCAAACATGCTAGGGATATCTGTTGCATAAAAATTATAATAATGGCATAGCTCATGCCATGTAGAAATTATGGAACTAAGTTAAGTCTCCCAGCCTCTGAAGGACTCAAATAATTAGCACTGAAAGATTTTAGCATGATGCAGTGATGTGTTGGTTCTTTCAACAGCAGCAGAGGATTGAATTACATCAAAAAGGTTGATCACTAAATCAAGAAGGGCTGCCTGCTCAGTGTTCAACTGCTGCTCTCACTCTTCTTATGTTCAAAAAATGTGTCATGGGAACTCTTTCTCTGGGACTTCCAGTAATAAAGGAAGAGGAGGCTTCCCCACACACACATCTGTGGTAGCTGCTTTCACATGGTAAGGATGACTATGTTTCCCTGAGTCTGGACCCCAGGTCCCTCCTTTTCTGCTTTGTTTATCCTATGATGGATGTTTCTAACCCAAGAGGTAATATCTTGGATTCAAAAGATTGAGAGCTCCTATATCCCTCAATCAGAGTTGATCTTCAGAAGTTTTCTCTAACTACATCCTTCTTGGAGAAGGTGATCCTTACCATAAGCCCAAACTTGACTTAACAGAATTCTTAGAGTTTGAGAGAGTTGTTTGGACAAGGAAGAACTGAGGAGAAAGTAAAAATGGCTATTCCACAGTCTCATGTTTTAAATACTAACCTTCCTGAAGAATATAACAGAAGTGAATGGCTATCATTTCAAGATTTAAATTTTTGTCAGTGTATGATTTTGAATTTTTGTGTTTTTCTTTTGAGCAGAGGAAATCTTTGGTGTACCTTGTACATTAAACACCTTTCTACTTATTCCCTTTTGGGGAGACTGTACACATAAGCCAAACTTAAGCTTTTGGTGATTTTCCCTAGAGCTCTGGGTGGAAGCATACAGTGTCCAACTCCTCTCTTTAGGGTCCACGCTCTCCCAGGATTGAGCCTGGTCTGAGCATGAGCTCAAAATATGGCCTATTAATAGGATAGGGAATCCTCCAACTTCTAGGGCAGTAGTGGTTTATTTCTTTATACCTGGGTCATCTATTGGTTATTCATTGCTCTTCTTAAGCATATTAGTTACATCCCTGGCTGATATGGAATCACAAACATGCTTTCCAGAAAAATCACTTTGCTTATTCTCTCATTTACCTTTATGGAGTCAACTGTGCTGAGTCACCTGGCTAATGCTTGACTTACTTTGTCATATCCTCTAAGGTAAGAAGTAGGAGACAGATGGGATTTATGGGATATATAAGAGAAAAAGGTGATAAAAATGTGTCCCCTTCTACAGTACAATGTGTGGGAAGGAGGTCAGCATCACTGAATTGGGCTGGGATTTGTGCTTGATTCAAAACAATAGGGACCACCCTGAAATTCAAAGGAAGGGGAAAAGAACTTGGTAAGAATCATAGAATCTCCGAGTTGGAAGGCTCCTCAGACATTAGTTAGTCTAATCTATTCTTAAACAAGAATGCCCATGACAACACCCCCAAAAAGGGGACAACCAGCTCCTTCCAGAAGTCCTTTTTTACCCAAGAAATTTGTATGTGATCCCACATAAATAGGTATATAAATTAGATATACAAATTAAACATTTACTGATAATAAATCATAATTTTGCAACCTTCACATTTAATTATGAGACCCTATGGGAAAACGAACCACAGTTAAGAAGCTGGGCAGATTATCTAGTTCCTTAGAACTCACTGTCTCAAGAGATTTGCCTAGCCTATTCTTAAAATGCCCTTTCTAATGAACTGAACTCTTCTTCCCTTTAATTTCCACCTACCATTAATCCTAATTCTGACCTCTGGGACTGAGCAGAACAAATCTAATCCCTGATCCATGTGACAGTCCTTTTAAATATCTAAAGAGAATGAAACTTTCCTTCCTTCTTTCCTTTACTAATTTATTTAATCATTTATCTGTTAATTTGTTTAATTGTTTATTCTAAAGTTACCATCAATAAAAATCAACATTCAAATACACATATCAACCCCTTTCACAAACAATTCCACATAAAACTATGAATTTCCACTCTATCCAGAAAGCCTAAAGCCATCCTTTCTCCCACAGTTTAGGGCAAGCACCCCCCCCATGGCACTATCTTGGGTTCAAGGTCCTCTTTAGGTCCATAACTCCTGAAACTATAACCCACTACTTTCTACCAATGTTTTTACTTTTAGTGGTTAGCCAGAAGGCACAATTAGTTCAAATCAAAAGCATTAATTGAAATAGCATAGTAGGAAAACTAACACAAAACATTTTAACATTTCTACCCCCAAAAAACCTGGGGCACATTCTCCCACAAATATGTACATCAGTTGGAAAAATGCATCCATATTAGGAATGCATATGGAACACACATGGTATACACATAAGGAACATATGTGGCCAGGGTCCACATGGGGAGAGAAGCCAACATTTCAGGGCCTCTTCTAGTGATGACATCAAACTGTTCTCTGCTGGCTTCTTAGTTTCTACCTATGGTCCTCCATTGAATTGTTTTTTTAGTCTCTTGCAGGTGCTGCTTATACAGATGCAGTCTCTGTTGCCAGACACCAAAACAGACTCCACTAGATGCTTTCTCATTAGATGCTGCTCAGCTGGATGCCTAATATCCAATATCTCCAATTTCTAGTTTAGCTGGAATCCATGGCTACCCCTTTCTCAAGGGGAATCATGTGCTCCCATGATTCTTAAAGTTTAAATAATAGGTTTTCCTGTTTTTCCCCACTTCTTTTAGAAAGGACAGAAAAGAGCAAAAATCCTTCCCTCTAGTTCCTTCCTTTTTTTCCCCTTGAAGTCTTAACTATGAAGAATAAGGTCCAATGGAAGAGAGAACTGTTATTATTCAGTTGTATCTAACTCTATGTGATTCCTTGGATAATTTTTATTTTGGCAAAAATACTGGAGTGGTTTGCTACTTCCTTCTCTAGATAATTTTACAGATAAGGAAACTGAGACAGAGTTAAATGACTTGTCCAGGGTCATACAGCTCTGAATTGGAAGGCTCCTCACACATCCACCCAACTTCCATATTCAAATAGTAGCTGTTATAATGTTCCTCTTGTAAAATTATCAATCTCAGGCACTCAGATCTTTCAAACAAGAATAATATCCTCTTAGGTATCACAAGGGATAGATCATTGGACCTGGTGTGGAATGAAGAAGATCTGAATTCAAATCCAGCCTAACTCACTTATGGGCTGTGTGAGCCTGGATAACTGACTTAACCCTGCTTGCCTCAGTTTCCTCATCTGTCAAATGACCTGGAGAAGGAACTAGAAAGTCACTCAGGATCTTTGCCAAGAAAACTCTAAATGGGATCACAAAGAGTCCAAATGACTGAAACAAGTGAACAACAGCAACAAAAACTAACTAATTGCTCAGATTTAATCTTCCCTTTGTAGTCCTTTATGCATTCCAGGTGTTTGGGTACTTATCAGATATCTTATGGTAAACATTCTATTTACCTCCCAATTTTAATCCTTGAAGGCTAGACTATAAGCCAGGTAACAATTATTAGACTGTTTAAAAAAAAAATCTCCAGGGCGTGGGGTTCCCCAGTTTTAGAGTTCCATTCTCCCATGTATATGAATTGGTTCATTGTCTCTGTTTTTTCTTAATGACTTTCCCAGTCTTTTTATATGCCCCCACATGTCCTGCAAAAGACTGAAAGGGTCTTTATGGCACAAACCTTTATTCAGTTTTTTAGAAATTTCTAAATTATCTTTAATGAGATAGCAAAACAAACATCCTATATCTTTCTATGAACTATTTTGTACTCCCTTTTTTCCTGTGTATTTTTCCAGATTGTTACTTATTGTTTTTATGTAGTTATATTACAACATAGACATTATTCAGATTCTATTGTCTTTGCTATGTCACTTCATATATCTTCCTATAGTTTGGAGGTCTTCATATTTGCCAACTCTTATATTCCAATAATAACATTCCGTTACATTTATCTACCACAATTAGGTATTCAATGTTTAGATGGATGGGTTATATCTGGGGTTTTTTTTGCAATTATAAATGATGTTACCAAGCATATTTTCGTACGCTTGCTATTTCTTTTTCTGTCATTTACATCCTTAGGATAGAGTTCTAGTAGTGTCTTTACTAAAACAGAGGATCTGAACAGTTTTGTAGGGCTGTTTTTTTTCTTTAACACCATATTGTTTTCTAAAAATAATGCACCAATTCACAACTCTATCAGCAGCATAATGGTGTGTATATGTTCTAACAGTCATACCAGTATTAAATTTTATAACTTTTAATGATTTTTTTTATCACAAATAGTATTGTGAGGTGATATCTAAGATTTGTTTTAATTTCTATTCCTCTGATTAGAGCTTAAGGTTTTTTCAGTGCGTTATTTGTAATTTCTGGTTCTTTTCAATCCATTCATTTCCTTTGAACACTCAACAATTAGCCCTGTTGTTTTCTCTTCTCCTAGTTAAATATCTTTGAGTCTTCCAATAATTTCCACCTCCCATCATATTCTAGTCATCCTGTTTTTGTCAGAAGACTATACCTCTGTTAATGTAGTCAATAATAAGATAAGCTTTTGAGGACTGCTATATCACACTATTGAACTGTAATTTGCTAAATTCTTTAAATTTGGTTATGATTTTTTTTCTCATATGAGTAGCTCTCAAGTTATCCATCCCCCAATCCTGTTACATGTATTCCAAGAAAACCTTATCACATTCAACTCAGTTTTTAGCCTATTAAGATTATTTTGGATCCTAATTCTATTTTCCAATGTATTAGTTGGTTCTTCTAGTTTTGTATCACCTACAAATTTCATAAATAATAATGTATATGACTTTATCCAAGCCATTGATAAAAAATACTGAATGGGACACAGTCAATGAAAAAACTTATACAATACCACTATAGACATGCCTATAGATTGACATTGATTTATTATGTCAAATCAATTCTGATTCTAATTATACCATTACACAGCCCACACTCCTTTATCTTGTCTTTGAGGATGTTTGTGGAAACATTTGTTAAATGTCTTGTTGAAATCCAAGCATAATATGCCTGTGTAACTCCTTAGCTCTCCTAGTCTAGTAACTATTTAAAAAATGAGATTAGTCTGGCATTACTTGTCATTAATAGCTCATCTATAGCAATCAACATTTCTCATTCTAAGTGCCTAGAAACCACCCATTTAATCATCTGTAATCTTTGTATTAATTAGATCCTGGCCTTTGACTCTGTGGAACCAAATACAAATACATTCCTGATAGCAGGTGGGAGAGAAGGAATCTGGAAAACTGTCTTTTACTTATACCTACACTTCAGCTTTTCCCTGGGAACATCAGATTTTAGTTTATGTCCTTTTCCAAAACAGCTCACTCTTCTACAAGCACTCTGACTAAAAAAGATCTTGAATATATTTTTAAGCTGACAGAAAATACAGAATAGGCTCATACTTGAATGCTCTGCAGTCAATAAAACTCTTCTCCTCTGTGTCAGATCAAATAACACTCCCCTTATTAAGGTCCATCTTCCCTTGGAACTCTTTAATCTAGGTGGCTCACATCACAAAGGGATGAGGTCAAGTTGTTCTTTAGTACAAAATGCTGATCCTTCTTCCCCTTTGTAGCTATGAAGTTGGTCAAACCTGTGAACCTCTCTCTAAATCTGAGTGAGGGTGGGCATCTCTACGTCCTTTTTCATCTTCTTTCATCAAGGATCCAAATCTCTTCTCCTCTGTTGAGGCTCCAATTATCTTGCTTGTTTCTGCATAGTGCTAACTCTATGAGCAAGTATTAGAGCCCATATGTGAATCCAACTCAAATTCTCTTTGTATATCTTTGTCTCTATCTGTGTCTTCTCTTCTATCTATATGTCCCACACTCTCAGATATTCCTCCTTGTAATCATTTCGCATCATTCTTCCCCAGATCCTGGGGAGTGCCATGTTCTTTGACTTCTTTTCCCTTGAGGAACACTTTCAATATTTCTATCTGCTCTCTCAGGAGATTCTTTCTGGAGTTTTTGGTATTATCTCCCTTAGAAAGACCTCTCCTCTTTGACCCTCTTTTTTGTGGTAGCCCTCTTCAAGAACAAAGAGCAAACAATAACAATAACAAGTTTCCATTTCTTTAAAAATTATCTTTACAAGCCAAGTCCAAGGATTGAATGTATGAACTCTGTTGTAACAAAGTTGGCAATTGGGTGATACTCATTATTGCTACAACCCAGAATCTGTGAACTTGCAAGAAAAAAAAAAAGGTCTCAGTGGAGCAAGGAGGACAAAAGACATACTATATCTAGGGAATTTATAACTCATGTAGTAAGCAATAGCAAGGGGAAGGGATTACTTGATTTTGGGGGGTTTCATTCCTGGGCACTTGAGCTTTTAAAAATAGATTCTATTCATTTTCTAGGAATGGATATTATGTTCCCTTGGTCTTTAGCTGTCAAATTTATATTATCCAATTGAAAACTGGAATAACATTGGCCTATTCTGGGTCTCTCAGCACTTCTCTCCTCAATAAGACCATTTACATTATCACTAAGGAGTTAAATTTTTAGAGCAAGGAGGCAGCAATTTCTGCCAAAAAGCCCAATAAGGAGAACAATTTCTGCTGCTTCTACTTTAAGGATGCCTTGGAATTATATAAAAATATTTCTTTAAAAAAAGGAAAGCCAAGATCTCCAGGCTCATGTTCCCTAAATTAACCTTTATATTATTATTGTTGAAATAAATGTTCTGACAGAAAGTATAGGCAAGTGAGACCTCTTTGTGGTAGGTCAGTCAAGTTCTAAGAGATCTGTTAACCTGGTCATGTTTCTCTACATATACATATTCATGTCCCCCTGTATTTTGATCCCAGTGATGGATTGACTTTGCTTTCCTAAAATCAGCCTAGCTGATGGGGGATGAATGGGGAGATTCACCACTGGTAGGATGACCACTAAGTGATGAATTGTTTGGCCATGGCAACCCATGAAACAAAGAAAAACACAAACTGGCCCCTAGCCTTGCGGGTGTCTTAAATCAACAGTAGCCAAAGGGTGGAAAATGGGGTAGAGATATTAAGAAATCAAAATTTTAGACTATCTATAAACATCAACTTAACCATTGGCATTCTAAATGTGAAGGCTGCATTCAATGACTACATAGTGCTGGAAGAAATGAATCATATCAACGTTTGACATTTTCACTATAAATGAAAACAGAAGATAGAAGAAAGTTGTGGCTTATAGAAGGATGGTTTAAAGATTCTCCTGGAAGAGACACATAAAGGAGTTGTCAGAGTAGACATCATCATGTGTCCAAAGACAAGAGGCATCATTTCATGGGACATTTGATCAGTTCATATTGCAGTACTCATAATGAGTATGAGCAAAAAGACCACCATGAACATAATTGTACCAATATCTTTCATAAAAGATGAGACAGAAAAATTCTACAAAGAATTCTTTGAGACCCTCTAAATCAAGGATTCTTAACATTTTGTGTTTCATGGGCCCCTTTGTCAATCTGGCTAAGCATATATATACCTTTCTCAGAATAATGTTTTAAAAAGCATTAAATAAAATACATAGGATTACCAAGGAATCCAATTATGTTAAAATATGGTTATCAAAAAAATAATAACTAGTATTTATGTAGTACTTTTAGGTTTGCAAAATGTTTTGACAAATGTTATCTCATTTGATTTTCACAACAACCCCAAGAGGTGGGTATTTTTATTAATTGATGTAGACATAGGTTAAGTGACTTACCCAGGCTCACTTAATAAAGCTATCAAGCAGGATCTGAATTCAGCTCTTCCCAATTCCAATTCTCTCACTTTATCCTCTGTGCCACTTAAGTGTCTGTAAATAAATTCATTGTCCCCAATTTAAGAACTTTTGCTCTAAATTAAATCAAGTTATACTTTATTATTTAGTGCCTTTAGTACACTAGGATGGTGACAGGAAAGGATCCAGACAAATACCTTGAAAAATATGGCTCAGGATTAAGAAAGAAAAGAGGCCAAAAGCTCATGTCTATAAGTATGGGATTTAGAAATGTTAAACATGGCAAGCATAGAATGAGAATCACCAAAAAATGAACTATTTTAACAGATGGAAAAAGGTTGGTCACCTATATGGGAGTTATTTCCAAATCAGCTATTTTACCATCAGTTTATAAGAGTAAAGATCAAAATCAGTGCCAGATTAGAATTTTTTAAAAATAAGAAGATATAACATGCAATTAAAACTACTCCAATCTGACCTATTTTTAAAAGGTATTGAAGCCAAAAAAAGGAGGAAATGAATAAAAGAACAGATATTAACACAGACTATTACTTTTCCTAAGGAAATTTAAATGTAAAACAACAAGCACTGCAAAGAGGCCAAAAGAACCTAGATACCTCCTCAGCCAGCAAATTCATGATCTCTTTGCCAAGAGGGAGGATATTGAAGCCAAGAGCAATACTTGTTCATAATATAAAATCTTTTGTAAAATCTCAGGTTGGAGATGAGTGGAAGACTATGAGTAGTATTACTTCATAAAATAGCAAGAAGCAAAAGAGACAAAAACAAATTTGATGAAAGTTTGGTGAGAGACTCAGTTAAGTCAAGAGCCAAGAGCACTTAAGAATAAAATTAGACAGACCTCTACCCAACTTCAAACCCCAACCCCCCTCAAGAAAACAAATGGAAAAAATATATTTAATTCTCTAATATATTTTTTTCTCCACTAGTGACAGACCACATTTGAACAAATACACAATTCCCAATGTTATATGAGAAAGTAAAAATGACAGTAGGGGAAAAAAAGATGGGAAGGATAATTGGACCAAATTAAGAATGCACAGAAATCAGTTTGGAATGAGATACAATTTCAAAGCTATTGAAGGATAAAGTTTTCAAGCTATTTTGTAGGAAAAACAATAAACACTTGAAAGAATGATTGTTATTGCTATAAAAAGATTAATTAAGAAAATATTATTTTCTACTTATCCATAAACACTTTGCCATCTCTAAAAAATCTTTTTGAAAATAATCTACAAATTTGTCAAGAAAATCTTTGATGAAGGTATCAGAAGAAAATGGACAAGTTTTCACAAACAATAATTTTCAACAATAATAGACGCTATTTACATAACACTTTAAAGTTAGCAAAGATCTTTTAAAGTATTATCTTTTGGGGCAGCTAGGTGGCACAGTGGATAGAGCACCAGCCCTGAAGTCAGGAGGACCTGAGTTCAAATCTGGTCTCAGACACTTCCTAGCTGTGTGACCCTGGGCAAGTCACTTGACCCCAATTGCCTTAGCCAAAAGCAACAACAACAAAAATGTATCTATATATTATGTTTTTTGAGGCTCAAGACAATCCTCTGAAATAAGTGCTATTATTATCCTCGTTTTGCTCAAGGAAAATGGGAAAGGTTAAGTAATTTGTCCAGAATCATGAAGCTAGTCAGGACACTATTCCCCTGCTCCACCAAGCTGGATCCATGATATTCATAGCTTAAGAATTTCCTATCCTAGTGAGGAAATTCCGATACCAATTCAGATTGACACCTGCTCCAGTGATTTACAGATTTAGAAAATTGCCTGAGGCTTTCTTTGCATCATATGACAAGTTTGTGTCAGAGGTGGAACTTAAACCTAGGTTTTCTGGCTCTGAAATCACTTGCTGTCCATTATGACATACTGACTCCCTTATGTATTTATTGTTTTTGTTGTTCAGTCATTTTCAGTTGTGTTTGACTCTTGATGACTCCATATGGTTTTCTTGGCAAAAATACTGGATTGGTTTGCCATTTCCTTTTTCAGTTCATTTTGCATATGAGAAAACTGAGGGAAACAGGGATAAACAGAGGCAGATTTGAGGGGTTTTCCTGATTCTAGAGTCTCCTCTGCACCACCTAGGTGCCCTACATGTCTTTATAATTGCACAATTCACTAAAAGTTGAAGAACTTAAAAGATTCTACCATGATTATCATGTGCTAACCAAAAAAGAACACTTGATTTGGTAGAACAAAACACTAACCAAAAGTTTTCAACAAATGATCTCCCATGCATATGTCAGAATCCTACAGGAGTCCCTAAAAGGTATCTTTTCACAGGTAACTCCACTCAATGATTCCTTGACTATACATACCAGGAGTGGTAGACAAGAAATTCATGCTTGCCTACACCTCTGCAGCTGTCATGGAGAATGCCCAATCTTGACTCTGAAAGAAGGGATTCCCGAATAAATGTGGAAATATGTATAGAAGAATTGCACAAGTTTAACATATATTGGATTACTTGCTGTCTAGGGGAGGGAGTGCAGGAAAGAAGGGAGACAAATTTGGAACACAAGGTTTGGTAAGGGTGAATACTGAAAACTATCTTTGCATATATTTTGAAAATAAAAAATCTATTATTAAAAAGAAGAAGAAAGGATGAGGAGGAGTAAGAGGAGGAGGAGAAGAAGAAGAAGAAGAAGAAGAAGAAGAAGAAGAAGAAGAAGAAG
>JAJPUD010001693.1:263763-324178 GCA_023553655.1 Myrmecobius fasciatus | reverse complement strand
AAGAAGAAGAAGAAGAAGAAGAAGAAGAAGAAGAAGAAGAAGAAGAAAGAAGAAGAAGAAGAAGAAAGAAGGAGAAAAAATGTAGAAGAAATAAAGGATTCCCTATAGGTGTCACAGTCCTCCAGATGCCTTTGTTCTGAGTACAGTACTGGGCTGATTATTTCAAGCTCTAGCACACAGAGTTTTTAAATGGAGACTTTTAATCACTGAAAAGAGTTCAGTTCAGGGGAAAAAACAAATGAATTAAGAATGACTATTATCTAAATCAGAGGTATTAAACACAAGCCCAGCACTCCCAACCAGAGTAAAATGTAAAAGAAACATTTAACAAAATAATAAGAACACAGACCATAGATAATGTTAATATTGTATGTGGTTTTCTAAGTCAATATGCGGCCTGGAGGGAGGTTTAGTGGTCCCCATTTCCACTGATGATAGTGATCTAGACAACCCATCATTGTCTAGGCAACCCTTATCACTATGGATGGACAATGAATTGGGTCCACAAATAAATAGGAGGAAAAGTGGGCTATGTTGTATTTAGGAAATTGGGTCATGCTTGCTATAAAGCCCCAGACATGGAGTCAGGAAGATTTAAGTTCAAATTCAATCTCAGACACTTATTGACTATGTAATTCTAGACAAGTCATTTCAGCTCTGCTTGCCTCAGTTTTTTCCTCCATAAAATGGGAGTAATAATAGTACTTACCTCCCAGGATTGTTGTGAGGATCAAAGAAGATATTTACATAAAGAAGACTTAGCAATATTATATTATATATTATATATAATAAAGAGCTTAGCAATATTACTGTTGTTGCTGCCATTATATATTGAATGTTAATTAACTAATATATTATATCAAGATTATTATTACCATGATCTTTGTTTTTAGAAGATGGTAATTTATATGACTTTTAAGGGAAATTTCTATTTTTAAGTGGGGGAGGAAAAAGGGAATATGTTCCAGGAAGGCGGACACCCTGTAAAAAGGCCCCTCTGAGACAGGAAATAGAATGGCAGGTTTGAAGAACAGCAGGTAAGCCAGTTTGGCTTTAAATATAGAGTACATAAAAGAAAGAATTGGGAACTGAGTCTGGAAAGGTAGGTTGGAACCAGATGGGAAAGAGCTAGAAATGCCAAGCTGAAAATTAGGATGTAATGTCATGAGATAGAAAGCAAGGCGTCCAGCATGCGAGATATGGAAGGATACGGACAAGAGTTACAGAGAGGAACATGAGGGTGAATTGTGAATCAGCACAGTTAGAGGTGTCCTAGCAATGATCTCAAATCCTCAGGGAGGCCCTGCGGGGTTATGTGCACCCCTGGGAAGGGCTTGGCCGTGGGGCTGTCAAGGAAACTTGAGATGGGGGTCCCAGTCTCAGACCGAGCTCCGTCACACGGGATTAGTTATAGGTATATATTAGTTATATTAGTTAAGGCAGGGTAAAAAGAGTAAAAAGGATGGAAATCAGAGACTTGGGCTCAAAAAATGGCTCTATCATTTACTACAGTGTGACCTTAACTGGTAGAAAGGTTAAGTTTCTTCACCTGTCAAATAAGAGTAGAGTAGGAGGGAGGGAAAAGTAGGTGATCTCTAAAGTTTCCCCTAACTTTCGATTTATGATTACATGGTACTTTTAAAGGCTAGACAATACCTTCAGGGTCCTTCCTAAATTTCTCAGGTGAGTTGTGTCATAAGTGGTAGGACCCTGTTGGTTGAAAGACAAATAAAATGGAAAAAAAAAGTTTTCCTTAGGTCTCCAGCTCATGAAGAAAAATACTGTGTTCCAAAGAGGAAGGAAGACAAGTTTAGGCAGCACCAGCAGACTGTTGGGCTTCCAGCCACCCTGGGGCCCAGCCATTTACCCAAAAACAGGGGCTTTTGTGAGGAAACAAGGGCAAGGTGTAATCCCTGCTGGCAGAGCTCTCCTGAAGGAAGTTGAGAGGCTTGGCTCCTGGTCCTTCCACTTCCACTCCATATGTCTCTGTGTGCATTGGCAGGGATCCCCTGTTAATTAGAGGAAGTGTCTGTGTGTGTGTGTGTGTGTGTGTATGTGTGTGCTCATGGGCCCACAGAGGGCTGAAGAGGGAGAGAGCTGGCCCCTCTTTGGCAGGGGCTCTCTGAGCCAAAAATATCACTCTTTCCAGGGGTCTTCGTTGCAGTGCTTGTAGCTGAATCAATTAGGCCTTTTTGCAAAAGTCAGCATTTGCACAGCCCAGGATTTAACAAATCATCCAGGTCCAGCTCCTTCCTCAAGACCTTCTCCCCCATCGATCAGTAGCCCTCCCCTCCTTTCTATCCTTCCCCTAATCCCATTAGACCACTATGTCTTCTTGTCTCTCTGGGTATAGCCTATCACCAAATAGCTATATGATGTTAGGTCCCTTCAAACCCTGATTAACTATGTGACCAATGACAAGTCATTTAATATCTCAGCCTCAGTTTTCTCTTCTTTAAAATTGGGATAGTACTACTTATACAGCCGCTGGTTGAAGCACCAATTGAATGAGTTAAAGTTGCTCAATGAAGGGCTGAGGTTTCAGAAATAAATAGAGAAACAGCCCAGTGCAGGCAATTCTAGTTGTTCAGGGGAGAGACTGTTAATGATTGGTGACATTATAACACATCACCTTGTCTTATCATTTTAACTTTACCTGGGTCCAATTTTATAAATAATCTTTTTTTTAAAATTAATTAAAACTTTTTTAAAAAATACATTTTATAGATATCTTCAGCATTCTTTATGAAGATGATATATAAGGTGTCCAAATTGGAATGGGTCATAGGAATTAAGGCTTGCATTTTAAACATCCTCCACTAAAATCCTTAAATTGTAAAAATGTTATAAAAGACCTTAGTTATCATCTAATCAGGGATCATTTTACAGAGGGAGATGGAAAACTCAGAAAGGGGAAAATATTTATGCAAGGCTCTGGTGCCTGGTTCTGTACCACAGAGCCTAAATTCTGGTGCCCCTCCCATCAAGGACAAAAGGTTTTCAATATAACCAATGACCCAAAGACCAGCTTCACTAAGCACAGAGAATCTCACTGCAAGGTTGCTATCAAAGAATAAATGACATTAGTCAAAGCAACTCATGAAGCCTGATCTGGATCACTGGAAAGAGTGCCCACATTCATGGGATCTTTGAAGTAAATAGCAGTTTGTTGTTGTTTGTCCTTGGTTCTGAAAAGAACCATGGCATCAAGGAGGGGATGCCATGACATGCAAGTGAATGGGATTGAAATGAGGGAGGGCTGGGCAAGGTCACCTGCCTCACTTTCCCCTCTAGAGCCAGCTGGATGGCCAGATATAGATCAGGATGACTGGAGATGGCCCTGGATGCAATTAAGCCCTAAGCCTTTTAAATGAAGGTCTTTTCCAGGTCTAAATTTGTCTGAGGCAACACCCATTCAATGATTAAGGTTAGGTAAGAAATGAGGCAAAAAGTGGCCTCTTTTACCTAGTCAAAAAAAAAAATCAATCTGGCAAGGAAACTGGCCAAACAGAAACAATTGCTATTTACACTCATTATGAGATACCAGGACCCAAACAATGACCAAGTGGGGCTTGGTCTGGGACCTACTGTTGACCAATCAATGAGAGCCAGTGATTTGTGTTTAAGGCATAGTCCTTAGCAGAGTACTCATTGATTCAACAGTCAGGAAATTCTGGGAGGAAACTGCTAAGAGGTAAAGTGAATTGCCCAATTTCTCATATATGCAAGAAGCATGCCGGTATATATTTAACAATCAGCTCTGAGGGTCAGAAAGAAGATGGTGGTAGAATGGCATACTTTTAAATTTAGTCTGCATTATTAATATTTTCTCTATTACTCTCTTAAGTTTAGATAATTAATAAAATAGTAAATCGAATCCTGACTTGTAGTGTTTGTCAATTTCTAAAGTTTAAATGCTCATACTGGGAATTTAACAACCAGTTCTCATTAGCAATCCTGTGAGAGATGGATTGCTTCACAGCAAATATAACAGAACTGAGATTCTAGCCCAAATCTCCTATTTCAAATCCAGTGTTCTTTCTTCTATAATGGGAGTCAACAAAGGAGATTCCTGATCTGCTGGAGTGGGGCATTTCCCTTAAAGTTAGACAAATATTCTGGCCTATTTTGTGAGATGTGTTCTTGCACCTTGCTAAAGGGATATGAAGGACCTCACAAATCCAAAGCAGTCCCTATGACTGAGTGAAAATACCCTTGTCTAGTCTATCAATAAGGTTCCACCTCCCCATTATACTGTTTCTTATATATCCTGTTTCTTCTCTGGCTTATATTTTCCCCAACTTCTTGTTGCTCAGCGATTTTTTTCAGTCTTGTCTGACTCTTTGTGACTCCATTTAGGGTTTTCTTGGCAAAAATTCTGGAGTGAGTTTGCCATTTCCTATTCAGATGAGGAAACTGAGGTAAACAGATTAAATGACTTAAATAAGGTCACACAGTTAGTGATTATCTGAAGCCAGATTTTAACCCAGAAAGATGAATATTCCTGACTTCAAGTCCAGCACTCTAACTACTGTGTAACCTAGCTACCCCAGCTTCTCTGATTACCTATTTCCAATTCCACTATACCTTATTCTCTCTCTGGATAATAGCTCCAGCTCTTTCAGTAAGCATCCAAATGGCTTTAGATCATATCAAAAACTGATGATGGACAAGTTATTTAACCTTTTAGAGTCTCAGTTTGTTCATCTGGAAATTGGGGAGAATGTTACTCACAGAATCTCCCTCCCATGGTTGCTATGGGGAAAGAACTATACAAAGACATGTTGTCTTCATTATTGTCCACAGTCACCTGAGGAGTAAGTACCAGTACAAGGACTGGAATCCAGGCCTCTTGTCCCCAAGACAGTTCTTCTACCCTCCTCTCCTGGTTGAGTACTCCTTTCACTACATAATGTTAGCACAAATGATACAGCCAGTCCACTTTGGAAAGGTCTTTGTTGGCTTGGCCATCAACAAGCTAAAAAGCCAAATGAGCTAAGAGTTAGAAAGGATGGGAAGAAAAGTATTTTAGAAAAATATAACCAGTTAAAAAGGAAATGTAGAAACTGCGGTGTCTAAAGTAACAGCTGGGAAATTCTTTCCAATGGTATAATTCCACCTCCTGGAAGCAAACTGTGGGTAAGTACGTGCATGGGACTATCCACCCCGGGGATGGGCAGGATTCCTGGAAGTGAGGTACACCACAGGACCATTGGAGCAGTGAAGTCAGCTGGGTCTGTTCCTCTCTTACAACAGCATCCAAGAGTATCTGAAGAAGCACAGTGTGCTCCCATCCTGAATCAATAGCTGCCTCTCCTCACAGATTCCTGTGGGGGCCAAGTACTGGTTAGAAGGAATCTATGAATCCAGCATCTTCCTGCTGTGAGGTTTGCCACGGTATAATGAAGAAGGGTGGAGAGATTCAGGCGACCAAAAGAAACACTGGCCTGGGAACTGGGAACCCTGCCTGCCGACCATCTCTAAAACACCATCATTGTGCCTGGGTACCAATTTAAGACGGAGCCAGTAGAAGCATCAAGAGATGCATTGTTCCTTCAGTCCAGCCAAACCATCCACCCTCGAATCTTGGACTGGCTACTCTGACTTCCCCGGAAGGAGGAGGGAAACGGATCCACTCCTATTCCCTTGCTCCATTTCCAGTGTTCCATTCATAATCTTTGCATGGGGGGACAGAGCAGTGGACTGGGATTGGCTCACCCAGTCACCTAGGGAAGGGTATCCAAGGGGCTCTGCTTCTCCTCAGTTCAAAGGAATATCTACTAGCCCATTGTCCCAAGGACTTGAAAGTCTCCTTGACATCAGGTAGCTTTTAGCACAATTGCTTGTCCATGAATCAGAACCACATGGATTAAATTTCCCTCAAAATATACATCAGTTTGAAAATTAAAGGGGAAAGTGCTTGAGACAGGGCATGTTTGGGTTTCTGTCAAACCCAGAGCCTTTGGAAAGCAGCTTGAGACATTTCCCTAAGCCAGGATGTGGCTTCTTGGCACCATCCATCCTGTCATTCTTACTTCCACACCACCACCATTCTGTCTGACCCAAGCTGATCCCTGCACTCTCTGTTCCAAGCCTCTCTCACTCCAAGACCTTCTTCCTGCAGGGTCTTGCTTGTTGTTCCCCCATGTTTCCAGAGCCAGGCTGAGATCATGATCTTGCAAGGTTTTGAAATTTTCCATTGATTTATGCCAGCTGACCTCAAGAGCCCTGAGTTTTGTTTCTTCCTCCATTTATTTTAAACCATAGAAATGTAAGAGCTAAAAGGTGTCACAAACCAGGGCTGGGGTCCAGGGCAGGGGCCAATAGTCAAGAGGTGCCCAGGGTTATAGGGCACCTATACGATGGGTATAACCCTATAAGATGGGTATAAAGTCAAGGTCTTCTGCCACAGAAGGTCAAGCTTAGAGGTTAGGCAGCAAGTCAAGATCCTAGGTTTTCATGAAAGAATAAAACAGAAATCAATGATGAGGTAGCCCAGCAAAGCTCCAGAAAATCCAGGGGAGTCAGTGATGGTTTGGAAGTGCCAGTGATAAAGAGTTACAGCATGATTTGTTCATTTGGTGTCTTTCTTGTCCTGCTTCTTCTCTGAAACATGCCATACCTGCTGAGTCTTAGATTACCATATCAGTATAAACAACAAGTTTAGAAATCATCTTGTCAGATGCTTCCCAACCTTTTTGAGATTGAGGTCCTCTTTAAAATGGCACAAAATTATTAGTTCCCCACATCATAACAATTGTATTATGGAATCTGGTGAGTGAGAAAATGTACAATAACCATGATTTGTAGACCTCTTTGCAGTAATATTTCCACAGCCTCTAGGGATCTTCAGTTCATAGGTGTCTTCAGTTCATCTAGTCTAAAGATGTCATTTTATGGATGAGGAAAATGAGAGCCAGAAAAACAAAGTGACTTGCTTGAGTTTGCACTACTATTTAGCAGCAGAACTAGGACAAAAATCAAGGACTCTCTATCTCCAAAATCAAGGCTCTTCCTACTATGCATCTCTCTGGACAAAGAAAAGTTTCAAAGCCAAGACAAAAAAAAATTGAACAGTAAAATCTGTAGTATATTTACCATATCTATTAAGAATTGAAAACAATGAATTTGCAATATAATCACAGCATTGACTAAGAGGTAGCAAATACTGGGAGTAAATGATCCAGTTTTAACTTCAAAGTTATTGTTCCAAAGTCTTATTTCAAATCTCTGTTCTTCTCTTTATCTGTTGTCATTATTGGAAAGCTCATAACTATGGGACAATCTTTTCTTGGGTTGGCCAGCATTTATTTCAATGTATTGAACCAAAGGACAAAATAGAGATGTTGTTGTTTAGTCATTTTTCAGTCACATCTGACTCTTCATGGTCCCATTTGGGTTTTTTTGGCAAAGATACTGGAGTGGTTTGCTATTTCCTTCTTCAGCTCATTTTACAAATGAGGAAATTGAGGCAAACAGGGTGGAGTAACTTACTCAAGGTCACACAGCTAGTATCGGAGTCCAGATTTGAACTTAGAAAGATGAATCTTCCTGACTCCAGATTCAATACTCTATCCATTCCACCACCTTGCTGCCCCAAAATGGAGATAAAGACATTTCTTTATTCTAATCTCACTTCAGTTCAATCATTCAGCAAACAGTTTATAAGAAGTATCAACATTGTTTAAGACATAACCTTAAGACATCAACATAAATATTAGGAGCCATTCAAGCAAGGGTTTTGAGAACAGGAATGATACAATCAGAACTCAATAGTTTATTGCTGCATGAAAGATTGATTGGAAGCAAAAAAAATTGGAGGTAAGGATACCAATTAAGAGAATATACAAAATTAAAGGTAAGAGGTACAAGGTGCTACAATTACAGTAAATGATAATGTAATTGGAAATCTGGGGATAGATATAAGAAATAGTTCAGTGATAAAACTGATAGGGCTTGGTAAATGATTAAAAATAGAGGTGAGAGGTGAGAGTAATATAAAAGCATATTTTCACTTGACAGAATTAACCTGTAGACAGAGTAGGCCACCAATTGATTTTGAGGAGATCACTGCTCCTCAAAATATCTTTCATTGATTGATGCTAGAAACTGAATGACTAGTCACAAAGAATAGTGAATAATAGATAGACAGATGGCAGCCTTGATGGAGGTCTCTAGTAAAATCTCCCAGGAATCTACCTTGCTTTGCAACATTTCAATCAATGACTTGAATGAAGACAAAAGAGAACACCTATCATATCTGTAAATGACAGCAAGATGGAAGGGATTGTCAATATATCGAATTGCAGTGTTAGTGGCCCCAGAAGATCTTGATAGGCTGGAACAATGGACCAAAGTCTATTTACATGAAACTGAAGAAAGATAAAGATATCTCCTTGAGTTAAAAAAAAAAAAAAACTTCATAAGTACAGGATGGAGAAACTATGACTAGTTAAGAGTTCAGAGCTCATTAGTTTGAGTCTATAAAATAGAGGGTAAGATTAGACCAGATATTCTCAAGGGTCCCTTCTAGTTATAAAGTCTGGACAGTTTTAAGCAGATCTTGAGAACAATATGAGTTTAAAAGGTCATACGGAAATAATGGCAATGTGTCATAGTGGATGGAGGGCTAATTTCAGAATCAGGAAGACCTGTGTGTTCAGGGTAAGTGACTCATCCTCTCAATAACCCACGCAACTAATTTTCTAAGACTAAGTTACATAGGAGCTACATTGATGAAAGAAGTTTCTGTACTGGCTGTTCTCTATTCAGGAGAAACCACAGGAGAAACAATTGGCAGTCAACAAAATGACTATTATCTAGGTTGCAGGACAAGAGAGCTGAGATTTCTATAATATTCTACCCCTGATGAAAGCTGTTGAAGCAAGCACTGTGGAACACTTAGAACTCGGTCAGACACCAAAGATGCCAAGGTCACCTACTGCATTCTGGCCATTGCCAATCACCTTGACATTTGTCTTGACCACTAGGCTCCAATGATTCCATGACTGAGACTGATGACTTTGTGCAGCTCTGCCTCATTCAAATCCAATTTATGCACAAGTCAAGACATCAACTTGTGATGTTATTGGTTCTCTCTGAAAATAAAGGGCAAATAGCATCCTAGATCAGGCTATCTCTGGATTATTGCATTATTACTTATATTAGGAAGAACATTGATATTAGCTTCTATTTGAACCCTAAACACTGTTTCCAACCTTAGCACATTCTTCTCTACCATACAGGTAGATTGTCCAGTTTCTCCAATCTTTATTTTCTAGGAGGTTTTGTACAAGTACAAAGCCTTCCCTTCATCCCCCAAATTGTTAATGCTTCATTCCCTGTCAGATTATTTATTCACATATATACATTTTATATATCCCTCCTCTCAAGTAGGATTTAAGCTTCTTGAAGGCAGGGACTATTTCATTTGTATCCCCAATGACTCGTTTAGTGGTTTGAATGTGTTTAATAAATCTTCATTTGAACTAAATGGAATACAATGGAATTTATAATGGAGAACGTCAAGAGGTATGTGTAAAATATTGAACTTGCAATAAGGATACTTATTAAGTCTTGGGTTTAACACTTATTAGCTGTGAATGGCCAAGACATTTTGCCTCTCTGAACCTCAGTTTCCTCATCTGTCAAATGAAGATGATAATATTTTCTCTCTACAAGGGGTTTGCAAGGAAAGCATTTTTGTAAGCTTTAAATGGAAAATGTGGAGAATAATTATCACTATGATCATCAACTTATGGTCAGTCACCTCATCTGAAAACATATGTCTTTGCTTGCTTCATCCAAGTTTTTTGCTCCTCTGCTGTAAGCCTTTTGGACACAGGAGGATTTCTGTTCTCTACAGTGTGGCATATTATTACTCCTTTGATTTGCTGCTGTTTGAGCAAGATGCTGTCTGTCTCGTAGCATTTAATCCTTTGAAAGGTTGAGGATGCAATTTCTGTGAAAGATGGTTCTTTCTAAGAAGTGAAAGTCATATTATGCTACATGCCTATTGTGAAGAAAGCAATCCCTTGCCATTCTCACCAAGCCTAAAACAGATTCTTTTACAGATCTTTTACAAAACCAAGCTTCACTTTGTGGGAAATGCCAAGGAAATACCAAGTTCAAAATCACCAGGCGTCCTAGTAATCCAGTTGCTAATGTCCCAAATAAAAACAGTCATAGGAGAAAATCTTAGAGACCATCAAACTAAATCCCCACCTTATCTGACAGATGAAGAAACTGAGGACCAGAAAGTGGAAGCTATTTGCTATTCAGAAGTGAAATGCATACTCATCTTACATCAATACAATAGTATTGTAACAGAGAAATCCAAGAAAATCTAAGAAAAAACAAAATACTTTAAAAATTTGGTCAGAGACATTAAAAACTAAGAAACAGTTTAATTTTAAAAAAAACAGAAATATAGAATAGATATCTTTACAAAAACCTGCAAAAGTAATTTCAATATGTTGGTTCCTACTTTTCCATTGGCTTTCATGATTAAATTGGAGATGCACTCCTTTGAAAACAATAATAGCTAATATTTAGGTAATGGTTTAATATTGACAGAGCACATAATTTATCCCACTTGATCCTCAAAGAAATCCTATCCATAAGGCAAATATTGAAGGTACCTTTATGCTCATTTTTATAGATAAGGAAACTGAGACTCAGAAAGGATGTGATTCACTCATGGATACCATCAAGTAAAGCTTTAGTTCATTTTGAACTCAATTTCTTTCATCTCTCTAAAAACATTGGCCCCAAAATATAATTTTAAAAAAGCTTTTAAAAATTCAATGGGTACTTTAAAATGATACTCTTAAAGAAAATGGATAAAAAGCAACCTGTGTATTGTGATTATGGGATGGTCTAATTCACAGCTCCACTTGTTCTCCATGTTGCAGAGCACAAAAATAGAATCAGAAAATCTACATTCAAATCATGCTTCTGCAATGGGGTACTCAGAGGACTAGCTTCTCTAGTGTGAGGGTTTGTGAACCCTTTTCAGGGCTGCTCATCTACCTTTGGTGTCCACTTCTCACCCAACTCTCACATGTGGCTCCAAGAAGTTGTAGCTTGCACAGTGGCCATACCCCAGTAAATTCTCTCTGAAAATGGGCTAAACCAGGTTGAGAGTAACTGACAGGCCCAAAGCTGTTGGTAAGCTGGGGAGAGGTGTCCGTCCAAAGCATGTGAAGACTTCTTCCAACAGAATAGGCAGATGAGAACAAGTTGTTCCAATGGCTTTTGTGGTAGCTGAAGAAGGTGCTGTGAATCACTTACGGCTTGGTTAGGTATTGAAGACACCAAGGTTATCGACTATATTCTGGCCTATCACCAGTAACCTTTTAAAAATTTTTTTAATTACATCTTTTTATTTTCAAAACATATGCATGGTTAATTTTTCAACATTGTGTTGAAACTTTGTGTTCCAAATTTTTCCCTTCTTTCCCCCTCCCTCCTCCCCTAGATGACAAGTAATCCAATATATGTTAAACATGTAAAAATATGCTAAATCCAATATATGTATATATACAATTATTGTGTGGCACAAGAAAAATCAGATGAAAAAGGAAAAAATGAAAAAACAAAATGCAAGGAAACAACAAAAAGAGTGAAAATGTTATGTTGTGATCCATATTCAGTTCCCACAGTCCTCTCTCTGGGTATGAATGGCTCTCTTCATCACAAGATCATTGGAACTGGCCTGAATCATCTCGATGTTGAAGAGAGCCAAGTCGATCAGAATTAATCTTCGTATAATCTTGTTGCCCTGTACAATGATCTCCTGGTTCTGCTCACTTCGCTTATTATCAGTTCATGTAGGTCTCTCCAGACCTCTCTGAAATCATCTTGTTGCTTGTTTCTTATAGAGCAATAATATTCCGTGACATTCATATACCATAATTTATTCAGCCATTCTCCAGTTGATGGGCATTCATTCAGTTTCCAGTTTCTAGCCACTACAAAAAGAGCTGCCACAAACATTTTTGCACATGTGGGTTCCTTTCCCTCCTTTAAGATCTCTTTGGGATACGAGCCCAGTAGACACTACTGGATCAAAGGGTATGCACAGTTTGGTAGCCCTTTGGACATAGTTCCAAATTGCTTTCCAGAATGGTTGGATCAGTTCACAACTTCACCAACAAAGTATTAGTGTCCCAGTTTTCCCACATCCCTTCCAACATTTGTCATTTTTTCCTGTCATCTTAGCCAATCTGAGAAGTATTACCAGTAATCTTGACCTTGTCTTGCCAATAGACTTGGATGACCGGAAGAGAGAGTGAGACTGATGACTTTATGCAACTGTGCCTCATGACATCATTGACTCTTTCTAAACAAAAGACAATTCATATAATTATGAGTACATCAACTTAGTTTCCCAAACCCTCAGTATCTTTATCTAAAAATGAATGAGTTGAACTAGATGGCCTCTAAGGTTGGTTCCAGCTCTAAATGTATGATTCTATGAACCTTTGAATAAAGCATATGAATCATATCAATACTGTAATGAAAAGTAATATTATGTCCTTTGGGGGAAAAACCCAAATATCATGATGTAGAAGATATACTTCTTTAAATGGCATTAGATTTTTTAAAAAATGATTTCACAGAATAATAAAAGAGGCCTTTGTCTCATCAAGACCAAACCGTTCATTTTATAAATTAGTAAATTGAGGTGCAGGTAGAAGTGCCTTGGCTAAGTTTGCATTGCTAATAAATGGAAGAGCCTTAACTAATTAGAACCTAGGTCCCTGAATTTCCAACCAGTGTTTCCACTATTATACTTATCTTCAATGACATTTATTTGTACGAGTTTTTTTTTTCTTCTAGCAATCTACATTAGATTTTTGTAAGTTATAGTTTTAAATTGTTACTCTTGGTCAAAGTGATTACCATATGTCTTTATGGGTTATCTTATGCATATATTATTGAATCTATGTTCTGATATGTAGATGTAGATGATATAACCATTGATATAGATACTGATTTTTACATATAGAATTGATAACTGCCCATGGCTACCATATCATATTTCCACAAATCAAGGAATGATCTAGGAATTCCTCTTCTTGGGTCAGAATTTCTTGCTAGAGAGATAGAACCAAGATGGCAAAGTAAAGGCAGAAACTCGTCTAAGTTATCCCTCAAACACCCCCCCAAATTACTTTAAATAATGACTCTAAACAAGTTCTAGAGCATCATAACACACAAAAAGACTGAGTGGAACAATTTTCCAGCCAAAGACAACTTAGGTCAGCAAGAAAGATCTGTCACACTAGGATGGGAGTCCAGTACAGTTTTTGCACAGCCATGTAAGCACAACCCGTGCTCCAGTCAACCAGGAGTGGGCTTTGAGTTCTCTAAATCAGTGGCAACACTAGGTAATTTCTATACCTCTCAAACCAGAGATACCAAAGAAAACAGGTCAGTAGGAAAGGTTTGTCTCACTAAGGTGAGAGAGTGTTGGGAAACCAGAAAACCAGGAGTGGGCCTTGCGAGCCACTGAATCAGCAGTGGCAATGACAGCAGTGGCAGTGGCAGTGGCAGTGACAGCTTCTGGAGGTCTCAGACCACAGATGGTAAGGGGATAGAACTGGTCAGAAGAAGGTCTTCTTTATTGAGGAAAGATTTTGTTGCATTAGCACACCAAAACTTAAAGCAACAGTGGAATTGGGACTCTCTTCATAGTTCCATGGCAGAAAAGAATGCTTGTGGTCATGCAAATGCACTTTTTCTTGGATTATACTACTTTGAAAGAACTGAAAACTTAGAGGACTCTAGAAGGCTCTCTGAAAACAGCTGCATAAAACCCTTGAAGCTTGGGACATTACATCCTCCACTATCCTATTTTAACAAAGAGTTAAAAACTGAATAATTGGTTGAGTAAATGAACAAATAATACAAAAAGATTCTGAGTATAGAAAGTTACTATGGTGATAAGGAAGACCAAAACATCCACTCAGAAGAAAACAAAAATCAAAACGCCTACAAAAAGCCTCCCCCAAAATTTTTGGTTTCAGGCCATGGAAGAGCTCAAAAGGGATTTTGAAAACCAAGTAAGAGAGGTAGAAGAAAAAAATGGGAAGAGAAATGAGAATGATATAAAAGTAAGGGAAAAAACTAAGGAGAAAAATGCCTTAAAAAGCAAAATCGGCCAAATAAGAGACAAAAGCTCACTGAGGAAAACAATTCCCTAAAAATTAAAATTGAGCAAAAGAAACAAAACAAAGCCAAAAGAATGAAAAAATAGAAAGTATTATAAAATATCTCATTGGAAAAAACAATTGATTTGGAAAATAGATCCAGGAGAGATAATTTTAAAATTATTGGTTCACTTAAAAGCCATGATCAAATAAAGAGCCTAGATGTCATAAAATAGAAATGGAAAGAATCTACCAAATACTTCCTGAATGAGATCCCCAAATGAAAACTCCCAGGAATATTATATCCAAATTGTAGAACTCCCAGGTCAAGGAGAAAATATTGCAAGCATTCAGAAAGAAACAATTCAAGTATATTGGAGCCACAGTCAGGATAAACAACATTTAGCAGCTTCTACATTACAGGATGAGAAGGCTTTGAAAAAGATATTCTGAAGAACAGTAGATCTTGGATTACAACCAAGAATCATCTACCCAGGAAAAAAAATGATTATAACCTTTAGGGGGAAAAGTGAGCATTCAGTGAAATAGAGAACTTTCAAGTATTTGTGATTTAAAAGAGAGTCCCAAACAGAAAATTTGACTTTTAGATATAGGACTCAGAAGAAGTATAAAGAGCAAATCATAAAAGGGAAATTATAAGGGACTTAACATTTATCTATACTCTCATCAGAATTGACTCAAAAAGGAAATAACATACACATTCAATATGGGTACAGAAATCTATTTTACCCTGCAGTAAAGTAGGAGGGGAAAATGATATGAGAAGGGGGAGGATCATAGAAGAAAGGGCATATTGGAGGAGGAGGTGGTTCATAAGCAAAACACTTCTAAAGAGAGACAGGGTGAAGAGAGAGAATAGAATAAACTGGGGGGAGGAAAGAATACAGTTAGCAATCATAATAGTGAAAAGAATTTTGAAAAACTTTTCTCTAATGAAGATCTCATTTCTCAAATGTATGGGGAACTGAGTCAAATTTATAAATAAGAGCCGTTTCCCAATTGATAAATGATCAAAAGATATGAACTATGCCCATAGGGCCACAAAATTGTGCATATTCCTTGACTTAACAATAGCATCACTAGTTATGAATCTCCAAAGAGATTTTTTTAAAAGAGAAGAGGATCTATACATACAACATTATTTATAGCAGCTCTCTTCTCAGGATAAAGAATTGAAAATTGAGGAGATGTCTATCAATTGGAGAAGGGTTGAATAAATTGTGGTATGTGGTTATGATGTAATATTATTGTTCTATGGGAAACAATGAGCAGGATGCTCTCAGAAAAACCTGGAAAGTCCCCCATGAGCTCATGCAAAGGGAAATGTACTGTTTACAAAGTACTAGCAACATTGTGGGACGATCAGCTGTGAATGACTTTGCAATTCTCAGGAAACAATGATCCACAACTAGTCTGAAAGACTTATGATGAGTATGGATTAATGCTGTCCATACTCAGAGAAAGAACTGATTGTGTGTAAATACAGATTCTAACTTTATTTTTCTTGAGGGTTTTTTTGGGGGGAAATCTATGTTTTCTTTTGCAACATGACTTTTATGGAAATGGTTTGCAAAATTTGTGCCTTCTCAATGGGGATGGGGAGGAGGGAAGAGAATCTGGAAATCAAAGTTTTAAAAAACAAAAGTAAAAAATTGTTTTACAAGTAACTGGAGAAAATAAAATATTAAATAAAATGATTTAGGCAAAAAAGGGAAATGTCTTGTTATTTCTATTCCATCCAGTATGTGCTGCCTTCCTCAATGTCATCTGCTTTCTCAGGAATTGCCATACTTCTTACCATGAGGTAGCTGGGACCATTATGTCTGTGGGCTAATTGTCAAATTTCTAGTTCTTTAGTTAGTCAGACCTAGACCTCCATCTACCTGGCACACAAAAGGGCTCTTGCGACCACTGTGAAGACCTTCCAATTCCTCATCATCTCAGCCAAGGTCCCAGTTTTCCCTCCTAGTTAAGTAAGAGTGACTGAATTTCATTCATTTCTTCCATTACTCAGGGTGCTCCTGAGTATGGCTCCCACATGTTCCATACCTCCCACTGAGTCTTTTTTAGACTAGGGAACAACAGTCACATCCCTTTCCTTTCTGACTGCAGCCATCTTCATGCCAGGATTCCTCTTCCATGACCAAAGACAGACCATGAAATTTACCCTGGAGAAAGCTGGTTTCCACTGCCATCAACCCTGACACAGTGGCAAAAGTAACATTGACCTTCCATTTAGATTTGTTTAACCCCAAAATGTGTAACCTAGTGTCAGAGATATCCATGGCAACAGGGGTCTGGTTTAATTTAGGAGGACATTGCTTCTGTTGGCTTGATTCCTCATCCAGGAACATGAGAAATATCTCAACTAAAAAGTCCAATTTCACAATTGTAAGCACTCTGGGGAAAAAATTGGTAAAAAGAAATTTTATTAATAAATAAAAGTCAAAGTCAAGTCAGTTATCCACAAGAGAGTCAGACTCCTAACTATGGTAGCTCAAAACCATTCTGATTTTGTTTGGGATTTTTTTTTTATTTATATTCTTTTGCAGCAGACCGGCTCTGCTCTAGAATCTTATTCCTTATCTTCATCTTCAGGGAAAGCCCTTAAACCAACCCCTCTGCCCTCTTCTGAAAAATGATAGGATCTTCTATGCCCCATGGTGAAGATGAAATAATCTTACTGATCAATGGCTGGCATTTCTCAGATTTTGACATCAGAAACTGGAAACTAGTTAGAGGTACTTGAGTGAAAGCTGAATCCTCCTTATGAAACTCAGTCATCTCTATCTTTTGGGACTGCATGTACCACTGCATATCCCCACTTACACATGGATGGCCAATGATCCCAACACACATACACACACACACACACACACACACACACACACACATGCTTTATAAAGTACCCCATTTATAGAGTACCCCATCAAACACGTATGCTGCTGCTTTAGTTATACTTCCCTTGTTTCCACTTCAGGTGTCTTCTTAACCCTTTAAACTTTCCTAGTATGTAAAGCACATTACAAAACTTTAAAAACTATGAAATGCTAGCTGCTATTATCATTATTGTTGTTGTTGTTCCCTTGGGACAGCTGAATTCTGACAAGTAAATGCTCATTGCTTTAAGTATCACTGGCCAGGTTGATTTCTTTATAAAAACTCCTCCATGTCTCAAGATAGCTATAGTTGAGTCTTCCCTGGTGTCATATTGCTAATATCTCCCCATCATGACAGATCTCCTCAAAGATCTCATATGAAAGAGATAACATAAAAATAATTAAGTACATACAAGACATTAAAAAGTTTAACAGGAAGGTCATCTCAAAGGGAAGGTAGCTACATTTGAATCACTATCCCTTTCTCCCTCATCATTTGATCAATTGGACTTAGCCAAAAAATTTGTCTCAGTTATCTCCATTGTCTGCTTCCTGTGATTCTACTGACTTTCCCTTAAATGTAGCTAGAGAAAGAAATTCAATCTCATTGAGTATTAAAACACATATTTTCATATATATTTCAATAGGAACCTTATTGTTGGATAGCAATCTTTCATTCTTCCCCAAATTGACTTTCCAAACTTTCACCATTCTGCTTCAGCCTCTTACACCATCCTCTCCTCCTTCCCTTTCAGCCAAAGGCTTTGCCTCCCACTTTATTGAAAAAATTGAGGATATGTGTTATAATCTCTCTTTCCTTTCTTACTCTAGCCTTCAAAATCCCTCTGCATCATCCTCCATTTTTTCCTCCTGTATTCCAGTCTCTGAGTAAAAGGTGTCTTTTCTCCTGGGCAAATTCAGTCTCTTAATTGTCCTCTTCTTGATACCATTCCTTCTAAGATCCTCTAGTAGCTTTCACCCATCCCTTGGCAATTCCTCCTTTATCTTATCTTCAATCTCTTCCTATTTGTTAGTTCCTTCACTTTGCTACAAATAAGTCCAGAGATCCTCTATCTTTAAAAAAAATAAAACAAAAAATTTCAACTAACTCCATTATAACCTAAAACTTTCATCCCATATCTCATGGGTGATGCTCCCAATGAACATCACCAACTGCTCTAGTGGCCACCATGTCAAGGAGCTGAGATACTTCTCTCCCCTGAAGGAGCTCTTCAACTTGCAGCAGAAGACCAGGATCAGCACAACCTGATCCTGCTAAGAGGAGCAACTCAATATGGTTTCCATCAGACAAAAGAAGCATTCTGTCAGCTAGATGCTAACCCTTATATCCCCTACTCTCCTAAAGGCATCCCAGATCTTGTGGATACAAAGAAAGACAAACAATGTGAGTCAATGTGAAAATAGTTCTCTCTCTGTCTTTCTCTTCTGCCTCTCCTCTCTCTCTCTCTCTCTCTCTCTCTCTCTCTCTCTCTCTCTCTCTCTTTCTCTCTCTCTCTTTCTCTGTGTGTGTGTGTGTCTCTCTGTCTCTTTGTGTGTGTGTGTCTCTCTCTGTCTCTCTTCCTCCTCTTTCTCTCTCTGTATCTCTCTCTCCCTGTCTCTTTCATCATCTCTGTCTCTCTCTTTGTCTCTGTCTCTCTCTGTTTCTATTTCTTTCTTAATAATAGTGTGAATATATGTATATGTAAAATGTATAAGTGGAAGGTCATCTCTGAGAGAAAATGTGTGAATATGTGTGTATATATACACATATGCCTATATCTGTGTGTGCATGTACACACATAGACATATATTCAGCTAGGTATTGGATAGAGTCAGGAGGAATTGAGTTTAAATACAGCTTTAGACACATACTAGTTGTATGACCCTGGGCAAGTCACTTAATTTAACTACCTACTCAATTTCCTCAATGGGCAATTAAAAATGGAGATAGTAATAATATTTATCTTTTGGAATTATTTTGAAGATCAAATGAGATATATTTGTTAAGAACTTAACACATATAGTAGGTATTTAATAAACGCTTGCTTCTTCTCTCCCTCCTTTCCTTCCTTCCTTCTTTCTTTTTCTTTCCTTCCTTCCTTCTTCTTTTCCTTTCTCCCTTGGTTTTTGAGGACAAAATGAAATAATATATCTCAAGCATTTTACAAAATCTTGAAAGCTTGTGTAAATGTCATTATTGTTAATCAGTAGTCAATGAATAGTGTCACAGGAAGTAAAGCCACAGACTGTTCACTCTCCCCCATGTATTTAATCAATTACCAATTGTCAGTTCTACCTCCATAATATTCTGGTACTTAATATAATCTGGCAGACAATAAGCACTTAATAAATGCTTTTTCATTCTTACATCTCTTTCCATTTCTACCCTTACACAGTTAGCCACTGTCTAAGAACCTAGTTCAGGTCCTTGTGACCTCTCATGTGGCCCAAAGCTTACTAATTAATTTTCTTGCCTCCAGGTACTCCCTTTTCTAGACCATCATTCCCAGAGCTGCCAATTTGAGTAACCATGCAATTAACTCCCTTATTCAAAAAGCTTCAGTGATGCCCATTGCCTATAAAATTCAGTGTACACTCTTCCATTTGAACATTTAAAGTCCTTCACAATCATTTTCTGGATTGATTCCTCATTACTTCCCTTTGATCAATACACTCAGCACAGTGTGAAGAACCAGGGACACAAGCATAAAGAATGAGACAATCCCTACAAGTAAAAACTAAATAAGCATTTGTCAGGGATGGTATAGAAGGGATCCTAACTATGGTATAGGATGATTTCTGGGATCCCTTCTATATGTGGGATTCAGGGATTCTGTCCAGTTCTAACATTCTACAGCTTGTTGTTCAGTCATTTTCAGTCAAGTCTGACTCTTTGTGACCCTATTTGGGGTCTTCCTGGCAAAGATACTGAAGCGATTTGTTATTTCCTTCTCCAAATCACTTTACAAATGAGGAAACTGAGGCAAGCACGATGAAGTGACTTGCACAGGACCACACAATTAATAAGTATCTGAGACTAGATTTAAACTCGAGAAAATGAGTCTTCCTGACTCCAGAGACAGATCTTTATGCAGTGTGCTTCCTACTGCCCTTCCTACAGCCCCCCCCCATATCTTTTCCCTTTAAGCCATTGCCCCAGTGGAGAAAATCCAGTGAATCTAAGAGTTTATATGACAAACTCTTAAAACCAACTTGTTGAGGGGGCGTTAAAGCTTTCACAGGTGGAGAGAGCTTTGGAGGTCTAAATTTCTGAGCCGTCCCACTTCCTGCAGGGTCCTAGTCAACAGGCTCTCCAACCCCTTCCCTCCCCCTACCCAACTTCCAATCATTTGCAGTCAAAAATCTTGAAATGAAGCAATCCCTTCCAGCAGACAGGAAATACTGGAAAATGATCCCATTGACTTCCCCTGGGAAACACTAAGGGATCACTATATACCTCTCTTCACAGGTGACATGATGAAGTAAAATAGAAGCTTTAGTAGAGTAAGCAATACGCAAAGCCAAATAAATCATCAGTGTAAGGCTCTTCTGAAAAGGCAATGGGAGCCAAATGTGAGGGGATAAAGAAGGGAGGAGAACCGGAAAGAGACAGAAAACATTGACAGAGGCAGTTTACTGGAACCATTAGGAGTATTGTTATTGTTTAGTCGTTTTTTAGACAAGTTCAATTCTTTATGACACCATTTGGTAGTTTTGGCAAAAATCTGGAGTAGTTTTCCATTTCTTTCTCCAGTTCATTTTACAGATAAGGAAACTGAGGTAAACAGAGTTAAGTGACTTGCTCAGAAGCACACAGCTTGTAGGTGTCTGAGGTCACATTTGAACTCAGGTCCTCCTGAGATAGACTGTATCTCAGAATCTATTCACTGAGACACCTGACTCTTCCTTCTGGGTCCCCCAGGAACACCTTTTTAAATTCACCCTAAGACCCTCATTTCCTGGAATCTTCTCTTTCTTTCTCCAGTCCCATTTTCATTCCCTTGTGCCACAAGTAGTTTCTGTCTATCTTAGGGGTCTTACAGCCTCTGGTTCCTCTTAGGAGCTAGAGCTTGAGTGTCCCAATATCTTTGTTCCTCTAATTTGATCTAACCCTCACCAGAAAGATTGTGGGTTTACAGTGGCATTCAGAAAGATCTAGTGCCAAACTAAAAAGAACATGTTTGTGGAGGAATGATTACGGACACAAAACTGGCTAAGCTTCATGTAGGGGCAGCAGAGAAATTATTAGCAATCCCCTTGAGAAGATTGCTACTGGTCCAAGAAATGCTTAAGGTTGCCAATTCACAAAGATTCACATGTTTTCCAATGCTGTTCTCCCTTCCCAATGACCTTCCCATTGGACTTTTATTTTAATGTCCTAGCCCCCAACTAAGTACTTGTCATTTTCAGAATTGAGTAAAACCTGGAACTTGGCATAGTGATCACAAGATTGAGAACTGAAAGGACCCTATAAAAATCATCTAATCCAACTCTACTTTCAAGCCAGATTGGACTACTTGCCATTCCTACTACGTGATATTCCCTTCCTCATTTCTGTTCTTCTGCACAAACTGTCCCCCATGCCTAGAATCCTTTCCCTTCTCTTGGATCCCCATCTCAAACCCACTGCCACCCCTTTAAAGTGGCCTTTATTTATATTTTGCCCCTTTCCACCCAATATGTGTCAGAGGCAGTATATGAATCCAAGTCTTTCTACTCTAAGGACAACTCACTATCTGCTATGCCATGCTGTTATTCCTTGAGAATAAGAATCATTTCATTTTTGTCTTTGTATTCCTAGTATCTAGCACTTAGTAGGCATTTAATAAAAGTCTGTTATATTGGATTTCATTGAATCCCTTTATTTTTACAAATGAGAACTCAGATTCAAATCTCAGTTCTGATATTGACTACATAATCATGGGAAGGTGTTTTGTTTCTTCTTTGAATCAGTTTCTTCATTAGAAAATGGGTATGTTCTATATACCACCTAACTTATATATGATTGTGAGAACACTTTGTAAACCATAGAACACTATAGAAATATAAATTGTTGTTATTATGAATTATTATTCACCTCCACGGCAGCTGTTGCTGGTCCCAGAGCTGCATTGAAACACCCCCTAAGTGTTGAGTGAAAGGGTCTTGACTTTAGAAAATTAACTTCAAACTTGACAGCTTGACATCTGGAATTTTCACACATCCTGTGTGTTCCTGCAACAATTTCCCTCATCCTCTAATAAAATCCTTGGGCAAATGTGGCTGACTTGATCCTCTGAATGTCTTGCTTCAGCTTAGCTAGCCTTGTTTCTGGGCTGGTTTTTAAATTCTGGGGAGTGGAGGCAAAATCCGATGCCAAAGTACCCAGAGTCTATTTTTCCATGAAGCCGACTAAATGTACTACCATGGCTAAAATTATCCCCTAACTCCGATTCCTAACTACACAATCAACCTCTCCAATAGAATAATTCCAAAAACCTTTCTTGATTCCTGCATTTAATAAAGCACATTTACAGAGTATATGAATTCCAGATTTGATTTAGGACTCTGGGGATGCATATTCCTCTTCTGGAACTTGTATATCCGGTCCTAGCATGAAGGAAAAAAAAAGAAAGGGAGGGAGCTCCGAGCGTAACAAGCATCTCTTGTATTTCTTCCATCTTTTACACACTGAGCATGAGGGACAGCATCAGGCTGATAAACAGCATCTGGTTAAAGTCAGGTAAGTTACACTCAGGGGAAAAGGCCTGAAATCGGCTGCCAACCTCCCTACTTTCTTAATGTGTTTTTGCAGATGGATAAAAACTCTAGCCAATTAAAGGCTACAATTTTAAGTAATGCTGGGGGTGGGAAGCAAGACATTTTCTTCACTTTTTGTCCTATCGGTTCAGAGCTCTTTCCATAACGTTTGCTTTAATGAAAGGCACATGGGCTTTGGATCCACTTCACCCCCAAGAATGGGGTAGCTATTCAGGGGAAAATCTTCAGCTAAACAGAGTCCAAGAGATGAGTGTGGCTTACAAATAGGAAACTGAAGGCAGCTGACCATGCCGAAGCCCTTTTCACAAGCAAAAGGACATTTCTCTCACTCTCTTTCCATTAGACTCCAGATTCCAGAAATCTTGGCTCCTTTTGATCCTTCATTATTGCCATTCCAGAAAAAATGATTGTGGAATAAAGAAAAAAGTACAGACCCAGCAGTTAGGAGGCCAAGGGTCCAGTCTTTGCCCCTACCCTATGTTCTGTAATTATGTTATGTCTGAGGCATATGAACGCTTGACCTCAGTTACCTTATAACTATATATATATATATATATATTATATAATACATATATATAACTTATAACTATAAAATGGAGAAAAGAAGACTGGTCCTTTCTACCTCAGAGGATTGTTATAAGAATCAAAATAAATGAAGTTACATGAAGGGGCTTTGAAAAATATAGGATTTAGAGTTGGGAAGGACCTTGGAGATCTTCTAATACAATTTCATTTTGCAAATGAAGAAACTGGGGCCCAGAAAAGAAAAATATCCAAAGTCATCCAAGTTAGTGTCAGAGATGAGATTCAATCCCAACTCCTCTGACTTCCAATTCAGTCATCTTCCCCCTATGCCACAGTTGCCTCCAAAAGTGCTATGTAAACATATATATAATAATACTTTTATTTTATTATTCTAATGTCTCCAAAGTACTAGTCTTATAAAAGTCAGCTTGTAGAAATCCTGATGGAGTTTGACAACATCGACTGCTTCCTTGCTATGAAACATGTTTATTGTGAATATTTCTCTCTGTAACAACACTCAGCTCTTTCTCTCATTCTGGTAAACCTGGTTTATGAATTATCCCCCAAACATCTGCCTTGAGCCATTTTCCATGTAGTCTGAGTCACTTTGGAGATTACAAATAGGATTTCATTCACATCAACCTTTGATTGGGATGACTGTGGGCTATCCATGATCATATCCAAAACAGTGTAGCTTGAAATGGAAAAACATTAAACGAGTACGAGTGGTATCTAAAAATCACTCCACCCCATTTTAGTCCCTGATATCTCAATTAGGTGAAAATATATCTCATCAATCAATCATAGATCTTAGAAAGAAGTACAAAAATTTTGTGAAAGCCATTTGATGAAGTAAAATGAGATCAGACAATAGGTTTGTTCTGACTGGGGGCATTTCATTACACTTTCTGGATCCTTTATGAAAGGTCTGGGCTAGCTAGAAAAGGTTATTCCAGAAACTGGAATGAACATGGAGTTCTAGCTGAATCCACATAAGAAAGAATTGCCTGGGGAGGGAGGAAAGGTCTCAACTTTCACCTTCTCCAGGTTTTTCTTCTTTTCCCTTTGGAGAGAACCTATCAATTTTAAAGGATCTGGAAGATATTGGATATCCTATTTTTCCATCAATGTCCTAGACTATCCGTCCAAGAGGGCAGTTGTTTCCAGCTTCCCTCCAGTGTTCCTGGCTCAGCCAGTGACAATGTTTCTTTTGGGATCCAAGGCCAAATTAGACCTAGATTCAACAGGATAACTTCTTGAGCATCCCATGAATGGGAGAAAAAGGACTTCCAGAATGAAAGAGCTATGTTATTCCCTTGTCACGTGTGGTCTCTAATCTTGAGCCAACCTTCCCTTAATAACGTTGTCTCTCTCTTCCTCCCTCCATTTTCCTCCCTCTCCTTCCTTCTCTACATGGAGTTTGGATTAGAATAAATTTGAGAAGGCTGACCCCCCAGCAGACTATTACAATAGTCCTTGCATGGGGTGATGGGGATGGCACTGAAGTGGTAATAACATCAGAGGAGAGAAGAGGGCATATGTAGGAGAAATGTTGCAAGTATGAAATGGACAGACAATAGGTTGGATATGGAAGGTGAGATATTAAAAGAATTTATTATTAAGGACTTTTATCCTACCCCCAATACAGTGAGCCTTCTCTTATAGCAAAGAAGAAAAGACAGATAAATAAAATTAACACATTGACTGTATCTGATGGTAGATCCAGATGGTCTTCAAGAGTTGTTGATGTCAAACATTTCACAGCAGACAATCTTGCGATGAGCTTCTCAAATTTAGAGTCCTAGTCCTGACCCCTTTACCCCAAGTATTACAGATATACATTCCATCCCTGGTTCACAGTCATAGCTATCTAGATTGCTTGATAGGGTGTTCCAGACTACCTTGGGTATCTGTATCAGTCAGATAATATGGAGTCCTGGAAGTTGGTTTTGTTTTGTTTTATATTTTCACAGCTATATTTTAATTTAATTGATATTTTTCACAGTCCTAAGTGTTTTATTTTGTATACTTAAAAATAGTATTCCAAAAAGAATAGAGTTATGAAAAGTCAGACATGACTGAAATATCAACATTAGTTCTAAGAAGGGGTTCATATGCAGTTAAGGGGGGCAGTAGATTAAAACACTGGGCTTGGAGTCAGGAAGACCCAGCTTTCAATCTGATTTTATTAGCTGTGTGATCCTGAGCAGGTTACCCCAGTTTCCTCAACTGTAAATGGAGATAATAATAGTACCTACCTTTTAGGACTGTTATGAGGATCAAATGAGTTAATATTTGTAAAGCACTTACTATAATACTTTACACATAGTAGGTGCTTAATCAATGCTTGTTCCCATTACCCACACACACACCAGACTGCCAAAGAGATCCATCACACACACACACACACACACACACACACACACACACACACACATACACATTCCCTATTCCAGACCTTTCACATCACTGGCAGTCTTTGAGATCCCAGAGTTACTTCCATGATGAGGCATTCGAGTAGGACATTAGTGAAGGCTACAAAAGAAATATAGGATATGGACCTAACTCACAAAGAGCTTCTAAGTGGGAGATCAAACTAGTACATATAAGACAATCAATACTGAACTCTGGGGTGCTGAAAATAACTGTAATAACAATATGGGGGAGGGATCATCAATTTATAAATCAACAGACATTTATTATTTTTATTAAGTGCCAACTATATGTCAGGCAGTGTGCCAGACCTTGGGGATACAAGGACAAAAAACAAAACAGTCTTTGACTTCAAAGAGCTTTCATTCTCCCATCAATTTCAGCCTAACTCTTCCCCTACAGCAAGAGTTCTTAACCGTTTTTGTATCTTGGTCTCTTTTGGTACTTTAATGAAGCCCATGTATCCCTCCTCAGAACAATGACTTTAAATGCATAAAATAAAGCACATAGAATTCCAAAGGAAACCAATTATATTGCAATAGTTTTTTGTAGACCCCAGATTATAAACCCCTGCAAAAGGATGGACATAAGCATTCACACCTGGTTCAAAGAATAATTGCTAACTTGTGAATGCTTTATAGTAACTAGAATCCTGATGGTTTCCAATGGCTGGGGCCACCCTCAAGACAGTTAACTAGCTGGGATTCAGAGGGACAGACTCTTGTTTCAACAACCACCCTCTTATGTTGGCTTCAAAAAGAGAGAAACATGTTTTTCAACCCTTTGTATCTACTTTTTCACCTTTTCCCTCTTTGGAGAACCAGTCATGGTACACCATATTAAGTCTACATCTAGGGTGGGGAGAGAAACTTATATCTACATGTAGTCTCTCTCTTCTCCCAGAAATTGTTAATGGCTTTTTTGGAGCAAAAGGACATGAAAGTTACAGGACTCATCCATAGTTTTTGAGTATGGAACAGATAAATAGGAAGTATGATTCAATGGACAGAGAGCCAGACTTGGAATAAGAAAGACATGGGTTCTAATCCTTCCTATGACATATGCTAATTTTTTTTACTTTAGGTAACTGAATTAACCTCTCAGCCACAGGCAACTCTCTAAATTATAGTCACAGAGTAGCTGCCAATCTGCATTAGTGAAGGGAGCTTCTAAAATGAGAGTTTTCTAAACTGATGGCATCACAGGTCTGGACAATAAAGGAAAATGGCATGAGTGACCTGGAAGTGCAGTAAGAAAGGGAAATGAATTTTTAAAGCAAAATTCCCTTCTCAAAATTATAATAAACATGTCAAATATATAGTAATTAAAATTGCAACAGAAGATGGAAAGTTAGGGAATTCTCCCAAACTCTACATTTTATAAAGCTTTATGAAACAACAATCAAGAAACGACCAGCAGGACGATTTCAGAGAGGCCTGGAGAGACTTGCATGAACTGATGCTGAGTGAAACGAGCAGAACCAGGAGATCATCATACACAGCAACAACAGTATTACATGATGATCAATTCTGATGGACATGGCTCTCTGCAACAAAGAATTGTCTCAAACCAGTTCTAATTGTTCACTGAAGAAAACCATATACATCCAGAGAGAGGGAAATGAAATATGGACCACAACGTAACATTTTCATGATCTCTATTGACATTTGTTTGCATTGTGTTGCCTTTCTCTGATTCTTTTTTTTTTTTTCTTGTAGATAGGATTTTTCTTGCATAACTTCTCAAGCATTTCAACATTATTAGCATGTAGTGGACTTCCTGCCATCTAGGGGAGGGGAGGGGACTGGGGGTAAAATTTGTAATGGAAAGCTTTGTAAAGATCAATGTTGGGGAACTACCCATACATATGTTATACAAATAAAAAGCTTTAATTAAAAAAAATTACAGGAAAAAAAAAAAAAGAAACAACAATCAGGGTTCCACTCATGCCCATCCTCAGCTAACTCAAACCCATCTGGACAGAATCGCTATACATACATTTTGCTATAATTGTGCTAGTTTCTATCCTATCCTTTTCAATAGTGACCATGTCTGATCCTTCTCCCCTCACCTTCACAGATCTATTGTTATGGGGAGAATATTGAACTCAGTTACCTATGTACTGGAGAGGATGGATAATGGTGAAAGTTGGGAAAGAAAAAAATAAGCATTACAGGTTCATATTGTGTGAGGAAAGGAGGAAAGATCTAAAAAATAGTCATCTCCCTATGGAGTTTTCATGTAGTAGGGCACAATTCGACACAGTAAAGTACAACTGAGTTTACATATCAATGAATGTCAGAGGAGCCAAATTCTACAGATACTTGAAACAAAATTACTTAAAAGAAAAAGGCAGAAGACAAGAAACTCAAACCTTAGATAAATCAGCCATAAACTTCATAAAGAAGAAAAATATTTTTAGAAATTAAAAAGATTCAATACAATAAATAAATATTGTACAGCAATAGAAAACAAATTAAAAAAAAACCTTAGTGAAAAAAAATATGTATAAGTTCTATGGAACCCCTAGAAACAATGGAACAACAGCAAATAATTCTACAAAAGTTTAAGAGAAAAATTAAGCTGTTAAAAGGAAAAAACAGATTAGGTAATTTATAAGACAATGGATAATATTATATAAGATATTTAAAGTATTTTATATAATTATTAAATGGATAATTTTTCAAAAATATTAGTGAATCAGAGGACAGCTTTGAAACTCAAACACAGATACATATATAAAATTCCATATATATATGTGTGTGTTACTAGATAAATTAATTAGGAATGGATAAATAAATATCATAATGGAGGAAATAATATAAAAATCCCTAGACTATCAAAAATAAAAGACAAAATAGAAATTAATAGAATGATAGATTGGCAACAGAAAAAAATACAAAACTTAAGTAACCAAGAAATATAGTAGTTAGATTTCAGAATTTAAATCTTAAATTAATATTGTAGGAAGCTAAAGGAAAATCTTTAGTTATCAAAAAAATTTAATTTGAATTACATAGTACTACTCCTCATCTATAAAAAATCAAAGAAGTTGGAATATTATATTTTGAAAAGCAATGATCAAGATATACCTCCAAAATAATATATCCTACAAAATTCAGTCTAATTGTCAGTGGGAAAATATGTACTTTCAATGAAAGGATAGCACTTGAATCATTCCTTCAAAAAAAAAACTTAGAGGAGGACAGAGTATTTGATATGTAAATTCTTTAAACAAGATAAATACAAGAAAGGTAAACAAATATAATCAATATGACTAAGCTATGAAATAAATCCTCTCATTCTGGAGCAAGACAGGACTATTGTTTAAAAAAACAACAAACAACTCTGGTAGAAGTCCAAAGAGAGAACAAAGAAATAACATCTAAGGCCAAAAGGATCAAAGAGACTAAAGGCTTAAGAAAATTAAGTGTTAAGAGAGGGGAAGGGGAAATAATAGAGTTAATATTCTACGGATTAAAGCCCAAATTCCTTCCAAAGAGAAAAGGCTCAGACTACAAGACTTTCTCCATCTAAAAATGCACACTGTAAACGGTTCCAAACCTCCTTTGTAAAAACCTCAGCCAAATGACTAATCACAAGCAAGCCATGGGGAACAGACTACAAATCTATAAATGCCTACCAGTCTTCATCTTTCTGTCTGCTGGCCTTTGGCAATAGGAACAGAGAAGTCCTACCTGGTTTAGAGTTTGGGAGTCAGCTTCAAGAGTTGGCTGCAGTTTTTGTCTTTGAGATTGCCCGCACACTTTAAGTAATAGTTATATAGCTGTCAAACTTTGGGGACCTTATCTCAACTCACACTAACCTAGACAAGTAGGGTTCTCAGAGCAAAGCTAGAGTCCTAAGTCCATCAAATAACGGGGTAATCAATGTAACCAACTTGTTCAAAAAGAGGGTCCCAGTTCTGACATGGTGGAATATCTTTTTGACAAGCACACTCCTGAAGACAGTAACAATTTGACTTAAGCCTCAAACTGGTTTTCCTCACAATTGGAAACTGTGGGAGTGAATCCTACTATCTTTTATTGCATGTATATTTTGGTTATCTGACCTTTTCATACTCTGTAACAAAAAAAAAACTAGAATCATTTTCATCTCAAAAAAGGTAATTTGATACTTATGAGGAAAAACACCCTGAAGGTGAAGTGTCTTTCTAATGTTCTTAGTTTAAACCCCCATTCCAGAGTTTCTCCCCAATATTAATTGCCAATATGTCCAGTTTCATTTAGCCAATTAATATCAATTAACTTTTACAAAAGAATATCTACTGAGAAGATATAGCAACAACAGAAGTAAAAACATTTCTAACCAATAACTGTTGGCACACTATCATCTCCTATATTATCTGGGTTCCAAGAGAGAATCGTATCAAACTTAAAGTAGTTGCTAAAATGCACTCACGTCCACAAAATTCACTTTCAGTTATAGCATGGCTTCCTTTTGAAACTGGCCTTGGATCCATTGCTATGCTGAATTATAGAGGAAATGCTAGAATGCAAATCCATTCCCCAACATCAAGCCCTTCCATAAGCAGGTTGTGATGAGTGAAAGATGAAATGATTGAGGAAACAAACTTCAATCTTCCAAGCATATAGATTTATTAAGCAATGGATGATAAATGTCCAATAAATTGGGATGTGTTGCCTTCCTCAACTTTGACACTGGACTCCAAATACAAGGGGAGATAGATTTTACACTAAATATATTTAAAACAATTGTTCAGATAAGATCAATTAATTAAAAATTAAAAATTACATTTATGTATTTATTTTTCTTTCCCTATTTCAAGGAACATTTTAATTAATATTTTATTTTTCCCAATTACATTTAAAAACAATTTTTAATATTTGATTGCTTTTTTAAAATTTTAAGTTCCAAATTCTCTCTCTCCCTCCCTTCCTCCCCTGTTCCCTCTCTGAAGTGGTAATTTGATATAGTTATACATGTGTAATCATACAAAACATATTTCCATTTTAGTTAAGTTGTTAAAGAAAGCACAGACCAAAAACAACAACAACAACAACAACAAAAAACATGAAAAAATGAAGTAAAAAATAGTATGGTTTAATTGGTATTCAGATTCCATCAGTTCTTTCTCTGGAAGTAGGTAGTATTTTTTTATTCTGAATCCTTTAGAATTGTCTTAGGTCATTGTATTGTTGAGAATAGATAAATAATTCATGGTTGATCATTGTCCAATATTGCTATTGATGACTACAATGTTCTTCAGGTTTTATTCACTTCACTCTGCATCAGTTCATAAAAGTTTTCCCAGGTTCTTTTAAAATCATCCTGCTTGTCAATCCTTATAGCATGATAATATTCCATCACAGTCATATACTACAAATTGTTCAGCCATTCCCCAATGGGTGGACATATGTTCAACTTCCAATTCCTTTGCTTTGTTCTTTCCACAAAAAGAGTGACTATAAATATTTTTTATACAAATAGATCCTTCTTTTATAATCTCTTTGGAATGTAGTGATATTGCCGGGCGAAAGGGGTAGGGACAGTTTTATAGCTCTTTGGACAAGGTTACAAATAGCTCTCCGGGATGTTTGGATCATTTTACAACTCCACCAACAATATGTTAGTGTCTCAATTTTTCCACAACCTTTCCAATTTGTCACTTTTATCTTCTGTCATATTAGCCAATTTAATGAATATAAGATGAAGACCAATTAATTAAAAGAAAACAATACAGCTTTAGGTAGTCTGATTTATAATTGGACAAAAAGATTAGGGACTTTCCAATTTGGGAGGTGGAGAGTGAGCAGTGAGAGTGTAATTCTCTGAAATCAGAAAAAGAAGTGTCCTACTTCCCCCAGGTATCTGTTATCAATCAAAGGAACATAGAAATAATGATTGATCAATATAGGACCAGCTTTCACATAAAGCATATGGGTATAATTGTGAGAAAACTCCTTGCATCAGTATTTGAATCTGACCAGGTTTCTGGTTAGCATACTCTAGTTTCTTAGTTAAGGATGTCTAAGCAGCCAAGGTGCTCCAGTTTCCCAGACACACAGCACTAAGTTCAAACAATGCAATAAAGCTCTCCCACAATTCCCACAACTACATAGTTTTCCTACTGAACAGAAATTGGACCAGACCCATAATTCAATAGAGAGGGGAATGAACTAGATCTAGAACTGAATCACAAAATGGAGTCAGAATGAGAAGTCAACAGCCCACTTCCCCTATAGATTATTTATCTATAAGACAAATGAATAAGATTTTTTTCATATATTTATAATCAGCATTACATGTCAGGTTGCAGATCAAACTACTTAGAGGGTTCATAATGGACTAATTTTGAGAAGGGATATTTACATGTTACAAAAATAACCGAGAAAATATAAATTTAAACATAAACACCATGAAATAAAAGGCTAAAGCAAAGTAATAACTATTATTAATATCAATTAACATCATTTTTTGTATCCTAGTAACCTACTTCCAATGTCCATTTAATTAGCACATTTTGAGTCCCAGTTGTCTAATCTGGACTTGGGTATCATCTGTTGGACATTCTGGAATAGGCTTCATTCCCAGGACATTCTCTGGTTTCAGAATCACTTGTAGAGATTCCTAGATAGTTCTGCTAGTAATAAGCCAATACAGTTTAGTATAATATCTTAAATTTAGTTCTCTAAACTTGAAACTTCAGAGAATTTTAGTTTTTTTTTCAATGTACCACTGCTATTTCTATCTTTACCTAAATCCTGTACTTGACATAAGAATTTTTAAAAATTCATGAAGGTCTAACTATAAAATGAACTTTTCTGCCTTTTAAAATTATCAGAAAAATGGGAAAATAATCTCAAGCAATTTTATATGTAAATCCTTAATCCAATTTTGAGAACTAATTACTGAAACATATTCAAAGTCTGAATTTCCATACTAGAAACATTTGGATGTCAAACATATACATCTACATATGTATATAGTTCTTAGAGAAAACAGTCTAATCCTGTTGCTTTCCCAAAATTTACTATTCTATTTAATCAGAAAACTTTTAATCTTTGTCTTGTTACTTTGTCTGAAACCAGAACAGACTTCCTTTAACCATTTCATTACATTTATAAAGGCAATCTTGTATAGGAAGGAATCTTTTAAAGAACTAGGTCCTTATTTTTGTTGTGATATCTTTTGTTTAACATTTAAAATCATGATCTAAACATGTTTCCTGCACTAACGAAGTATTGTGCTATTACAGACTAAAGCTAAACCCCAAGAACCATTATTTATTTCTCTCTTATCCACCACCCCCAACTTCTTTCTATTAAATGGAATCATTAATAATGCTCTTAAGGGGGAATTTACCAACAAATTGAACAAAAAATAAATTAGGAAATAGAATTGAAAAGTGACTTTAAAGTCATCTAGTATCAACTCTCTCAAAAAAGGATCCCTAATACAAAGTATCTGACAAGTGGTCATCCAGCCTTTGCTTGAAGACCTCCAAAGAGATGTAGGGAAGCATCCTTCAAGACACATCTATTTTTTTTTTTGCTTTTTGCTGAGGCAATTGGGGTTAAGTGATTTGCCCAGGGTCACACAGCTAGGGAATGTTAAGTGTCTGAGATCAGATTTGAACTCAGGTCCTCCTGACTTCAGGGCTGGTGCTCTAATCACTGCAACACCTAGCTACCCCAGATACATCTATTTTTAAATGACTCTAAGAGTTAGGAAAGAATTTTTCCCTGCAATATCAAGCCTAAAGTTTGTCTCTTTGTAACTTCCTTCCACCTTCCATTATTCCAAATTCTCCCCTTTGGAGTCAAGGGAAATATAGTCCTTAGAGAGTCGTGCAATGGTCACAAGATAGCTTCAGAACCAGGACTAAAGCCCAGTTCTCCTAACACACAGTACTATATTCTTACCACTATCCCACAGTACCTCCTAGAAAACATTTCTTGTGGCCAGCTAATTCACAACAGCCATTAGACATGGTGAAAGATGCTCACCCAATTGTTTGTTTACTCTGTTTTGGGGAGGGGAGAAAAAGGAGGAAGAATAATTATAAGTCTCTCTTCTCTATGAATGAACTGTCATTTTCTTTTCAAGTGCATTGTAGACCAAACAAAAATGTCTTGCATCTTGAACTGATCTTTCTGTTTAAATGGAGTCACCACACCATCATCTTATTTCACTATTTTAGGATGGTGCCCCTAGGAAGTAGATTGCAGTTGTCGGTCTTCTAGAGAGACTGTATAACAAGGGACCATTTGGATCCAAGGTCCAAATGGTCTTAAGTACCTTGTACTAAATCCTGCTTCTCTTCAGCCAAAGAAAATTTTCAGTAAGGAAAAATGTACCTTTTAGACCTTAATAAATAATCACCTTTCCAGAATTAAAAATTCTAAGAGATTTTATCTCAGTATTGTCAGCCCAGACTTTGGCTCTAGCTTTTTTGATGGTGTTAAAGTTGGAGAAGTGAATTTCCTACAAAACTAATTTCAGGAAAAGCATAAAAATTTTGTCTTTTAAAAACACAGAACTTACACATAAGGGCTTTTCACAGAATTTAACTTGGCAGGGAACTCAGTTCCCATCTAGTCCAAACCATACCTGAAAAAAGGATCCCTAATACAAAATATCTGACAAATGGTCATCTAGCTTTTGCTTGAAGACTTCCAAAGAGGGATAGGGGGCATCCTCCAAGACATGTCTATTTTTAGATGATTCTAAGAGTTAGAAAGGGGTTTTTTCCCTGCAACATCGAGGCTGAAAATTTGTCTCTTTGTAATTTCCATCTTCTATTATTCCAAATTCTCCCCTTTGGAGTCAAAGGAAACAAGTCAAAGCACTTTTCCATATAAAAGTTCTTCAAATTATTGAAGATATTTCTCATATCACCTCCATGTCTCTGGGTAAAACTTCTTCAGTTCCTTCAAATGATCCCCATACAGGATGAACTTCAGGACCTTTGCCATTTTGGTTTTCCTCCTCTGAATATTTTCTAGCTTGTCATTATAGATAAAGTTTGTTATTATTGTTATTGTGGCTGTTGTTCAGACATGAGAGATTCTTTGTGACCCCATTTGTGTTTTTCTTGGCAAAGACATTATATTGGTTTGCCATTTCCTTCTGCAGCTTGACAGATGAGGACACTGAGACCAACAGAGTAAAATGGCTTGCCCAGGGTCACACAGCTAATACATGTCTAAGGCTGAATTTGAACTCAGGTCCTCCTGACTCCAGGTATGGTGCTCTGTCCTCTGTCACCCAGCTGCTCAGAAGAAATTTAGTACCACAGAAAGCCCAATAGTATTTGGAGTCAGGGAATCCATATTCAAATCCCATATCTGCCACTAACTTAACTTCTCTGTATTTTTGTTTCTTCATTTGCAAAACGAAGGTTGGACTGCATGACTATTTGGAGCTCTGAATCTAGGCTCTTGTGATCCTTATTTAACTGTAGCATATAGAACTGAGCCTAATTCTCCAGATTTGGTCTGATTAGGGCAGAGTACTAAGAGCCTCTCATGTCTTTATTCCTGGAAGCTATGTCTCTCAATGCAGTCCAAGATTGCATTAGCTTTTTTTTTTGGCCACCACATTATTGACTCATATTGAGCTTAGTCTGCTAAAACATCACTGTCTTTTCATATTTTTCTTTAACCATGTTTCTGTGTTGGAAATCAATTTTTTGAACCTAAATGTACAGCTTTACATTTATCACTATTAAATTAACCTTTTAAAAACTGAACCCAATTTTCCAGTCCATCATATTTTAGGATCCTGATTTTTTCATCCAGAGTGTCAATTATTCCTCCCGGCTTTGTATCTTCTTCCAAGTTTGTTGAGCACATTGTTGTCTGTGTCTTCATCAAAGTCATTAATAGATGTGCTAAATAGCAGGATAACAGATGGAATCTGGGAATTTAGTTGCTACAAACCATGATTTCAGTAGTGACTACAACAAGAAGAAGGCTTTCCTTATTCTTCCTCCTGGCTTTGCTCCATCTAGAATATTGAAAACTTCAGATCTGCTGACATAGGCTGCTGGGCGATTTCCAGTTAGAAAGGAACAGCACTCACCAGGCTATATTATTTTGTTATTAATGCAGGATTGCCATTTACATCAAAATGATTGCTGACCCAAAGGACAATAGAAAGATATATAGAGCCTCTGGACTTGATATACTCTAAAATCCCTTCTAACTTTAAATTCTAGGATTCTATAATATGGAGCAATAACTTAGGCAGGGCCACTTGTGATTTAACCCATTCATACCACTTCCCCAACTGCACCCATATGCATGCACACACACACACACACACACACACACACACACACACACACACAATCTACTCCAAGGTTAGGAGCAGCAGCATAGACCCAGGGTGTTTGAGATACTTCCCAATGAAGCACTTCCCAATTGAGGGAAAAGGGTACCTTAACTCCTAAGACTACTGAATACAAAGCTAACTTGCTATAAATGAGTTTGTCCTATTGTGCTAGGAATCTTTCTTATCTTGTGAGGTGCTAGATAGCATGGAGACAGTGTTGGCCATGGAATTAGGAAGATCTACAATTCAGATCCTGCAGGATGATTTCAGAGAGACCTGGAAAGACTTACATGAGCCAAGGCTAAGGGAAGTGAATAGAATTAGGAGAACATTGTACATAGCAGGATTATGTGATGATCAATTCTGATGGATGTGGCTCTTTTCAACAACAAGGTGATTGGGGCCAATTCCAATGGTCTTGTGATGAAGAGAGCCATTTGCACCCAGAGAGAGGGCTGTGGGGACTGAGTGTGGATCATAACATGGTATTTTCACCTTTTGTTGTTGTTTGCTTGCATTTTTTTCTCGTTTATTTCCCTTTTTGATCTGATTTTTCTTGTGCAGCATGATAAATGTGGAAATATATACAGAAGAATTGCACATTTAACATATATTGGATCATTTGTTGTCTAGGGAAGAAGGTAGAGGGAAGGGAGGGAGAAAAAAAATTGGAACACAAAGTTTTGCAAGGGTGAATGTTGAAAACTATAAATTTTGAAAATAAAAAAGCTTTAAAAATAAAAACTATATCTTTTAAAATAAGAATTCTTACTTAGTAGACTCTTTTCCTACTTTACCTGTAATGGAAGATAATGATGAGAAAATGGCTTTCCTTAATAAGTAGGGGCTTGTCCCTGGAAACATTCAAGCATAGGTTGAATCTTTACTTACGTATCTGGTGTGTTTGAAAGGAGGTCATGTTCAGGTAGGGGCTGAACTAAATGGCCTCTGAGGTCTTTCCAATGTGTTTCTACAACTTTCAGAATTACAGCTGGGGCTTTCTGCCCCATCTCTTTTTATCCTTGTCTTCTCATGGAGACATTTCTCTATTTGTGTTTACTTACTAATTGTATGTCCCTGGAAAAGTCACTCTAACAGCTTCAACTTCCTCATCAGTAAAATGGGGATAATAATAGCACTTACCTCATAGGATTGTGGTGAGAGCCAAATGAGACAACATATCTATATATCTATATAGTTGTGAGAGCCAAATGAGACAACATATATTTATATATAACTTTACAAATCATGAAGTTCTATATAAATGATAACTATTTTAAATTTATATTTCCTTTCACTGGAGTGTTTCTGTTAGTTTTATATGATAGACAGGGCTACCTATGGCTTTGTTCATACCTCCCCACACCTCCTTCCATCTATCCTGGTAGGTGTGCCGTCTCATTTAGACAATGTATTTACAAGAGGTTCTAAAAGAAAAACATCAAATAGGTCTCATCAAAAACAGTGTCATTTATTCCCTTTGACTCAGAAAGCTTGTTCTTGCAGTACAGAGCATAGCAAAAGGGCTTTATATTCATTTCACTAAAGAAGTTCACTGATAAAACAAGTTGGATGATCACTGGCATACAGGGTCAAGCAATATCACAGGGATCTAGAAAAAAACAATCTCCTGATTATGTGGCATTAAATTTCTTTCTTAGAACAGTTAGCTGGTGTAGTGAATAGAGAACTGAGCTTTAAGTCAGCAACACTGGAATTCAAATTCTGTGTGACCCTGGATAAGTCAATTAACCTCTTTGAGCCTCAGTTTCTTTAGCTATAAAATGGAGATAATAGAACCTATCTCAGTGTGGTTGTGTGTATCAAATAATATATGTATTCTGCAAACCTTAAAAAGCTATACAAATGCTAACTGTTACTATTTCTGGTAAACAGAGCTTGAAGGTATCTCATTATTATTATTAGGTGTTTATTCTGGAGAAGAGAAGACTTGTAGGGGGAGGCTGGAATAATACACATAATAGCTATCTTCAACTATTTGAAGTAGGATCACATGGAGGAGTACTTAGGCTTGCTTTGCTTGGCCCCAGGAGGCAGAGCTAGAAACAATAGGCAAAATTCCAGAGAAGCAGATTTAGATCTGATAAATGGGGAAAAAACCCTTCCCAACAATCAATGCTCTCCAAAGGCCATCTCTGGCATTTCCCTTCCCTGGATGTCTCAAGAAGAGGCTTGTTAGCCATTCATTAAGGATGCTGGAGAAGGGATTGCTGATCAGCTATGAATGAGATGGACAAAATGTTTCTGAAGATCTTTTCCAGCTCTGAGACTCTGTGAAATCATTCCAAAAAATTCTGTGGTCCCATTTCCCCACAGCCATGCAGACTCAGGCCTCCATCTACATTAAGAATTCATTTTTAGCATGCCAGTCTGTAACTGTTCTAACTTGACAGAGTTTAAGTTACTAGAACAGCAACCACATCAAACAGCTGATGACATGACAGCATTAAAAGACTTATATCCCACATCAGAACACTTTGGCTAATGTAGAAAGTCTGTAAATTGCAAAGTGTATTTTCTACAGGGAGCGAAGGGCATAGGATATTGGCAGTGACCACAGAACAGCTTTAGAACGGTTTTTCATTTTGGGTTGAACTTGTAGCAGACAGAATTTATCTGAATATAAAATAATACCAGTTTTCAATCCAATATTCATTTCTTTCTAAATCCTTCTAGAATAGAAAAAAAAATCCACGAGTCGTCTTAGCTAAATATTTTATCTCCCTAATTTATATACGGCCCTTGACACCAGTAGATGTTTAATAAATTTACATTGAATGAATGAACAATTTCTCTAGGACCTGAAAGCAAAGCTGCAACCAGGGTGCAGCAACTAGGTCTTTGTTTCAGAGTGAAAATTTTAGAGGGTACCAACAACATTGTACTGTTCTGTTCTGTGGCTGTTTTCTCACCTTTCTTCACTAAATCCATTTGGTGATTTGGCAAAAGAGGAAGCTAATCTTTGCTCCTTCAGAGGTTTAAAAATCTTATGGTGTTATGGTGACTTGCTGTATAATTCCTTTCCATCAATGTTACCCCTTGCCCCAAGTGCAGAAATGACTAGCTATGGGTCTGCCTGACAGAGTTTTATGCATATAGTAGATGCTCAGTTATTTTAAAAAAATGATATTGAGTTCTAAATTTTTTAAAATAAGGTTTTAGTGATGATTTCTGTTTCTTACATCATCACAGTTACTTAAGTATTCCTCTTCTCTTCCCAGAGACCCTTTCATATATCAAAAACTTTTTAAAAGAAGAAAATTAGCATAATTGATCAATACATCAAAGTGAGAAAATCTATGTAACATGGAAACCTGAGGAACTCCTATTTCCTTGATGAGGTGAGTTAGAGCGCCAGCTCATATTCTACTTTTGAGTACTGTCTGTTCTTTGAAATTTTGTTACATTCACATTTGGTTTTTTGGTGTGTAGTTCTTTCTATTTACATTGTTGTAGTTACCCTTTATTATTTTCTTAGCTCTTCCTGTTTCATTCTGGTTCATATAGATCTTTCCATGTTGCTATGTATTTATCACATACACCATTTCTTACAAATCAGTAATATTCCAAAACATTCATGTACCACAATTTGTTTAATAATTCCCCAATTGATGAGCATTTTTGTTTTCAATTCTTAGTTATCACAAAAAATGCTATTTATATATTCCAAAATATATCAGGATATAAGTTCAGGAATGAAATCACTGATTCAAAGAAAATGAACACTTTAGTCACTTTATTTGGACAATTTCAAATTACTTTCCAAAATGGTTACACCATTCCACACTCTAACAACAATGTATTATTGTGTCTATCATTCCACATCTTCCAATTTTGGCTATTATCTATTTGTCATTTTTGACAATTTGTAGAATGTGCAGTGAAATCTCAAGTTTGTTTTTTATTTGTATTTCTCTTGTTATTAAAGATTTAAGTGATTGTTAATAGTTTGATTCTTTTGAGAACTCTGTTTATATTCTTTAACCACTTACCTATTTGGTAATGGCTATTAGTTATACATATATGTGTATATGCATATATAAATGTTTATATATATATACATATACACATATATGCATATATGTATGTATGTATTCATTGGATACTAAACCTTTATCAGAAATTTGATATAAAAATTTTTCCCCATTCAAAACCACTTTATTTATATAAACCGCATTAATTTTGTCTATGTAGAAGCTTTCCAATTTCATGTATAACCTGGGCTGATATGGGTATGTCTAGTTTATCTTAAGAAGGACTGGAGAGGATTTTGGAGGATGTACAAATTATCTAGATTGGAGGTCTCTGTCCCCTAACACATTCTCCCCACCACCAAAAGAAAGCCTTCTTCCTTTCTCTCCCTTTTTAATCTTTTAAATGGTCTTTGAGATCAGAATGTTTTGCTTGTACAATGAGCATATTTCCTTTTAATGTTTTTTCTCTTCTAAATTGTTCTTTATTTCTGTATATTTGCATTCTAAATCTATTATTTTCTTCTTTTTCTCCATTACTGAGACTTGCCATCACAGATTCCAGTTTTTCTACTCTGTCCATTGTTTTTGCTATGTACATCATAAATTCTGCTCTCATAATTCTCATTTCTCTTTTGAACCACTCCAGAACAATGTGTTGTGGTTCCATGTTCTCCTCACATTCCACAGGATCCTTTTTCTTATCAAGTGCTACATCATTTTCCTTTTTCATTAAATATTTTTCATAGATGCCTGAACTCATTTACTAGATTTGAGACCATATTTCTTTCTGTTAACATTTTCCCTAGTGATTTATCTGTTTATGTTTAAGGTATTTGAGTTTTTTCTTTCTGAGACCTTGATAATTTCAATCTTTTTTCCCCTTTTATTTTCTCCTGCTCTCTGATGGTGGTTTTCCTGAGGGTCAATTCTCAGAGCATCTCATCCTTTTTCCACACCAGACAATTCATACTTCACCAGTCTAGGTCTCTACTCCAAGTGAAGAAGAAGGGAAAAGAGGGGCAGAAGTGACCCAGCTGGATCCTGAACTTTTTCCTTCTGTGGAGTGCCATATAATAACCCCCCTCAAACACACACAGTATCTTGTCTTACTCCTTCTTCCTCAGTTCTGTGGACTGTCACCAACTGTTCAGAGAGCTGCTATGGAGGTGCTATAGGTTTGTCTCTCCCAGCACTGATGGTACAGAGTTTTGCAGCACTGATCTTCCAGGGTTATCTGTCAAAGTAAAATGCAGGCTGTCTTTCACAACCCCCAACACACTTATGTTCCTGAAGGATTGTCACAGTGCCAGCTGTCCTGGAGCAAATTCCCAAAGCCTAGAACCAGGTTTTTTAGGGTGCTGGGAAGAGGGGAAAAAAGACCAGAATGTGGGTCCAGATTTTATTATTTATGTTTGGGAACTTTAAGTCTGAGTGTTGGTTCACATTTGGCTTTTTTTTTAATCTTTTGGATTCTGTGTGTCCTAGATCATGAAGACAGATGAAGGTGCTTTATCTTTGGCATATAATTTCTGCTTTGGAAAGGTCTGAAGGGTTGTGGGAATAAGAAAAAAATGTCTAGTCTGCCAACTTATTGCTCACGTGACCTAGCAGTTTACTCTAAGACTTTCATAAATTGAATCATTGCTCAGTTATCTCATAAAGACATTTTCAACTTGTTCTACATGCTTTTTATGTAGGGCAATGACATACATCTGTGTTACTTCACCTTTTGGGTAACAAATTGAACAAGCTGAATATTTTCAGGGCCAGAGAAGCAATGAAGTTCAAGGTTAGAGAAGCAATAGATTGGTCTGTGCTGCAGGTCTTGACTTCAAAGAAGATTGTCCTATAGATACGTGAATTTGGGGGAAGAGAGTAGGTTGGAGAGAAACTTTTACTTTAGCAAAGAACATTTTTAAGAGGGCTAATGGGTACTTTTGTCCAATAGGCCAAAAAAAAAAGGAAAAAGAGTCATTTTCCTATATTCTGCATAGACATTAACTTCTCTATTTTTCTCATCTGCAAAACAGGAATAATTATACTCATACTTGTCAATCAAAAAGGATTTATTAAACACATACTGTGTGTCATGCACTGTGTTAAGTACTAACTATAAAAAGACAAAGGTGAAACAATACTGTCCCTAAAGGAGCTTACATTCTAAATTGTTCACATATGAGCACATGTAGAATATGCAGGATTGTTAAGCGAAAGCATCATGGACATATTAAAAGGGCTATAGAAATGTGAGTTATTTGTAGTAATAATCACGAAGATAGAAAGCATCATGGTGCAGTAGAAGGGATCAGATGACCTGAATCTTAGCTCTGGCTCTGTCACTAATTAATTGCCTTAGACATATCATTTCCCCTCTGTTTTTTATTTGCCAAACTGGAAAGAAAAAACTTGTATAGCTAAGGTTCAAAGGAACAATTGTATATAGAATTCTTTGTAAACCATTAAGTATTACATTAAAATCAGTTCTTATTCTGGGTTTTTGTTTCTTGGATTGTTTAGTACTGGGAATTCCTATTGAGGAAACTCCCTCTGCTATAGCACATTGACACATGCTCTGAAGCCTTTGAGTATTATCTGGGGCACTAAGAGCCTAAGTGACTTGCCCAGATGGAACTTGAATACAGGTGTTTCTGACTACAAGACAGACTTGTTCTCCTCTTTCCCCAGCTGCCTCTCATTCTCATTATTCTCCATTCACTTGGGAACCTGCTCTAGCTACCTGGTATAATTGTTGGGAAGTCAGAGTGTAAAAGCTCTTTCCTCATCGTGATTCAGAACTTCCAGAAACCCCTCCTTGAGAAGCAAAGGGGTCTGTGTCTCATAGGTGATACAAGGCTCTTGTATCACCAGACATCTTGACCCACACCCTGGCAGGTTATTTGAAACCTCCAAATCATGCAGAACTGCTGTCCCCAAGAAACAGGAAAGGGAAGTGGCTGAAAACTTGCTGACATCTGAACCTGCCTCTTTCTTTCTAGGAACATTCTGCTTCGTGACTGGCCTTTGCCTTCCATCTGACTAGCAAAGCTGTGACCTTCCCCGGAACTGGCATAAAAGCAGTCTGCTGGGATCTAGACAGCCGCTTACTGCATCTCTGAAAGCAGAGTGAGTGAGGCAGCTGGGGGCTCTAATTTCAAATTCTGGTCCTGTCAATTACATGGGACAATTCACTTTTCTTTTCTGAGCCTCAATTTCCTTCTGTGTCAAATAAATATAAAAGCAGTTGCTGTAGGGACCAAATTCAATAGTGAAGATATATGTACATATATATACATGCATACATATATATACATGATCTATATGGGATATGTAATGGATATATGTATATGATAGATATAAAGGATAAGCAATGGAGGTGTGTGTATATATATATATATATTGGATATCTAGGCTATAATGATATATAATGGATATATCCTAGATATAATCAGTATATAAGATATATTTTAAAATATAGATATTTTTTCTTATTAAACATTATTCATTGGTTTAGGGAAGCAGCTAGGTGGTTAGATCCCTAGACCTGGAGTCTGAAAGACCTAAGTTCAAATGTGACTAGCTGCATGACCCTGGGCAAGTCACTTAACCTGTATATCTTAATCCACTGGAGAAGGAAATAGCAAATAAATCCAGTTTCTTTGCTAAGAAAACCCCATGGACAGTATTAGTGTGCTATGGTCCAAGGGGTACAGGAAGAGTCGGACACTCTGAACAACAGCTGGTATACAGAACAATCCAGTGAGGAATCTTTTGCTCTTAAAGCAGACTGATAGCTGTTCTTCAGCTCAGTCTTTAGAGCTAGCTGCCTGTAGCCTGCTGCTTTAGCTGGCTTGTCCAGAATCCCACAGCTGGTATTATGCCAAAGGCAACCCTTGAACCTGGATTGTTCTGACTTAGAGGCCTCCTCTCCATCCATACAGCACTTAGTCTCTCTGTGGATCCATAGCCCACTACAAATATCAGCTTTTATTACTGTTCTTATAAAGTTTGGAAGCTTCAGAGTCCCACCTTTGAGCCTGGACTGAGAAAAGAGCAGACATTGCTGTTTCAAAGCCTCCAGCCTTAGCTTTGGAGTATTCATTTGTAAAGAGAGAAAGCCAGTACAGACAGTTCTTGCTTACATAAGTGGTAAGTGGATGCTTCCACAGACCTATTTATGTAATGCGAATTTGTCCAGAGAAGTAGGGAAGGAAGGGAGGGAGGGAAGTAGGAAGGGGACCGCCTGTAGAGGGAGGGGGCCAGCACACAGCTCAAGGATGTGTGGGGGCCAGGGACAGAGAAGCTAGAACAGGAGGAGGAGGAACACGCAGGGTCGGGGCCACCCACGTGGGGCCAGAACTGAGAGGAAGAAGGGGAGGGGAGAGGGGGGTTTGGGAGAGTCATAAGTGGGAGCCCCACGTAGACTCAGACAGACAGTAAAGGCAATGGGGGAATGGGGGCGGTACCCTAGGAGAGAACAGGGACAAAACCCAAGTCAGACCCAAGTCAGACGTGAAAGTTCTAACACGGGTGGGTGGGCAGAAGGGGGTAAAGGTTTCTCTCAGAGCAGTAGGTCTCTACCAAGGATGCCCACTCCCACCAAGATCTGGTGGCTGGGTGGCAATTTCTCTTAGTGTCAGTTGTCCTGTTTCACTTACAGAGTTTTTTTGTTTGTTTTCTTTTGTTTTGCCACATGAAGGGTGGTTGGGGAGGGCAGGAACAGAGAGAATGCAGAGTACTGTATGGTAAATGCAGATTTCTTTCAGAAATTTGTGTAAAGGAGAACTGTCTGTATTACAAAACTGTAATTCTAATGGGACTATGGGAACTTTGTACCAGGGTGGAAAATCTAGAGGAAATCTTTCCAAATCCTTCCTTCCAGTAGTTGTTTAGATGTGTCGGACTCACTGAAACCCCATTTGGGATTTTTTCCGGCAAAGATACTGAAATGATTTCCTTTTATTTTACAGATGAGGAAACTGAGGCAAACAGGGTGGAGTGATTTGCCCAAGATCAATCAGCTAGTTAAGTGTCTGAGGCTGAATTTGAACTCCAGAAGATGAGTCTTCCTGATTCCAAGCCCAGGACTCTTTCCACTGTGCCACCTGGCTGCTCTTCTTGACTCCAATACCTTCCCTGTATTGATTATTTCTTATTTATTCTATAGAGAGCTGTTTATATATAGTTACTTGCAAACTGTCTCCCTCTCCAGCCCTTCACCCCATCCCCCTTGAGTTGTTGAGGGATAAGAATTATCTTTTATTTTTCTTTTATCCCCAGAACTTAGTACATGTAGTACTAGACACCTAATAGACACCTACTGTTTATTCATTTACTCACTGGGATCTCACCCTTGAGATGAATCTGCCCATTTCAGCAACCTATTAGTGTCAGAGGAGCAGCTCTCCTCACCACGACCTTCCTTGCTAATCATTCAACAGCCTAAAAACCTCTTGGTGTCCCAAAGGGGGCTTCTTTTTTATCAGCACCCACACATCCCTTTATTAGCTGTCTCAACACAAAAATGGCTAGGGATAGCTCAGCAACATGAGGTAGCAGAATGAGCAAGTGGACTGTAAATCAGTGGAAAAATCAGTGGACCTGGATTCCAATCCTACTTCTCATGATTGTGTGACATGGAAAAAAAATAATCTCCAGGATTTAATTTCCTATCTATAAAATGAGAGTGTTGGACAGCAAGATTTCAAAATTCCTTTCCAGCTCTAAATCCCATAAAATAATCTCAGACACCAAGGAACTGCTTCCAGGGTTTCATAGACAGTTCCATTTGTGTGTGTGTGTGTGTGTGTGTGTGTGTTGGGTTTTTTTTTTCCTTTTCCATGCAGTTGCCTAGGGAAACCTGCACTAGTAGTCATCTGCCAACAACAGAGAACTATTCATGCCTTGGGCTGAACAGGAATGCACAGGCATTCATAGACACCCACGGTCACACACCTGCCAGGATATGGGAGGGGACAGTCCAGCCAAAGGAAGTTGCAAAAAACCAGCTTGCCTAGCCTCAAACCAGGGAATGCTTGCAGGTAGGCGACTATCTCCCGGTGTGCTTTAAGAGGCACCCAAGAGGTAGGATCTACCTCAAAATATCTCCCCATTGGTCTGCCTGGGTGCCTAAAATCAGCATCATTAGGGTGACTTTTAAGACTAAGATCATTATTTTCCAAACATCCCTGTTAAGTAAGATTCAACTAGTTGGGGAGGAGGTAATTAGGCCAAAGTACAAGGGATTTAAATTCAGATGAGGATGGGAAAAGCTCTGGCAAAGGCACAATAGGGTTGATAAAACCTGAGTTCAAATTTGACTAGCTGTGTGACTTTAGGCAAGTCACTTAACTTATTTACCTCAGTTTCTTCAACCATACCACAGAGGTAGTAATTGCACTTAGCTCCCAGGATTGTTGTGAGGATCAAATGAGATGATAATTATAAAGAGCTTAGCATAGTGGTTGGCTCATAGTAAGCACTATACAAATGTTAGTTATAATTATCATTATTGTTGTTATTATTGGTTTTCAGTCATTTTTCAGTCCTGTCCAACTCTTCATGACCCGATTTGGAGTTTTCTTTGCAAACATATGGGGGTAGCTTGCTATTTCCTTCTCCATCTCATTTTACAGATGAGGAAACTGAGGTAGCATTAAGCAATTTGCTCAATCACACAGCTAGTAAGTGTCTGAGAACAAATTTGAATTTAGGAAGATGAATCTTCCTGACTCCAAGTCTGGTGCTCTAATCACTCCTTAGTGTGTTGGTGTAGCCATAAGGTGGGGAAGGAGGGCCAAGACTAGGTAGGCAGGGGACCAAATCAAGGCATGGGATCCTGGACAAAAAGATGAAGAATGCTGATGATTGAACTCGAGTATTTGAGGAAAGGCAATAAAAAAAAACAAGATAATAAATGATGGACCTGGAAAGAGGGCCTGGATTTAGTCCCTGGTTCTGATGATTCCTAGCCATGTAATTATGAGCAAATCATTTAAATTCCCAGATCCTCAGATTCCTTATCTGCCAAATAAGGATTAATAATTGTTGTAGTACTTATTCTACAAAGATAATAAGTGAAAAGTGCTGTGCAAATGTGAGATATTATTGCTTCAGAAGTTCATGGGTAACCAGTGACAGCCTTTAAAATGTGCTGCCCCAGCCTTCATGTAGCTGTCATACACTAAGTCCCAGCTGTCCTCATCTACTGATTTGACTAAAGAAGGGAAGATGGAGTAAGAAAGCTCATTAACATTTCTTAGCCAATGGTGTGGTATTATCTCTTTCATGTTCACAATACCAATTTCTTTAAATACTTGTTTATGTCTTAGGGCCTTGCCAGAGTCTTCTGAAAGGAAATATTCCCTGATTTAAATGGTTTTAAATTTTGTTTTTTCCTTTCCCTCCAGAATCCAATGAAGTTCTGGGTCTGATGGCAGAGTGTGCCTACATTTTGTGCTACAAAAATTGTTGTTATTTCTCCCCCAACTTTACTTCATCTTCAGCAATTCTCTCTCTAGTCAATGGCTAATACTCATCTTTTCAGTTTGTCAGGTAAATGCTTTTATTGTCTGAGGACATCTTCATTCAAGGAATGTTTTAACTCATGTACACATGGCATTTTGGTTCCATCAAAAGCCAAGAACTGAAGAGTTTCTTTTTTGGTACCATTTTTTGGTACCAAAGGTAGCCAAAGTAGTTTCCACATATAACACTTTCCATGAGTCCTTAAGGATTCTGAGTTTCGGCTTCCCATTCAACTTAGTTGAAACTGGGCAATTTAGCCAATGTAGTCAAAAAAGAATCAATCAATTCCATGAAAAAAAAATTCTAGGAAAAAAAAAGGATTGCAAATCGGCTGAATTTAAATTTTTCATTTTAATTGGTTTTGGTAGTATTGTATATCTCAACAGTATAGAACAAATCATGGGCTAAAAATATTAAAATGAAATGTAATAGAGATAAATGTAAAAAGTCCTATATTTTGGGATAAAAATTCAATTGTAATATAGGGCAACACATTAGATAACTTAGATCAAAGATTTAAAAATTTTAGTGGAGTTGACTGACAATTCATTGTAAATCAATAATATGATATAGCAATTAAAAAAAAAACCTTAATAATTTCTCAAACTGCCCTAGTAAAAGTATAGTGGCAACAATGAAGGGGATGATCATCTCATTGATGATCTGGCCTGATACCCTGGCCAGAACACATTTTATTCGGTTTTTTAAGGGAGAACATTGACAACATAGTAAAGTGGAAAAAACTTTTGAGTTAAGAAGTCCTGTATGAGGACCCCATTCTACCTCATTAACCCAGCAAGAAAGTTTCATGGTCTTTTGAATTTTCCTTTTCCAACTTAGTTGAAACTGGGCAATTTGCCAATGTAGTTATAGAAGAATCAATCAATTCTATGACAAAAACTCTAGGAAAAAAAGGCTGGTGAATTGGATGAATTTTTAAATTTCATTTTAAATTGGTTTTGGTAGTATTGTAGATCTCAATAATCTAGAACAAATCATGGTCTGAAACTATTATGATGAAATGTAATGAAGATAAATGTAAAAAGTTCTATATTTGGGATAAAAAATTCAATTGTAGCATAGGGCAAGACAATAGGTAATTTAGATCAAAGAGACTTAAAGATTTTAGTGGAGAGTTCAAAGGGAGAGAGTTTACATGGCAACCAAAAATACTATAATAATTTCTCAAATTTCATTAGTAAAAATATAGTGGCTACAATGGAAGGGGTGATAGTCTCATTTTACTGTACTCTGGCCAGATCATATACTGTATTCAGTTTTTAGAAGTGGACACATTTTTAGGAAGAACATTGACAAAAGAACTTTTGAGTTAGAGGTCCTGGATGAAGAGTTCATTCTAACTATAGCGCAGCAAGAAAATTTCATAATCTTTGAATTTTCCCTTTCCTGGAATCTGGTAATTTCATTCTCCATACACCTCCTTTATTTCCCCTATTGTTTACTTTCTGACTCCTTCCTCTCTGATGGTAGTTTCTTTATCAGCTGGATCTCAAAAAGTTTCAGTCTCCTCCCACACTGGGCAGTTCTGGGTTCACTAACCTAACTCTCCGCCTCAGGTGATTTGGGGGGGAAGGGAGACAGAGCTGGCTCCAGCTGGATGATGGACTCTTTGCTTCTGGCTTAGTGGAGTACTCTAAGGTATTGTTCCCGACCCTTTCCCCCTCCCACATACTCAGTAAACTGTTCTTCTACTGCATCTATTCCTCAGCTCTCTGGTCCTATACCAGCAGTCCAGAGAGTGACAATATTTGCTGTTCAGTCATTTCAGTCATGTTCAGCTCTTCATGACCTTATTTGGGGTTTTCTTGACAAAGATACTGGAGCAGTTTGACCTTTCCTTTTCCAGCCCATTTTACAGATGAAGAAACTGAGACAAACAGGATTAAGTGACTTGCCCAGGCTAGGAAGTGTCTGAGGATGGATCTACACTCATGAAGATGAAACTTCCCGACTCCAAACCCAGCATTCAGTGGCTATAGTGCTGGGACTCTGAGGCTCATGTCTCTGGTTTGCGTTTCTGAGGTTCTGGAAGAGAATGATAAGGAGTGTGGGGTTGAGCTCCTTTTCAGGCTGAGCCCCTTTTTTGTGTCCCTCTGGTCTCCTACAGAAATCTTTTGCAGCACAGAATGGTACTGCCATGCTGCAGGCTGGCTAGCTGTCATTGGCCCAGAAAATATACAACCTAGGGCTTGGATCTCCATGGTACTGGAGAGAGGAAGAACTAGATGTGGGTTGGGTTTTGTTGCAAGTCCATGTTTTGGGTCCTTGAGTTGACATCAATATCTGTAACATGGTGGGTAGTGGGGAGGAGGTACTAGACCATGGAGACTGCTCAAGTGGATTTAGCTCTGGCACATAATTTCTGCTTTGGAGAGGTCTGAGAGGTCATGAAGATCAGAGAGAATTTTTTGTTCTCCATTTTGTTAATCATTTAGTCTTGTAGCCCAGCTTCACCTGAGCATGTACAATTGGTAAATCAAAGCCACTTTAGATACCCAGTGTCTAACCTCACTTGGATATTCCTCCTCAGGAGTAGAAAGCTATAGTAGGAAAGAGAAGAAATCAAATACTGTGAATTCACAAAAGAATAACTGCATTTTGCTTCTATTTTCTCTGCCAAGCAGAATAATCTTTGAACTTAGAAAGATTGAAATTTTTTTTTAAAAAGGCTAAATAGACAGTTAATATCCTAGACAAATAAGAGATTCAGTAGGTCCAGTAATAGGTAGGGGATAGTATTACTATGCTTGTCCTAATTAATTGGTCTGAAGAATTATATTTAATTCTTAGCAACATATTTTTTGCAGAGAGGTAATCAGGGTTAAGTGATTTGCTCAGGATCTAATATCTGAGGTTGGATTTGAACTTAGGTCCTCCTGACTCCAGGACTGGTACTCTATCCACTTTGCACCTCAATGCCCCTTGGCAACATATTTTCAAGAAGGAGATTGATAAACTGGAGAATGTGCAGAGGAGAGCGACAAGTAGTGTTAAAGGTCTTAAAATCATACCATATGAACACTGGTTGAAAGGACTGAGGAAATTTCCTCAGATAATAATAACAGAAATGTATATAATACTTTAAGATTTGCAAAGCACTTTTACAAATACTTAAAATTAAATGTGTGTGTGTGTGTGTGTGTGTGTGTGTGTGTGTAAAATTGTCTGGAAAGGCAGGTGTTATTATAATACCCATTTTACAGATGAGAAAACTGGGGTAGACAGAGTCCCCAAACTATTAAGTGTCTTGAGTCTGTGTTGGAACTCAGGTCATAGTGACTTCAAGCCAGCTGGGTGGAAAATATTTAGTAGAGAACCTGGTAGCTGTGTTCAAGCACTTGACAGTTTGTCACAAGGAAAAAATGTTCGAATATATGGTTGTTTAACAAATTTACATATATGCATTTGCAATGTGTTCAATGTATATAAACACATGTGTATATGCATTTATATACATGCATATATACATAGTTGATTTTTATTTCTACAAACACTGAAATAGTAGATATTAAACCACTGGACTTAGGGGAAATTCAGAATTAGGTTCCTGCAAGCCTTTGGTCACTATATTTATTTTCGTACTTTTTGGAGGGAACTCACATACAGATTAGTGAATTTCCTTTTCCTTTTTCTAAATATATTGTTTTGTTGATTTATTAACATTGAACTCACAGCCAACAATGTTATATATAACTCATGCCGGAATAAAGCTTATTTATACACATATTTTCTCTGTAAGTTACACTGCAGCTTTCTTACTCTTAGAAACACTACATAGCATTTCAGCACTATGTTTGGGGCCATTTTAAAGAGCAAAATCACCAATAAAAAATGTGGGAAAAAATGACACTAAATAAACTGCAAAAAGGACACTTCTTTATAGTATGAAAGCTGAAGCAAGAAAGCAAAGCATTGCCTTATTCAATCTCAGCTGGGAACATCTGCCTTGGGCAATCCAATTTTTTGGTCATAGCCACAAGTGTTGATTTGAGGGTTACAAAGAAATTTTAATGAGTAGGCAAATCAGCAAATATGGAATCTCTGAATAACAAAGATCAACTGTATATTTGTTCCAAAGATTTGTTTTTCTTTCTTTTTCATTGGCAGGGAGAGGCAGAAGAAAGAGACGGTAGATTTTTGTTCATTAAAATTGTTTTGTTCCAAAGATCTAACTTCAGAATTTCTCATCAATATTTTCTCCTTCATGCCCCACAGCTATTCAGGTTTACTTTCGATCTTTCCAGGCCCACACTCTTACTCTCATTTCCTTCCACCTCCTACTTTATAATAATGACATCCTATTTCAGCTGATCTAAGGCTGGAAGAGACCTGAGAGATAATCCAGTGCAATTTCTTCATTTTTGCTAAAAAGGAAACTTTCTTTCTCCTCAAAACAACTCCCAGCCTCCTGCCTTATCCTCCTTCATCTCAGGCATAGATTCCTTCCCTCCTGATTCTATCTTTTGGACTTGAGGAAGCATTTGAACCATGATGGATCCCCAAGGGTTGAGAAATATTTAGGATTGAGAAATAACCCAAGGAACTGTGGTGAGGAAAATAAAAAGGCTGAAAAATACTTCTAAAGTTGGAATTTCATCAAGACACACAGTCATAAAAAAAAAGAATTTCTTTCTATCCTTTCTAACAACCATTCAATATTTCTTCTTTTTTTCTGCCAAATATTCAAAAATTTAATCTCCATGGGCTGTTTCCACTTTCCAGTCAGCTATTCCTTTCTTAATTCACTATAATCTCCTTCTGATTCGGCTGAAACTTCTTTCTTAAAGCACTGATCTCTGACTCTCTCTTTTTTGGTGTAATAGAATGTTGGACTTGAGAGTCCAAAAGATAAGTTCTGGTCCTGCCTCAGACACTTATTAGCTCTGAGATCCTAGAAAACTGATTAATCTTTGAATCACTTACCTCAACTGTAAAATGGGATTAATAAAAGCATCCACTTTACAAGACTGTTGTGAGGATCAAATGAGATAAAATATATGTGAAGCACTTATCACAGTGCCTGGTGCTTAATAAATGCTTCTTTACCACTTTTCATTCTTCTGCTTCAGTTTCCTTATTCATAAAATGTGGATAATAATAGCACAGACCTTATAATGTAGATAAAATGAAATTACATATAAAGCACTTAGTAAACCTTAAAGCAGTATTTAAATGCTAGTTGTTGGGCATTAATGACAACCCATTCCTTGATTTTCTTTCTTAACTTAGTTTCCATGATATTAATTATTTAGTGACTCCCTTTTATCCACTAAGTAAAGTTTACTCTTGATCCTGGCATTCAAAGAATTCCACTTCTTGGTAACCCATTACTTTTTTAGTCTTATCTTTTAAAATTACTCTCCAAAAATTCTATTATCTAGCTCAACTGTTTTCAAACACTCTCCTCTGTAAAATGGCCATATTTTCTGGCTCTTTCTTTGATCATATTATTCCTTATGTCTGAAATGCCCTCCCCCGGCAATACTGAATTTCTTTCCAGCTTATAGAGCTCATCTCCAATGCCATTTCCTCCAAAAATCCTTCTCTGATTCTCTCAACCTTCCCCTGTAACTCTCTAATATCCTTCTCTTATTTTATTCTGTATTTGGCTATTTGTGAATATGTCAGTTCCTCCATTTGACTGTAATCCCCATGATGATAAGGACTGTGACTTATCTAGATTTATCTAGTTTGTATCCCTGATACACACTTTCTTGTTTCTCCCTTGCCATTCTCACCTCTCATTCTCTGTTTCCTTTGCTAACTACTTTATCAATTAATGGTGAGCATCTTATGTAGTTCTTATCCCTCTCCCTGCCTCTGTTGGCATTTACTCATTGGATGAACTAATTCACCCTCATGGTTCCAAAATTGCATTGGTCTTCAGGAATCTAATAAGATTTCAGAGTTGAAATTATATTTGTTTTCAAGAATCTCACAAAATTTCAGAGTTGGAAGCATCTCTGTGAGCCATACAATCCAACCTGGTTGAATAATAAGTTACTTTTATTATTTATCTGTTAAGTGGTCATCTATCCTTTGTTTAGTGACATAACGTAAAACTCATTTTCTCCCATAGTAATTTCACTTCTGGATAACTAACTTTAGGAATAATTCACTGTTACTAAGTCTAAATTCACATTTTGTAGCTTTTATGCACAATACTTGCTTCTGCCTTTCAGGGTTATATACAATAAGATTAATTTTCTTGCATAAAACAATCTTTTAAATATTGGAGAATAATGATCATATCCCCTCAAAGTATCTTCTCTTCTTTGGGCTAAATGTCTTCAATTCCTTCAAGCTCTTGTCATTTGGATTTGAAGGTCTTTACCATTCTGAGAAGTTGCACATTCAGAAAATTTCTCCATCTCCCATCTATATGCCTTCTATATGTTCTCCTTTATACCCAAAACACACATTCTCACCTCCGCCTCTTAGAATCCCTGGTCTTTACAACATAACATTTCCATGCTGTCTACTGATATTTGCTTGCATTGTTTCCTTTCTCAGATTTTTATTTATAGATACGAGTTTTCTTGCACAACAATGATAAGTGTGGAAATATGTATACATATATTCGATTTGTCAAGTATTTTAACATAATTAACATGTAGTGGACTTCCTGCCATCTAGGGGAGGGGTGGGGACTAGGGGGGAAAAATTTGTAACGGAGAGCTTTGTCAATGTTGAAGAATTACCCATACATATTTTTTCCAAATAAAAAGTTTTAACAAAAAAAAAAAAAAGAATCCCTGGTCTTCCTCAGCTTTAGTTTAAACACTGACTTCTACATGAAGTGCTTCCTGATCTCCCTAGCTACTAATGGTATTTGTCTACTTGGTATTTGTCTTGAATATATTCTGTATATACTTGTATGTGCAATACAAGTGGACTGGCTGATAAGGTACAATCCTTGACATAGACACAGATATTCTCTGCCAGTTTCCTTTGCCCTTTCCAAGATAACTTTGGAGAGCAGGCTTCAGGTTATAAGTGACTTAGGAGTTTGCACTTGTGATGACCAAGAGTTTAATGGGATGGAACTTGTGATTCAGGAGCTGTTGAGCTTAAATTGACTGTGCATCCAAAAGAGAAGACCCACCTATCTCTCAGTCTCTGTTATGGCTATTAAGAGACAAGATTGCTTAGAACTAGTCTCAACAGCCAGGTAGAAAAGAGGCATCAGTCCCATGTCCCACTCAACTACAACATGACTACTCTGTTTGCCTCTTTGAGCTTATTCTCAGGTCAAGGAAGTGACCTTATAAATCTGGAAGGTCCAGGGATCTTACCAATAACAGATTGGCACTACAATCTATACGAGCCAGTAGTAGTAGCCATGGGATTCAGCAAATAGCAATCTTAAGATGGATGTGATCAAGCAGTGATCTTTAGAGAACTTCAGGATCTATTAAGATTACAAGATGGCTGCTAAACCTTGCCAGCAGTAGTTGAACCCAATGAAGAGCCAATAAAGCAGCCAAATCCAGTGAAGCAAGTTGTCCGTTTCCAATGTCATATTCCACATTAAATTTCACAAAGACTCTCCAGAACAAGAAAGAGCATCAAAGTCCTGCAGTTCCAAATTCTTGAGTTGCCAGGGTCCCATGAGTTCCCTCCCAAGTGTCTTATTATAATTGTATGTAAATTTGTGCCTATTCACACACACACACACACTCAATATATATATATATATATATATACATACATGCATATATGTATATATATATATATAGTGCAATGTAGATTAGGGAAAAATGTTTTTTAGCTACTGTTTCTAATATGTTATTGGTTAAATGAATAAAAACTGAATCTACTGCCTGATTATTGAAGGATATTGTGATGATGGGGGCTTAGGAAACATATTAGTAGAAACCCTTGTCCTTTAGAATTACTTTTAGGATCCTAAAGAGAGAATAAATGGCTGCCCTTCAGGTGAGTTCAGTTATGCTAGGTATGCATGCATGTAGTATCCACCATTAGAATAAATGCCTCTTGAAGACATAGACTGCCATACTTTAGTCTTTACATTAGCACAGTTCCTGACATACAGTAAGTGCTTAATAAATGTTTATTGAAATTTTGTTCTATTATCAATAATTCTTTACTTCACCCATCTCTAGCAGATTTTCCTTCTATCAAAGCATGTCATGACTGGTAAATCATCATCATTTACAATGACCGCCCTCTAGCTCCCCAAAAATGATCTGGTGGTCTTGGAGGTGAGCCTCTTCTAACTGAATTGTTTCTTAAAGAACAGATATACTCCAAGGGATTTTGCCCATATTCTAAACCTTTCCAACTTGATCAAATCTGCCAGAAATTACATTTCTATAACATAGTCTTCAAGAAAGGCAGAGTCATGCTATTTGTTTATGAGACCTCAGAGGAGCTTCTATGAAGATTCTTTGAAATTGACATAACTTTTTCAATTTTACAAACAGATGGTATAAAATAATTATACACATAGGAAAAAATGTTTATTTTTTGTACACCTTTATATTACCATATTTTTCCAAATATGAAGGTTCTTAACCTTTTTTGTGGCATATACTCTTTTGGCAGTGTGGGGAAGCCTCAGAATCATGTTTTTAAATGTATAAAATACATAGGATTACATAGAAAAATATCAAAATACAATTATAGAAATATTTTTAAATCAAGTTTTTATAATCAAGGTTAAAAATCCCTAGATCATTCTAGACTGGTTTCTTAACTTGAGAACTGGGAATTTGTTTTAAAAAATATTTTAATAAGTACATTTAAGTATAATTGGTTTCCTTTGTAATATTATGTATTAATTTTTGTATTTAAAAATATTACTCTGAGAAGAGGTCCATGGTCAAAGGGAGTATACAACATAAAAAAAAAATTTTAAACTTCTGGTACCTAACAATATATGATTTTTGTGCTGGTCCAGAAAACTTCTCTGGTATTCTGAGTTTAATTTGTGTGTGTGTGTGTGTGTGTGTGTGTGTGTGTGTGTGTGAGAGAGAGAGAGAGAGAGAGAGAGAGAGAGAGAGAGAGAGAGAGAGGCTGTCTCTGCTCTAGATATGCTCTCCCTTACCATTTCCTACCTTTTCCTTTCTTGAATCCTTTTTATACCTAGTACCATCCATGTTAGAAACTTCTAGCCACCAAGCAAATTGATCAAAATCCTGCCCTTTTCTATAAAACTCCTAAAGCTCATCTACATCCTAACATAGCTTGATATATGGAATGATGTCAAATTCAGAGTCCCATGAATCCAAATCAGAGACTATGGTGAGACCTAGACAGGGGACTGCCTGTTGTGAGACCATTGTGTTCTTGCCCTACTGTGGTCTGAATACCATTGGAAGCTCTGGAAATAATCCTTAGTTGTATTTTTCCCTGGCATTCCTTGTCCTGTTTTAGAGGTCTCAGATGCTCCACTGGAAGGAAGGATATAATGTTGTCCTAATTTGGAGATTATGTACTACCCTACTTTGGAGGTACCAGCTTCTGTTCTATTTGGAGAGGGACAGAATCTGTTCTTAATATATTTCTCTCATTGTCCCTGTATCTCTCATTGTGTTATCACACTTGTATGTCTCAAGGTAAGCCATATAATATTCCCTTGAGTGGAAGGTCCTTGAAGGCCCTCACTCCTTGAGTGAGTTTAAACATGTCATATAAAGGTCTAATGATTTCCATCACTGACCAATCTAATCCTTCTTAAAAGCTCCTTTATGTCCCTGGGAAATTGAAACTTAACTGGGTTAATTCTAATTCCAGAAATAAACTTGACATTTCCCCATAAAAAAATCCAACTTCCCTTCCCATATTCCCCATTTCTGTTCATGGTAGCACCATTAACATTTTCCCATTTTCACAGATGATTAGAATGATTCTTTTTTCTTTCCTTTCCTTCCCCCATGATATACAATTAATCATCCAGAGATTATTGATTCTTCCTTCTGTCCCTCACATTTGTCTCTTCTTTTCAATTTTCACTGTCATTCTCATCACCTCATACTTGGATTGTTACCATAGACCTCTAACAGATCTCCCTGACTCATCTCCTTATTTGTCAGTACATTTCACTGCCAGACTAACCTTACATGGTAGTGATGCTGAGATTTAGAAAGAACATTGGTTTATGGGACACTGATACATTGTTGGTGGAACTGTAAATGGATCCAACCATTCTGGAGAGCAATTTGGAGCTATGCTCAAAAAGTTATCAAACTGTGCATACCCTGTGACCCAGCAGTGTTTCTATTGGGCTTATATCCCAAAGAGATCTTAGAGGAGGGAAAGGGACCCACGTGTGCAAGAATGTTTGTGGCAGCCCTTTTTGTAGTGGCAAGAAACTGGAAACTGAATGCATGCCCATCAATTGGAGAGTGGCTGAATAAATTATGGTATATGAATGTCATGGAATATTATTGTTCTATAAGAAACAACCAGCAGGATGATTTCAGAGAGGCCTGGAGAGACTTGCATGAGCTGATACTGAGCAAAATGAGCAGAACCAGGAGATCATTATACACAACAACAAGAGTATATGATGATCAATTCTGATGGACATGGTTCTCTTCAACAATGAAATGTTTCAAACCAGTTCCAATTGTTCAGTGAAGAAAGCCATATACATCCAGAGAGAGGGATGTGAAATGTGGAACACAACATAACATTTTCATGCTCTCTATTGATGTTTGCTTGCATTGTGTTTCCTTTCTCTGACTTTTTTTTCTTGTAGATACGATTTTTCTTGCACAGCAAGATAAGTGTGGAAATATGTATGCATATTAGACTTGTCAAGTATTTTAATATAATTAACATGTAGTGGACTTCCTGCCATCTAGGGGAGGGGAGGGGCCTGGGGGGAAATATTTGTAACAGCAAGCTTTGTAAGGGTCAATGTTGAAAAACTACCCATACATATGTTTTGCAAATTAAAAGCTTTAATAATAATAATAATAATAAAGAACATTGGTTTGAAAGTCAAAAGATAAGGTTCAGATTTTAGCTAGCTATCTATAAAACAAGAAAGTTACACTAGCTGATATCTTAAGTCTGTTCCAAATTGAAATTCTATAATTCTATGATATTTTTCATCATATCATTCTGCTTATGAATTCATAAGGGCTACTTTTGCTCAAAGTCAAGTCATTAAGTTTACAAGTACTTATTAAGCACCTACTATGTGTAAGGCACTGTGCTAAGTCATAAGGATACCAAGAAAAGTTTAAAAAAAAAGTCCCTGATGATAAGAAATTTACAATCTAATAAGGAAGCTTTTTCAAGGGCTTAGGCAATTTGTTACCCATGTTACTTAAACAAATTTTTCCCACTGCTCTCCCATTTGTATTTCTTATTCCAGTTAGGGAGAAAGGAGAGCTTCTTCCATATACATACCAATTCTCATTTCCACTCAGGGAGTTCTGCCCATCCTACTCTCTACTACCCCTTTTCCAGAACCCTGCCTAAGGAATGCTTTCCTTCTTCTGTCTGCCTAACCAAATCTCTCTATTCTCCAGGGTTCAGTTAAAGTCCTATATTAACTGTGAAGCTTTCCACAATTGTTTCACCCCACAAGGATCACTCTCTCCTCTGGACTTGTGCTAGGTGTCTTTCTCTCTAGATGTTTTATTTGTTAGTCTTCTCTCTCTAGTTATAATTGAAAGCAAAAACTCTGTCTTTTATATCTCCTGTGTCTTCTTCAGCACCTAGTCCAGGCTTAGGCACATAGTAGGTACTTGATAAATGCTTACCCATTTGACTTGAGGTGTCTCCATGTCTTTATGGTCCTGGGATTCTCTTCTCCCATCTTCTTTATCTTCTTCCAGGTAGATCCGGGCCATGGGAAGATAGCCTAACTTAGTGGGCAAGGCACTGGATTTGGAGTGAGAACACCTGAGCTCAGTTTCTACTAGAATCTTATTGTGTAACAAGTCACTTTACCTCTCAGAGCCTCCTCCTATGAAAATGATAATAATGGCTAGTATTAACATTTTACAGGTTATTATGATATAAGGAAATTCTTTCTTCAAGACTGGACTTGTGGTTTGTCCTTCGTTATTGAAGGGGACCAGGACATCAGGGAGATGTTGTGACATGCAAATGAATTGGATTTGAGTGAGGGAGAGCTGGGCAAGGTCACCTGCCTCACTTTCGCCTCGAGAACCATCTGAGTCCAATGGCCAGATATAGATTAAGACGACTGGATACAATGGGAGACTTAGGATTTTTTAAGCTAAGGTCTTCAATAGGTCTCAGTTTGACTGAGGCTGCACCCATTCATTGATTAAGGGAATAACTGAGGCAAAAAAATCTCCTCTTTCACCTAGTAAAAAAAAAATTTCTAAATAAATAAATAAATGTATTACTGAGAGGCAGCCTTATGAACCACTAGGTGAAGCCTTAATACAGAGTCCTAGACCTGGAGACAGGAAAACCTGAGTTCAAATCCAGCCATAGCCTTTTAACTAACTGTGACCAGAGGCAACTTTTGTTTGCTTCCTCAACTCTAAAATGAGGTTAATTACAGCACCTACATTGTCATGAGGATCAAGTAAGATAGTATTTGTAACAGGCTTAGCACAATGCCTGGCACATAGTAGGTGCTGTATAATTAATGCTTATTCTCTTGCCCTTTTCCTTATTGATCCTGCTTACTATATTAAGGAAAGGGCCTATTTATTTCTGTGAATTTTGCCATGAGTTTTTCAGAACCTTTTGACATAATTATGTGCTTTTCATTACTTTTGTTATTAATGTAACTATCTGGGTATTAGTCGGACTCTTTCTCCTG